>VZSF01003598.1:27220-164221 GCA_013398295.1 Chionis minor | reverse complement strand
AAAAAAAAAAAAAAAAAAAAAAAAAAGAAAAAATAATCAGAATCATAGGATCATAGAATGTTTTGTAGACCTTAATCACTTAGTTCCAATGGGAGGGTGAGGGGGCGCCATGGACAGGAACACCTCCCGCTAGACCAGGTTGCTCAAAGCCCCATCCAACCTGGTTTTCAACACTTCCAGGGATGGGGCATCTACAGCTTCATGGGCAACCTGTTCCAGTGCCTCGCTACCCCCATAGTGCAAAGTTTCTTCCTGAGATCTAATCTAAATGTACCCTCTTTCAGTTTAAAACCATTACCCTTTGTCCTATCACTACACTCTCTGATAGAGTCCCTCCCCGTCTTTCTTGTAGGCCCCCTTTAGGTACTGGAAGGCTGCTATAAGGTCTCTCTGGACCCTTCTCCAGGCTGAACAACCCCAACTCTCTCAGCCTGTCTTCATGGGAGAGGTGCTCCATCATCTTCATGGCCCTCCTCTGGCCTCACTCCAACAGGTCCATGTCCTTACCTTGGAGGCTCCAGAGATGGATGCAGTACTCCAGGTGGGGTCTCACCAGACAGAAGTAGAGGGTCAGAATCCCCTCCCTTGACCTGCTGGCCACACTTCTTTTGATGCAGCGCAGGATATAGTTGGCTTTCCAAGTTGCAAGTGCACATCGCTGGCTCATGTTGAGCTTCTGATCAACCAATATTCCCAAGTCCTTCTCCTCAGGGCTGCTCTCAATCCATTCCCTTCCCAGCCTGTATTTGTGCTTGGGATTGCCCCAGCCCACATGCAGAACATTGCACTTGGCCTTGTAGAAATTCATGAGGTTCACATGAGCCAATTAAATAATTATACTTAGAAAACTGTTTCCATGCTGTCTGCAACCCTCCATTCAAACCCATCTGCCCCCTTACTTTTGCAAGGCAGTAGCACACACCGGAGTAGAGCATCACTGGGTTTAATGCCAACCACTGAAGCCCTGGCAAAGTCCTTGTACCAGGGGGACAGCCAGCACCTCCAAAAAGGACACTTGCTTTGTGGCCCCAAGTTGTCATGCCTGCTCACCTCTCCAGAAGGAATGGCTGACAAACAACCAGCACAACTGCAAAAGCGTCCTTTCCTTACCAGAAAAAACCACCTGTAAAAGTGGACATTTCTGTTGCTGCACCACACACAGTAGCCGATGCTGGAGGCTAGCAGTGGCCACAGAGGAGAGCAGGCTGCAGAAGTCCAAGAGTTGTCAAGTATATGTGTCAAGTATATGTTAACCGTGACCTTTAACACACGGTTACCTACTTTTTTCCAAATATATATATATAAAAAAAAAAATTTAAAAAAGCCCCAAACACCAACACCAGTCAAGATGTGTAGCAGGCTGATCTTAGCAAAGCCCAGCTGCTGTCCTCCCTCTCTGCTGCACTCCACTCTCCTGTCATGCACCAGCACTGAAATAAGAGTTTAACACGGCCTTCAAGCCCTTATCCCTTCACATCACCCTCTCCACCAGGCTGAATCAGGGCCATAACACTGAGAGACAACAGTTGGCAAACAGAAAGAGATCATTTCATTTTGCATAAATGGTATAAACTGTTTCTGGCAAGGCTGTGTTTGTCCCTGTGATAAATCCTCCCCCCTACCCCTGCTTTTTTTTCTGGCAAGAAAAGCCTTTACTATTATTATGCAAAGAAAATCTGTATGATTTGCTTCCTGCAAAGCACCAGCAAGTCAAGAAGATTGTAGCAACAAGAGAACAAGTCATGTTTTCCTTTCAGCCAACCCCTCAGTAATCTGCTTTTGTCCCTGTCATACAGGGCGCATGTTGCTGTGCCCCATGCAAGGGCCTTGTGCAGAGCTGAAAGGAGGAATTACAACAAAGGAAAGCTTTTGTCCCCACAGAACAGAAACGGTCCTGATATTTCAGACCTTTGTACCAAAGTGTGCAGGGACCAGGAGTGGGGAGGGGACGGGAACGCGGAGGGTGGGAGGGATAAAGAAACAACTGTGCTGCATGAAAGGCAAACTCATCTCTCTCATGACCTGCTGTTTTGGCACCTGTGTCTGTCTCCATTTCTCTGCTTCTCTCCCTCTGACCTTGCTGGTCTGGCTGGGGCTGCAGGACTGCCCCCGCTTTCCTTGGCAGCTGAACCGTGGCTGAAGGCATCACATGCTGCAGCACGGCACAGGCAAGGCAAGCTGGAAAGCAAACACGGACACAGCTCCAACAAAATCCTCCTTGCCAGCAATGGGCCCGAGCTACTCAAACACCATGTCGGTCAGCAGCAAACAGTCCTGTGCACCGTTGGCTCTGAGGAGCACAAAGGAGCACCTGGGGATGGAAAAGACCTGCCCTTCATTCCTCCTTTGCTCTGCACAGGAGCAGCTCTCCACAGATGAGTTGTTTCCTTCTATTACTTTCTAACGCCGCAGATGGCAGGTTTGGGCTCCTCAGTTGATAGCTGCACTGAATGCCACCTCATTGCTTGATGTTTCAAAGGAGTTGTGGCACCCCTGAATCCTGCCAAACCAGGGAAAACAAACTAGAGTTAATGAATGCGTACGTAATGCGACAATGCTGAATAGCAACACCAGTCTTAACCAAAGGCCACCCCACCTGCACTGTTGTCTATAAAACATCATTTACAAACGTGCTGCCCCGACTGTCCAGCTAAACCCAGCAGAAACCCCCAGCCTGTCTCTGTGAGGGCACTCCCTCTCTGCTGCAAGTTTGCAGGAAGGTAAGTTTGCACTAAGATGCGCTGAGCACACTACAGCCACCAGCAGCAGAGCGACCCACTTAGCTGAACAAGGCATTCCAGGAGAGCCTGAGCGAATGGACACACACACGGGCACCGGCCCATGAGCAAAGCCATCTGCCAAAACACGTTCACGCTATGCAACGTGGCACGTGCGACCTGAGGAGAGAGCAGGGCGGCAGGAAAGAAGAAATTCTTCAAGAAATATTTTCTTGTCTGAATTTGCCCATTTGCTAAAATGAGAGTGTTTGACAGGTGATGATAGCTTCCAACCAGGAAGCAGGAGTTGTGGCAGGGACGGGGGACGACGAAGCCTCCCAGGACCCCAGCAGAGGTGATATTAACCAGACTTAGACATGAAACGTTTGCATATCTGGTGCAGACAGTTTGCATGTCCTGCCATTAGATGCATTGTCTTGGCGAGAAGAGAGAAATGAGGTAAGAACTTTCTTTCTCTACCATTTTATCTGTTCTGTGCAGGATTGCCAGATTACGCAGAAATACTGAGCAGCAGACAGTGAAATGTTTGCATTGCATTTGCATTGTTCACAGAGAAGAGTAAAACACACTCATTTTGATGGAACATATTTATAACCACGAGGGAGAAAATGATCATGCATGGAAGGTAGGAGTAACAACTAAGTAATTTTCCAGTGCTGGTCCACAGCACAGTTACCACAGCCTGAGCTGGCCCCCAAGTCCTCAAGGGCAGCAAGACAATTGTGAGTTAATCCTGGCAAGCCCTGGCTTGCCCAAACCACAGACCAACGCGCCCACATTTGCTCACCCACTTCAGGGAACAGGGTTCAGGCAGACACGTCAATATGTCACACCGAGTGGTACGTGCACAGATTCATTAAGGCAGGTTCGGTGAGTGCGAAGCTGTGCGTACCGGTGGGGTTGGGAGGGATGGATCATTTTGGCTGGAGGAGACCTCAGACGTCCTGCCCAGCACTGCAGCTCCGCTCCCCACAGCCCTGTGGTCTCCAGCTATTTTTAGCCCAGCAGTGTTTCTGTACCGATGCCGGTGGAGTCCTCCAGCACTCGCGGCTGTGTGACAAGGAAAAATAATTCAGTCTCAGTAACTTTACTGTTCCTGCATCATAAAAGGCTGTTTTCTTTGGTTCTGTAAGCCATAACCAGGGGCAAAGGGACCAAAACCTGTGAGCAAGGAGTTTCATTCTTCTGATGGGTTTTGCAGCCAGACAAATTTACAGAGAAGTTTGCAGATGGCTTATAGTTGTGCATTTGCAATGTAAACCCATACAGGCAGCTATTTGCTTTGCAGGGCAGAGGCTGAAACACCTGAGGCTGTGAAGGTGCAACACCCCAGGCACTGGAGAGGTCTGCCTCTAGCCCGTCCATCGCAACCAGGGTGCTAACACGAACAGCAAGTTTTCACCTCTTGAATCATGGTCATATGCACCAGTTTGAGCTCAGCAAAAACTCACTGCTCCAAGTCACCTGTAACCACACAGCAGCTCGGCTTTTACCTGTCCATTACCTCCCTGACCGGCACGTCTGTGGGAGGACCATTAGGCAGCTGTCCCTTGACACTGCAGATGGGATGGAGAGGTCCAAGAGCATTTGCACAGTGCTAACACAGTGACGCATGGGGAGACATCCCTCCCTGTGGAGTGATGCTGGTGCACGAGCTGTGCCTGGGGATGGGGTTGTGGGATGAGTCTTTGTCCCCAGCCCTGCAGCTGGCCTCGCTGGGCAACAGCAGGACTCAGCAGGCTTTGCTAGGCTTTGCTGAGAGCGCTGCAAATCTGGGTCTGGGATGTCCTGGGCAATTTAATTTTTTCTTCTTACTACACCTGTTACCTCTGCCTAAATGCATGATGGAAAAGGAGACTGCATTCTGGTGGGTAGAAAGGATCCCAAAGCATCCAACCACCAAACATGGGAGAGACAATGGAGAAGTTAATCTCCTCATTGATTCAACTGTGTTTTGTATTTCATCAGAAGCCAGGTATTATTCTGGGTCTGTTATCTGAGAGGGTAAAACCCCATTGATCTTTAATGGCGTGGAAGAACGTTATAAGGTGTGTTCTCTGAGACTGCAATAGTTAAAATAAGTTAGGCTCCAAATTTAACAGGGCTCAGAATAGCGAAGTATTCAGAGGTGGTACCTCTGTGCAGGCGAGCAGCTTCGCTTCAGTCAAATACAGTGGAGAAACAATGGAGCATGTTTCCTGTCACATTAGAAATATTCTATAGCTTTTAATAAAGACAAAAAGAGGAGGAGTAGGTGAATATTTTAGAAGCTATTGTTCAAATACCAGTTTCAAATGGTAGCTACAGTAAGTTGGGACTAAATTTGAGGCATAACATCCATAACACAATGGAGGGGCTATGTATCCTGCTACTCCTGCTACTAACTTGGATAGCAGTGCTAAAATTTGGAGGCCTTGGAAGGTACAATTGGCTCAGGCATCCCAGGCTTCAGTGCCTTCCTAAATAACAGCATCAATATGCTTTTGACATCATCAGCAGAGCAAGGACTGGAGGGGCTTTGGATTAAAATCAAGAGGCAGGCGAAAGAAGGGAAAAGATGACTTGGCAAAGCTTCCCTCTCAAGCCGGTGTGAGACCTGCCAAACAAATCCCTGATTCCTGGGCCAGGGTCCCCGCTGAGCAGGTGAGCACCCTGTATTGTGGCAGGACAAGCCACTGCAGCGCCAGGGCTTTGCTTGCTGACTGCACAGGAAAGGGGGAGGCAGAGGAACTTCGGTAGTGTCCCACAACCCTTGTCAACCCACCACAGATCGCTTCAACTTGTGGAAGCTGGTGAGAGCATTAATATTCAAAGATCTGCCAGGAGAATGTGAAAGGGTGAGAAACGGGTTTTCTACACTGCTACAAAGGTACTTCAGCATAAAGGAGAAGAAACAATGCAAAATTCAGACCTCTTCACATAACATCCTATTGTTTTTACATTCCCCTCAGACCTGATAGCTGGGTGAGAACAGATATGAGATTGCCCTGAATTTCATTATTTTTTTAACTCATTCAGCATTGAAGATATCCTGTTGGTTTTCACACCATTTTGTCGAAGTCTGCCTGCCATGCCATGCTCCTTGGCAAACCTGCAGCGAGGCCTCAGAAGAGCACAATGGGGTGACAGACAGCAAACCCAGCCATCACCATCCACTGGGCTGCTTCAGCAGGAGAAGTTTGCCTGTCTGGTTCAGCCTGCCCCAGCCCTGACCACTCCCCTTGGCAAACGCAGCCCCCACAGCTCTTTTGGGCAAGTGGGCAAGTTTCCCACCTGTCCCCATGAAGCTGCTCTCACTGGCATGCTGGCTACTGCATGAAACCCTTGGCACATGCTGGTTTTCTCTCCTGGGAAGCTCCTAAACAAACCAACCCAAAGACTGGAGTAGGAACAAGTCCAAAGAGGCAAAGGGTCACACTGAAGCATGTCAGTGGCTGGGACTGAGCTTGGTTTACAATTGCCCAGGCCATGTTGTCTTTCCTAGCTGGAGAACCTCCCTGCTGTTGTGCTGTTAAGAGAGGGCTTAGACCTCTTCAGGGCACTCTAGCAGGGTTTTGTTGTAGCCTAGGTTTTGGAGAAAGCAGAGAAGTGCTAAAACGAGTGCTGCCAAATTGGATGCGGAGAAAGAAGGTCACTGCCACAGACCCTTTCCAAGTCCAGCTGGAGACCAGAGAGGACTGCTGCCTTGAGGAAAAGAAATCATATGCTCTTCATCTATACCGCTAATGACAACAGAAACATAAGATTTATTCTCACCGTCCTCTGGGTGTAGACAGCTCTCTGAAACCATCTGAGCAGACAGCTCTTCTTCTGGTTGTCACTGGTACAAGCTTCACCATGTCTGCAAAATACATCATTGTAAACTCATTTCCTCCCCTGCCTCATTTGTGGCGAGAGTCTGGGACTGCTGCTAAGGACTAACACAGAGGCCTCTGAGGATGCTGCCAATCCAGCACAGCTAGAGGCTTTCCTTCAAATACCAAGGAATGCATTTTTCAAGACCAGCGGTGTATGGGACATTACCCCAAATGAGAATTTCTGCAAGGTACAGTGCCTTGAGCATTGGAAGGCTTCCAGGTTGAGCTAGAATAGAATCTCTCCCCAGCTGAAAAACACATGTGCTTGGACTCCCTCAGCGACAGCAGAGGTCAATGTGGCCACCTGGGGAAGAAGAGGAATGACTTTGTGGCATTCCCGGACATCCCTCTGTCCGGACACACCATCCAGCTCCCAAAGACTGCAGCAAATTCATTCTCACTTTGAGAGGGCTTACATATCTGGAGGGAAGAGGCTGAACAAAACCTGCCTGCAAATGCCACACACCAGCCGGAAGAAGGAATAAGGCGGGCAGGAATCACCAGTCCCATAAGGTGAATTGCCCTGAACCAGCAGCACTGCATTGCAGGTGCCGGGCAGTTTCCATTTTCCCTTTGTCCATGCTGTGGGCGTGATTGCTCTTCCCATGGCGTCGTGCTCACTGCTACACGCCCGATCCTTACCCCTAGCTGTGCCTCCATCCTTTTGCAGCTGCATGGAGGCAACAGCCTCTGTATGGCCGAGTAGCACTGGTTTCCACTACAGCCCACCCTGCGCAGGCAGGAGCCAGAGCTATATCTTTCCCGGAAAAACCTTTGCAACGCGGCAGCCATGCAGTCTGCGGCGTGCCCGCTCATCCCACATGACGGTGTATCAGCAGGTGTCACCCCCATACACCGTACAGGCTGTGCAGTGTATGCGGAGCGTTAAGCTGGGCGGTCACGCAGGTGGGATATTTCCTGTGGGCAGGTGCCGTTTTATTGGAAGCTGAACGGTGTATGTTTAGCTGTAAGTTTCCTCACTTCCTTCTGGAGTCAGGCATGAAGAAAATAGACACATTTAGGATACCTGACATAAAACTAGAAGCCTTCTGGTCAGACAGGGGCACTGACAGCTCACTCAGAAGAGGAGAGAGCAAGAGGAAAGTTTTTGTGCCCCCTTGCTATGCTTGTGTGGTCCCACTGCGCCCATACAGGTCCCTCGATCAACAGCTACTTTTCCTTTAAAGTAAGTCCAGAATCACCCTGGCAGGACATTTACCCACTACGAAGTCAACAAAGAGACTTCCAGGTGGGCAAGAGGGAGAATCTCAATCCTAAAGTTCACCCGGTCTTTTGATGGGAAAGCACTGATTGTTGGATGGCAAAGGGCTGCCTATTAAATTCATGATTTCTCTCCATGGACATAAACCAGGACACCAGAAGCAAAAGCCCCGTGACATTTATGTCAAAAAAAAGCAGAGGAGTCTATTTTCCTCTGTGCCGTACGCTACCTAGCCTGAAAAAGAGAGAGAGATGACTTTTCAACTTAATTAATAATGCAAAACCTGAGGAAGGGGCAAGTTGCACAGAAAGAATCCAGAAAAAGAGAGATTGCAAAGAGTGGAATATGCTGATAATACAGTACTTGCAAAACAAGCTTCTGCTATTCCCCTCTTGACACAGCGTCTGTTGCCTACCAGGGCAATCATATCCAAGTGTAATTGTCTAACAATTGTTCCGCACTGAGAAAATAGTTCTGATTACAGACATTAACACGTTTAGGCATTAAGCTTCCTCACTGTAATTACCCTTGAGCTTAGTCTCACAAATGAATTAATGTGCTGATCGCTTGGACTAATAGAACCAGCAAAAGGGTGATGAATTGCCTCCAAATCAGATAAAATCAAGCGTGACATCATTTAATTAATTTCAGGGCTTGGGGGGGAGGAGAAAGGGGGTCAGCATTATGCTGAAGAGAAATGTATCTCTCCCTTAGTCGTTTCTTTGGAGACAGAAACATGCAAACAGGGGAGGATGGGGCTGGGGAAAGGGAAGGTGTGCACTAGGTGACAGGGGGTTGCTGGAGATGGGGCTGTATAATTTCCGTGTATGAGCACGTGGCCCCGGGGGGCTGCGGCTGCGTGACTCATTCGGCACAGCTGACACAGGTGCAATGGATGGATTTCTTGTGGGTATGAAGAGACGCACTGCCCACCTTGCCCTGATTTTGAGTCATCCTCTGAGTGCCAGGGCCTCCTCCTGCTCCTCCTCCAAGGAGAGAGCTGCTCCTGGCCTTCCACAGGGTCACAGTTCCTCCACGGGAGCCAAGTGCCCAAGGGCGGCATTGCCAAAAACCCTCTCCTTTTCCATGTTTCTTGGCAGGGATCATTTGCCCGGCTGTCAGCACAAGGCTGCAGTCAGCCAGGAGCTGGGCTGGTCATTGCTACCTCGAGCAGATATACTGAGTTACCCTCCTTGACTTCTCCCCTGTGAAGGGCCTCCCAATCTTTTTTTATGGAAAGGAACAAAATAGGTCGATGGAAAGGACATGGCAGGGCTCTGGACTACTGCTGTTAGGTACAGACTCTCTCAAATTAAAGTTTCCCCTCAGATAGCTGCCCACCTGTAAAATAAAATGGCATCATACAAGGAGCTTGTACCTGATGTGGTTACATGCAGAGCTTTCTCCTTGCAACCCAGCAGATAACAATCCATCACCAATTTCAGATTTCGCATCACATGGAAATCCTACACAAAGAGCCACCGCAAGAGAAGGTCTTATAAATCAAAATTCTCCATTACAGGTTATATCTAGAACTGGCTTCTGCAATTTGAAAGCGGACTAGCTTTTTACATACACGTACAGGGATGCACACTTTACAAAGACACACAGTCCTGGCCTTACACCAGTTTAAGCATATGTTAGCAGCACACACACAAACATATACGTGTACACAGACACATATTTGCTGCCAGTAGATAAAGAGGCTCTCATCTCTCCTAAGTGTACATACGTGTATACATGTATGTGTAACAAAAAATGCATGTGCATGAACACATTTAAACAACATGCACGGCCAAAATGCACATGCCTGATCTCATGTCATTTAAATGACAAGAACTTTTGCCACTGCTGATTTCAGCAGTAGCTGCATAGGGTCCACAATATTTTGCTGCATGTTTTTATCTGTATTTTATTTTGCTGAATTTTTGAGCAGCAGAGGGAAAGAGGTGATGAGACCTGTGAAACCTAAATTTGAAGATGTGAAGCTTTTCATTCTCAAAAGTGTAGAGAGGCAGCATGGCTTATCACAGAGCCTAGCTGCCCCTTTGATAGCAAAAGTGGAGGAAACAGGAACCCAATTCCTCCTGGCTGCTGAGAACAATAACTCTGGAGTCTCCCTGCAGAGCTCCCTTCTTGGGTTTGCCAGACACCACAGGTCCAGCAGCCCAATATCAACTCCCTGTGGCAGCATTCGTCATTGTCCTGGATATTTTAATGCATCCAGTCACCCTGGGGACAGTGCAGCTTATGACTCCCTTTGTTTGATGCAGCCTTACAATAAATCCGGTTAGTGGAGCGGAGAGTGCAGGTGACAGTCATTGTGATATAAAGTAGTTTATTTCCAGAACCTCATCTTGCAAGGCATCAGGCATCTCCTGAGATGCTGATAGCTCTGTTTGCTCTATTCTGTAAATGACAAGCAGCAAACAACAGCAAAGAGCACCAGCAGCCAGGTACTAACTTCCCCACATGCAACAAGTTTGAAGGTCCTGAATTTCCTTTCCTAGTGGTGACCTAGCCGTACCACTGCAGTCTCACCACTGGCACCTTCATGGGCAGTCAGATGTTTTGGGCTGGCCCTGGAGAAGGCCCAACTGTCCCTGCCTTGTCCATCCAACTTATCACAGAGGCATCGGTTCTGCTGTGACACCTGTGGCTGTGCCAAGCTGCCAGTCTTACTCTGCTCTGCTTTGCTCCTCAGTACGAGGAGTAGCTCATCACAGTTGTCTTTCTTCCATGCTAATGAACACATAGTGCACATGCTAGGGCCCAGTTTATTTCAAAAATAAAATAAACACTAGATCCAAATGGTGCCAGATGTTCAAATAATTAGTGCTCACATCTTTTGGAAATCTGGCCATGCATTGCTAGAGATCCAGCTCCACACTTGGTGAGCAAGCCAGCTTTAGGGCTGCAGAGAGAGGGAAGGAGAGGCAACAAAGCGGACTTGGTGGTTGAGGAAAGATTTTTAGGGGTAACAAAAATTCCAGCACAACTCTCCTGTCAGCCACATCCTGAAAGTCAGGTGGGATGAACTTCAGAACTTAATCACAGGGGATTTATGCATCTGAGCACCATAGGGGATCTGGGGCTTTTTCTGTACTTCAGTTCTCCAGGTGTAAAGAAGTGGGAATTCAATAATTTCCTCATCTCTGAGGGATGTTCTGTGTGGAAAGGTTTATGAAACACTCACAAACTGTGCTACAAGGAGGGTGCTCTCATAAGCATCTTGCAGAGGCTTCTTGGCAGCACAAGAATGTCATGGTTCTCTGTAAGTGCAAGAGAGGGATTTGCTTTTACAGGATGACATTTGCCAGACAATTAAGGTGAAGAGCAATGTGCTATAATCACTTTTAGTATTAAACACACATAGTAAAAATAAATGTTTAAAAGGCATGTGTGGTTTTTTTTATAGGACATGTTGCTTTACACATTATTGTAAGAATCCTTGCTGCTACTGATCATAGGCTTCAATTCAAACTGTGTAATTATTACCAGGGACTTGCTTCTTCTCCCATTATGTATTAACTGCACCTAGGAGATCCAGAAATGAAAGGATCTGAGCTTTCCTAACTTAACAGTTGTTTGGAGGATTTGCTGTGTTGGTTTCTTGTTTTACTTTTTTCATAATTCAGCATAGTCTGAGAGACTGAAACAGGTAAATAAAAATGCATTATGCACTTATTGCCCAGTGTTTTAGAAATCTGCACTGAACTCATGAACTATAGGGAGAGACAGGAAATTATATTACACCTGACATACCTTTTTCTATTTCCACAGGAATCCTTTAGTCACTTCCCAGCCTGTGTGTAAGGTTTTGGAGCCAGCCCCCTCTGACCTCTGCTGTCATCCTCCAGCCCACAAGTATCAAACAAGAAGCATCGCAGAAGATGCCATGGGAGTAAAACCAGCCAGTCCCTTGCCACGGGTGCACTCCCTTATTGTATCCAGAGGGTGTCATTTTATTCATGCTATTTTTTAACTCAACCCAAAGCCCACAAGATTGCAGGTGGGGTGTTTGCTTGCCTACACAGGCATTTCCTCGTTTTGGGAATATAAAACCAAAATGGGTAGTGACCTTTGAGGCTCTGGTTCTGACCCCAACCAAAACTCCAACCCAGTTTTCTATCAAAACTAGCTCCCCAATACAAAATCCATTGGAAACACAGGCTTTGGCACCACCAGCAAATGTAAGCTGTGGCGGGTGACGTGCTAGCCCTACCATGAAAGAAATACATGGCTCAGACCTAGTTTCTAGCTCAAATCATACAGGAGGGTGGTTAATCTGGATTAATCTGGACCTGTAGTCATGTCCTAACCCAGCTCCTTGTAGCACAGATATTTCCAGACACAGCCCTGCCTTAGTAAATCTAGGTGGAAATGCCCCCAAAACATAAGAAAGACCTCAGAGCTGGAATCATGCTGAAGGCAAGGTCCTATCCTTGCAAACAGTACACACGGTGTTTGCATTTCTGCATGCGGTATGTTAATATTCATGTATTTGTATGCTGCCAGCCTTGGGAACAAGTAAATGTCCTCTAACTGCAATTTCAGCCTGGTCAAGGTAGCTGACCTTTTTCATTAAGTGCTTCCAAATTTCCAATCTATCCATGAATGTGAAAAATTTGTGCTAATTACAGGCTTGTCGTGAGGCCAAAAGTGCAGAGGGGAAATAAGGGGGTTTCTGAGTGTTGTTTAAAGGCACAGCATCAACATCCATGGGGTTTTTGGCTTGCGCTAACACAGGGTCCTGGTCTGTGTTATTCACATAGGGTTATTTAAAGATAGAGTCAAAAATCTGGGAGGGCTTGAGGTATTGGGACCTGCCATTGACCCAGGTGGCCAAGGTGAAGCTCCTCGGCTGTGCTTAGCAGCAGAGGAGCCACCCTCCCCATGGCTCCCTCTGATTTTGTCCCAGTCCATACCGCATGCTGAACATCTGGTAGCCTCATGTATGGTATAATAACATCCCAAACTACATGTGCACAACACTTACAAATAGTGCTTAAAACATAAGGGCTTATTAATATAACACATATAATTTGAGAAGTGATACGAGCTCTTTCCCTTTTATATCCTTTTTAATAAAGCACATTTTGAAACTCACTGACCTTTTTTCTTTTTTTTTCTTTTTTTTTTTTTTTTTAAGTTCCTTGGCATTATGTAGAAAAACCCCATCAGTGTGAAGTGGAATATAATGTGGTTTATTACCACTAACAAGGGAATGGCCCATAACTCTAAAGAGACAAAGCCTCAAGTGAGCTATGAAGGTCATTTTCTTGCATCCAGAAAGAAAATGTAATACTGACTGTGTCATGCTTCCCATTTCAGAAACAATGTGGGCTTCTTTCAATTTATTATAATAAATAGCAAAAACGAAGCTTTTTTTCTTTCAGATGGAATTTTGCACAGTCAGTCCTCCCCACTTTGGAAGGAATGAAGGTGAATATCTGTCTGGATTTTCCCGCGTTATTTATACTCCTCTGGATTTGATGGTTGGTTTGTTCATGAATATTTAGGAGACACAAAACCCCGACTGCATACCCAGCCACTGCTTCTTCCTGCTGGGAATACTCAAACAACTCAGTGCATAAAGGCTCAAACAGCAAACTCACAGACTTGATCATTACCAGGGTTACCTCCAGAGCTCTCCAATAATATATTGTTTCACTTTTTAGGAAATCAGGCTTTCCTGTGATACCCCATCCCTGCTTCATGCAGCCATGAACATTAGAGCAATGTTAAAAGATGGTGATGCTGCACTAAAGCCAATGTGGCATCAAGTCACTGGAGGGAACAGGCTGTAGATCATATACTGGACAAATGTACAAGGCTGAAGAAGGCAGTTTAACCCTTAGGTCATGAATGAAAATAAACATCCACCTGCTTTCCCAGCTGTAATTATACGAAAGGCTGGCCAGAACCCTGCCATACCAAGCACTGGGAAAAAGCACTGGTACTGCTCTATGAAAACTTAACTTTTCTTTTTGTCCCTGGAAGAAACACATTTTTGCATTGCTGCAGAGATAACTGGGGTGTCACTGGGATGAGGTATGTTTTTCCATATCCCTATTCCCTGGTCCACCTCTCAACAACCCCCAGGCAGCCTGGGTTGCACCTTCCTCCTCCTCCTCCTCTGCCTCTGTCCTTAGAGTTTGTTATTTTGGCCTTGCTAAATGGCTCAGGTTTTGTGCTCTATCTCTGTAGTAATTTGCAGCTCTTTCCTTGAGTTTCAAAAGGAATATCTTCCATGGGTGAGATGATGCATAAAAGTAAAACCTAGTGGTTTTCCTCACATGACCATCTTCCCTTCCAGTTGTAAATAGTGTCATATAAAACGGTGTCAGAAAATGTTCTGGCATTATAAGCAGCTACTCCGTTTTCAAAAATGATGACAATGAAACACTGTTGATTAAGAAGCTCCTGGTTTCCTGAGTTGAGGTAGGAAGAGAAGGGGCACATAGAATCATTGGTGGCCATGTCAGGCTTGCAAGAGAAAAGCACAGAGCAAACAACAAATGCTGAAACGCATGCCAGGTCCAAAAGGGAGAGCAGGCTGACTGTGAGCAAGCAAGCAAACGGTGAGCTCTGCCTGCATGCAGAAGGGAGCCTGCAGGGAGTCGGCACCGAACACAAAGTGCATTCGCAGTTAAATAACTCTCCTAGGCTCTGATCGTGCTGCTAATGCACCAGGAAATAAATAGCCTTTTGGTAAATTGTCTTAACCCCAGTTAAGTCAACAGAAGGATGCTGATGCAGATGGGTAAAGGATTTGACCCTATCTGTTTGCTTTGGATATTACCCCAATACCTGAACATCAATTTCTTATCACTGACTAGTTCATCACTAACTGATGAACATTTAGCAGCTTTGCCAAACACTGCAATTTGTCTTTCCTACTTGAAGTGCCAAATGTCACCTTAGTAATGCATAAACAACAAAACCCAGGCGGCATACTCATGACTGATATTTGTCAATACAAAGAAAGTGTTGGATTTTGTGAACCCAAATCCTGAATTTCGACGCCATCCTTCAAGACAAGCTTGGCACATACTCCCATACACCATTCCATTCAAAAAGTTGTACAAGAATAATTTGGGTTTTATCCCCAAAGGAGAGGGAAGAGATGAACTACACTGTCCAGGCCAAGCCAAGAAAGTCATTTTGGAAGAACCAGTCCTTGTATCGCAGTAATCACGGCCAGTGCTACAAGACACAGAGGTGTGTGCTAGGGCTAACACCATCACCAGCTTCATTAATGTAAAGAGACCTGAAGAAGCTAGAACAGAAACTGTGGTGGATCAGCATTTCTGTGCCTTCCCAAAGACCTGACCCAGTCTGGGTTTAAGCTAATTCTTCTTGTGCAAGGGCTAGCAAGAGGTAAGACACAGCTCCAGCCTCTGAATGCCACCCCTGGCATCTCCCAGCTTGCCAGCCCAGAGCTGCACAATAGTGTTATTTGGCTGAGTGTATATGAGGAGAATAATGCTGCCAGCGGTGCTAATTATACGGAGGCCTGGACAAAAGCTAGTCCCGCTGAAGGCAGCAGCAGTACTCAAGAAATGCAAGCAGTAGAAATCTCTGCCAAATCTAAAGCTTTGACCATTCTTTCCCTGTTTGGCCACATCCCTCACTCACGCCATGCTGGGGCTAGGCTGGCCTGAAGAGAGACAAGAAGAAATGCTAAAGAAACTGCTAAACTTCTTTTAAAATAACAAGCAACACTGTCAGTGAGTCAAAAAAAATTATGTTCCTGGTGTATATAGACCCTCTCTCCTTTCAAAATAACATTAGTCTTCCTAGGTGCTCTCCAGGTTTCACTGCTCTGTGCCCTGAACCAGGCTGGAGCCTAGTTTTGCAGCAATTTAATACAGAAAAAAAATGCAATTTTGTCCTATAAAATGTTGCTAATTATGGTCTTAACCTGCCACCACTCTGAGACAAACACAGGAAACATTTCCAGTACAAAGTAACAACACTAATGCTAACTTTATTGACTTGCCAAAGGTATATATTTCATATGCTTATTTTTATATGCTAATACATAGTAATTTATACTCGCACCTCTATCTGCCCAAAGTATTGATATGGCACTGAAAATATGTTGTCTTTCTCTCAGTTGTCCTTCTTCCTTAGTCAGGAACAGAACTGATGGCCTTTGGGGATAACAGGGACGTTTCAGCTACAAATTTGAAGGGAAAAGGCAACAGTTATTATCCCTGCTTCACACACAGCTAGCCCTATGAATGCTCCCTGGCTGACTCGTTCATCCCCTTGGTGCTTTTCATTTTAATTCCTTTAAATTACTGCTAAGTAACCCTGCAAATTGTCTTTCCTCCTAGGGAAGTCAGCAGGAGTTTCACTGGTACGGTTCTCAAAGGAGACCAGAACTGGGACTATCACACTAAGCACTGAAACCAGTGCTCTGCGGTTCATTACAGGTTGTTGGCATGTTCCCTTAGTGCAAAAGAAGAAGCCAAACAAATCCAGAGAGTATCTGTATTTGCATTTCTGTACACCTATCCTGTTTGCTGAGTAAAGAGCAATTAAGCTCAGTCATCACCCGTTTCAACTGACCGCTCTCTGATTTCCACAGATCAAAGGTGAGCTGCACGTACTGGAGGAGTGGGGAATCCATCTGCCCTTGCTGGCCCTGCGGCGGCCCAGTTCCTGGCACCCACCTGGCCAGGGTGCGATGGCAGCTCCAGACGGCGTGCCACAGGGCACTGGAACAGCCCCCTGGGATCCCGCACCAGCCTCCAAAGGCGTGGGGATGTAGCGACCTCAGGCCTGTGTGGCACAGGATGAGGTGACTGTGCAAAGCAAGCCAGAGCACAGGCTCTCAGGCTTGGCCTTCAGCAATACTGCACTTCCCAGAAGCCTTTGCCTAAGACCTCTGTAGCTATTTAATATTAATTTTATGCACAATTGTAATTTCTTTTTAATGGTGTCTCTTTGGAAGTTTTGCAGCCATGTGGAATTCTGCACCCAACTGCAGACTTCACTGTGCCATCAAGGGAAATGTCTCATACCCAAACAGCAAGAGAGAAGCAGTGTTTAACATCAAGGAAGGAAAGCAAACACCAAAACGTTCAGAAATCCCCGCGGAGGTGCAGACAGCATGCAAGTGGAGATGGGAGAAGGTACAGTGAGAGGAGACTTGGACAGAGTAGCATGGAGACAGAAGGATGGTGTCTGAAGGGTGTTCACCACTGGGACTTACTGCTTCTGACAAAGCAGGACTGAAACACCAAGTTCCTCCACTTGCCAGCACACCCCACTGCTCTCCTTGAGCAACCTCAGAAGGCACTGCAGCAGCTCTGGGCAGCTTTCCTGCACTACTTGCAATGTCTGGAAAGTTATATTTATTTAGCAGTTCAGGGTTTGAGGTTTTTTCTTCTTTCTCCCTAGGTCTTAAGAAATCATGTGAGACGCAGAGCAGCTACGATTTAAATATGCAACAGCACCCCATTTTGGTGTTAGCTATCTGAGAGTGGTGCCCCAATGCTGTAAATCTGGCTTTATTTACTTACACATGGCATTTCCCTGCCTATTACCACTCTGAACCACCCAAATCTGTCAATCTAATAGAGATATATGGACAGTAAAAACATGCACTGGAAAACTACTGGCAGGTTGTACAAAATGATCAGATTTAATCAGCTGATAAATTATTCACTTCAATTGAGAGTCAAACATACTATTTGAGTCTATTTATGGATGTCCGATTAGTGCAAGTAATTTTCCATCACTTTATTATGTTTGCTAATACATTATGAAAACCATGTTGTGATAATGGTCTTACTTAAGTCATTTTGTTGTGTGAGCATATACCAGAAAGCTCGTTCCACCCAAGGCCAGGGACACATTCCAGTGCGCATCAGTCAGTTACACACCACTATGCTATTTCCAAGGGCTTCTGCAAAGAGCAGAGCTGCCAACAGAGTGGAAATTTCATTTAAGGAAAGCCATTACACTGCCAGGCTCTCTAAGTGGCACCACGCTATTTTCAGACACAACTGCCATTGCCTCAAAGTGCAGATAGAGGACTGGGCTGGTTGCTCCCCAGACCTTGATGGATGTCTCTGGTAGCTGGATGGGGGACATAGCAGTAAATTGCATCACATTGTGGAGTATTTGTGCAGTAGCACAAGGATGCAAGATGTAGTACCAGCACCTAATGCAGCAGCTTGCCAATGCAAGCCCTTGAGGCTACAGGCAGACCTTTGAGTCAAAGGACAGCATTATAGGCTGTCACATCCAACCTCCCGTATGAGAGTGGCCTAAGCATTTCATCCCGTTAGCCAGTAGTGAGGAAATCTTTAAACAATAAACATTCTGGTATAAAAAAGTAGCAGCCACAGGCAGCACGATGGAGAAAATCCTTGATTCCATCGCTTCACCCTCTAACACTCCAGGCCTACCAGTTGTCCAGAAGTAAAGGTTGCACTCCAGAAGGCCCCAAATAATTTTTTCTGGCTTTGGTGAGGGTTCAAAGGAGTGCAGCAGCATGTGTCACATCTGCAGAGTCCCAGGTCCTCGGCCCTGGGCAGTAATGCATTTTTGGAGAAGACTGGTCAGGAAAGCAGCCAGAACCGAAAAAGAGCTAGATGGCACAGGTCTGCTGGCCAGGTCTGCCACCAATCCCATCCCAGTGCATGACTTTGGAGAATGGTATTGAGTGGGGCACTCTCAATATTCATCTCAATAACCCATGTCTAAAGGCTGACTGCAGCCGAGTCCCCCTCCACCAGCCTAACTCTTCCCTGCCCTCCAGTCTCTTCCCCATGGCACAGAGCCCCTGACTCCAGCCCCCGAATAACACTGCCCTTTTATTTTACACAAGGTGTCAGTCTCCCTTTCCTGCAGCCCATGGAAAGCACTGGCTGCTGAAACTGCAAGAACTGCACTTGGAAGCAGGAGGTAATTATAAATGAGAGCAACTTGAGTAAGCAGAAGATCAGGAGCCTGAGTTCAGCCCACTCCTAGGTCAGTCTCATGGCAGTTACTTCCCTGCCGTAGGACAGGGTGAAGTTCTGCTAAACAGGCAATGCAGTTTACCTGTTTTTTATCTCTCTGCCAGGAAAGCCAAGCAGGTGAATACATTCAAGTTCTACCCTTGCAGTGGCATCATGGCACTGAAAACCCCTGGGCAAGACTGGGCTGAAACTCAAGCTGGGAAAGGCAGTAAGGTCCCCATCCCAGGACCAGCTGAAGGCACTGTCATGACCGGGACTTGAACACCCTCAAATTCCTAGTCAGTTTTTGGCATTGTTTCGTTTTCAGCAGTTTTCCCCTTCGCTCTGTATTCTTTGGCTTTTCCAAGCGTGCTAAAGCAGATGGATCCAGCTGTACCACAAGCAGGTATGGGTCTGCACAGCTGCCCTGTCACCCACAGGGCAGATGTGGCTGGCAGTGCCTCAGGTAGCCACTGCTCCCCTTTCCCAGCTACAGCACTGCTACAGGGCTGTGCTTGGTTTTAGGTAACGGTGAAAGGTGCCAGACTGACAGACATCCTTTTCAGACTCTCAGGAAAACCTTTGCTCCCACACACCCTTCATCTACCAGGAACTGCCGTGCAAAAGGTGAGAGTTAGCTCAGCTCCCATGTGAGAAACGCAGGCAAAAGCATGTGTACAGCCCTATGGCTAATGGAAGGGGAGCTTCACGCTCACCAGCACGTTGCCTCCAGCAACTGCTTCCAGCTGGGAAAAGCCCTGGGGTCCCGGAAGTGTCATCTCCCAGCTGCCACACTTCCCTCCCCACCACAGGTCTGGTCCAATTCCCTCTCTCAACATAATGCAAATGCCATTAAAGGAAGAAGGAGGCGGTGGGAGTGAGGAGGCAGGGGGGAACCTTTTGTTAAGACTGCGGAAATTTTCAGTAAAATGAAAACAAATTGCTCTAAGTAAACCATTTGTCACAGTCTGATTACTCTGCTGCCACTCTGGGAACACCAATTTGTCATGCTAGATCAGGATAACAGCAGGCTGACTGTACGAAATGGCATGCTGCCTTCTGGCATTTTTGCTCGCAACCAGTGAGGACAGTGGGGATCTCCCACAGCTCCTTCCCGTTGCCCCATCCCTTCTGACAGCATAGGTACATACTCAGCTCTCTGCAGCCAGCGTCACATTGCTGATGGCCCCCTACTTCCCAGCAAGTGCCTCCATCTCCTGGTACTGCAGCTCCACCTGGGACCTGTTGAATATGCTGCTTTTACCTATTAATCCCAGCGTGTCTACCTAGATTATGAGGTGTTCTTGTTGGGGATTACTTCTTGCACTAGTGGTCAGCATAATAGTGCCCTGAGCTGAATTTTGGCACCTAAGTATCCTGGCAATACACCTATTGATCAGCATTTTCTGACTTTAAAAGCCTGTGTGTCCTGTTTGCTACACCTTCAGGACTGCCGCAGCTGAGCCTGCAGTGCTTGCTGGCCCAATCCTGATCCATGTTTCCCTCTCCTTCGTGGTACCCGAAGAGTTTCAACAGTTTGTAGGTGGAGCAATTAAAATACAACAAACACACGCAGAGAAAACAAAAAATTGCTGCAAGATTCACAATTAAAGAGATGCATAAAGCATGAGGGTTAATGCAAAGGAGCAAGAAGCACAGATTAGCCAAAATGTGTAAAGCATGTGAAAATAGCAGAAAAAATCCCAAGTCCAAGAATTAATTCCCTTGGCTTCACTGTCCATAGCTAATAAACAATTATTGGAGTCTCCCCTGCTTGTGTCTCTCTGGAATTATGCAGCAGTCTGTAATGCTGAAAAAAACCAATTAACTGCAGTCCAAATAAAAATATCTTTCAGCCAACAAAAAGAAAAAATCCTCAAAATGCCCTTTGCGGTAAAATGCTCCATTCAGTCCAACACAAAATCCTTCATCTCATTTTCAGATTATTGATTCTTTTTCTAAACCTCTTTTCCTTTAAAATTGGTAGGTCAATATTTAAATAAGGAAATGCCTTTTTTTTGGAAGGAAAACAAACCAACTAATAAATTTTGTTTGCAAACCACAGGAATGAACTATTTGAGAATTTCCTATTTCTTTAACATTAATAAATAAAAAGGGGAAAGTCAGAAAGGTTTTGAATTTCAGAAATTCCCCCACCCCCTTTTGGGGCTATTAGGACTTGCTGGGTCTCCACTGAACTAGTAAATGATGTCAGTTCTCTTCCATTTTCTGACATATTCACTATTTGTGAATATGTAGCTTTTCCCACTGCTACTCTGGGGAGTCTCTGGCTGGCAGCAGATGGGACTACCTGGACCTGCCACCCACCAGCACCCTTCTTGACCACAGATGGTGCACAGTCCTGGTCCAATTCCCTCTTTAAAAGCTGCAAAAGCTGGGAGAAAGAGGTGAGGAGGGAGGCTATAAACACATCACCTCTGCAGAAAAGCAGAAATCAAATCTTCCTTTCAAAGCATAGGAGTCCTCAGTGAAAAAACTATGGTGTATAAAAAAAAAAGAAAAAGTATTTTAAGGGCACAGGACTATTTCCTGCCAAGAAAAGGCAGAACGCTCTCAAAATGATATAAATGCTCTTTGTTCTCACTCACAGCACCCAGAGCCCCCAGGAATGGCACTGACCCTGTAACCACAGCAATCTGCTCCGCCACACAGGTCCCCACAATGCTGAGCCATCAGGTAGCGTGAGATAAAGCATTTAATGGAAAGTTGCACAATGTGGAGACTGGCGGCACTGGTTACAGTGGAAAATGTCACTGCTGGCCATTCTAAGCATTTTTTTCCCGCTGCTTCTAAAAACCATAATGTACCTTCGATATTAACACTTTTGGTTTTAACTGAAGGGAAAGGCCTTTAAAAATAACCTTTCCCCAGGAAAAAATGAGAGCTATCACCAGAACTAGCAGTGTCTCGCACAGAGAAATGCTCGCTATGCCAAGCATAGTGTTGCTATTGGTGCTTGCATTGCACTGCATCCCACCTCGATACTGTCAATCTGTATGGAAACAGGCTGACTAGTAACAGAAGACAAAGCAATGACTGAAACTCCTGAAGAAGTAAGCCAGGTGCTGGGCCGGTTGTTGTTACTCATCCTAGTGAAGGTAAAGCCATGCTGTGCGCAGAGATCACACCTCTGAGACACAAACAGAACGGGAGTTTTTAGTCTTCGTTTCTCTCCTGGGTTTTGGCATGGTTGACCCAGAACAAGGGCATCTCAGATTGGGTATTTCAAGGTACCCAAACTCTTCTTAGGGCTGCCACATGGATGCATGTACCTTTACAGAGCTGAGGAACTCTAGAGGGAGATAAGGTTGTTAGGGCAGCACCAAACCACTACTAGGGCTTACTGCAGAGCATGGTGCAGAGCAGCGTGCTGCAGTGCGTGGCATCTCCCCAGCCCCAGGCTTAGATGGCACAACAACTAATTGAACAAACAGGCAAAGCAAAAGTCCCCAGAGCTGTACCTGAAACGTTCAGCCAGGGGGTGTTCCAGCCCAACAGGACCAGGAACATTATACTGAGTATTGTGCACAAGGTGGGGAGGCTGAGGCTGAAGAGAGAGCAGAGTTAAGGCAACATCCCCTCAGAGACCTGGTGATGTTCTGGGTCTTTAATGTAAGACAGTTTTTTGACACATCCACAGAAAAGCGAGATACAAAGTTAATTAGACATGCAACAGGGCTCTGCTGTAGCAAGACTATAGCTGAAAGTCTTGTATGGCATGTGATTCCTGTTGCAATATTTTGGATTCAAGGTAGGCAATGTGGACATAGTACACTTATCTAAGGGCTTCCAGGGGCTCTAAACATCAGCATTATCTTTAGTAAGGATGGCACTGAAATTTAAATTTTATCTTGTCCAGGGAAAACCTGAAAGCAGCTTTACAGTGTAAGCTGTCCTCTCCACCAAGTGTGTAGTGGGGTAGGAAAGGGAACAGGCAGAACCCAGACTGTTTTGCTGCTTCAGAAGGATGCTGAGACACAATTCAGGATTTACACATCTGGCATCGCCCGTGTTTTGAAAGCATGACCCAGTCCACAGTGGTTTATCCCAAGGTAAACATGACATCCTGAAGAATACTGCATGAAAAACTTTAGCTACTCATGAAGGCTGAACTTAATAATAGCTGTGACTTTGGTTTTTTGCTAAGTAGTATGGTCATCATCACCGCATAGAACAAAATACTAATATAGCAGCAAATACAGACTGGGACTTGTCTTCCTCCCAACTGAATACAGTGCTGCAGGGCTATGCCACACCACTCAGTCATGATGTAAAAAACTATCATCACCACCCTCTGACATTGCCTTAAATATGCCCATTTGCATGTCATCTCACCTTGTGGTATTCCACAAGGGTTTCTCAGCTTGATAGCTAAACTCAGGCAGAGTAGAACTGCACAGTATTCTGGGCTACTTTTATTCACTGAGGACTTTTTTCACAGCCCTTTCAGCATTAAGCCTAGGTAGGTGAGGGCTAAGCAAGTCACCGATCCCTCCCTGGCTTCACAGCTGAGCAAAGGCACTTTCTCCTCAACACTAGGATACAGGAGCGCCTAGTACGTATTGTAAGAGCTGGTTTCCCCCCATGCTGACAGCAGGAATGAAGGTGAACTTGAAGAGCTGAGTAAAAACCTTTTGTGTTATGTTATTTGCTTTACAGGGTGGGGATTTCAGTCCCTGTGTATTTGAAAAACTTTCAGCAGAAAGGGACAGAACTGTAGGTATGAGTTCCAGCCAAATATTGCATGGCAGTAATAATAATAAAGTATTGCGTTACTTATTACGGCAATTGTATAAATTAAATGTATGGTGTTTCAATGCATGGGCAAACAACCTCTGGGACCACTTCTAAGGAACCCACAAGAAGTAAAAAAGGAAAGAAAGGGCATATATGCTCCATAGCAGTCAACGCACTCGCCATTTCCAAATGGGACCACACTGCATATTAGATAGAATTTTCAGGGCTCAACAAGAAGTAACCCCCTACTGATTTAAGCATTGATATTACTGACTGTAAGGTAGTAATACCTACAAGGAGATCATAATTTCCTAAATCTTAATAGCTTTCTTAAGCCATTTTTATAAAGCATTAAGTAGCCACTTCTCACTCTCAGGGATTAACATGAGTGGTTACTGCAGCTGAGAGAAAAAGTCTTAGGGGAAGGAAGGTAGCTGATTATCAATAGTCCTTTAAGTCCTAATAAAACAGCAAGAACTGGTTTCCTCATCCCAACTCTGTGTCAGTTCCAGAAGACCACACATTCAAACGATCACAAGTGAAATGCTGGCAAACCCACGACAGTAAATCACAGCAGTGGAAGACCAAACTACAAAGGGGATTTCTTTTCCTCCACAGAGACCATTACCTATATCATGTTAGTCACCAGCCTAAGTCATCAATTCACCTTCATCATATTAGTCACAATCAGCTGTCAACAGCTCAGCACAGCTCTTGCAAGGAACACACTGCAAGGTAATGGAGAGAGAAGTGCTCGTAATTCAAAAGGCAGGTTCAGAGTATGCTTCTCTAGTTCAAAGAGCATAGAGACTTTCCTCTTTACCCTGGCCCTGCAAATTCCAATTGATCTGAAACCAACTTGCATTTTCTAAATGTTGCTGCTGAGTTTGAACTTCAGTGAAAAATCCATTTACTAGAAATGAAAGTTGCCAATTAAAATCAGTCTGTTTATGTTGCTTTGGGGAGCTCAGGGGGAGAGAGAGAGAGAGAGAAAGGAAAAGCCAAATAATTCATTAAGTGATCTATATTGTGCCAGTACAGTTGGCAATTATAATTATCCTAATAAGACTTTCTCACTTATATAAGCCCTTCCATTCAGGGATCTCAAAACACTTTGCAACCATTAATGATGTTAGCTTCATAACATTCCTGACCCTGTTTACAGGGGAGGGAATTGAGGAAAAGAGAGAAAACAACACCATTTTCTGTAACAGATAGCTTTCACTTTGTAACTGCCTGTAAAGTTTATACCTGAAACTAAATCACAGTTAAAAATCAGTGTCAGTTTTGAGCTCTTGAGCCAGTAGTAGTCCTTGACTCACAGTACGAGTGCAAAACAACCACAGCCCAAAAGGGCCTCAGAATTGTGTTAGCAGGGAAGGCCTATCTGCAAACCTTAGGCAAAGAGCCTTGGGTCATTGAAATTTATTACCCTGGAAATGTGGCAGTCTCCAGGAGAGAGCTTTTGCCTCAGGTCATCACACAAAATCATCCCTCCACCTACCTCAAAGAGTATTCACATGTGGTATGAGCATTATCAGTGTCCACTTCTTCAAAACCACAGGTCTTGGTTTTGTCTCCTTCTCTGAAAGCAAAAATGAAATAGAAGCAACATGAACTCCTGCAAAAAGAAAAGAAAAACCGAACTGGAACAAGTAGTTGAACACATTGCATGTATGCGCTTAGGAGAAAGCAGGACTTCAGTAGCAGCCACTATGCATTTCTCAAGAATGAATTGTGTCAAACCAATATAATTTCTTCCTGTGAGAGGGTGACAGGTTCTGTATGTAGAAGAACAGCAGATGTTCTGTAACCCAACTTCAGACAATGTTTTTTATAGCGGCCTCATAGCTGAATTGAGGAAGCACGGGGGTTTCACATTGCAGGGAGAATGTGAAAGTGGTTGGAAAGCAGTACTTGGAAAGCAGTTATCAATGTTTCAGCATCAAAACAGCAGTGTGGACCTGTGTGCTCCACAGGGAGCTGCCCTGGGTCTAGGACTATTCAATACTTCCACTAATGATCTGGATGATAAAACAGAGAGCTTGCTCATTAAGTCTGCAGATGATGCCAATCAAGGAAGAGCAACACATCCTTTGGAGAACAGACCTGGAACTGAAAATGATTTAACAAATGAGAGTTCTAGCCCCAGCGACCAGAATGCTCTTTAACAGGACTAAGGGCTCATTTTGCCTGTGAGGTACATGAAACAATCCTCCTGCTCTCTTCAGCAGGGAGAAGGCCTTGCTGAAGCACCACATTTGGGCTCTGCATTTCTAAAAAATCAGATGCCATCTGGGAAGAGTTTAGACTGGAGTACTAAACAGGATCAGAGGCTCAGAAAACAACATTTATGCGTAAAGGATTGCAAGAATTTCCCATAAAAGGGGAAAACTGAGACAGGGCTGAATAACAGTCTTCAGCTATGCTAAAAATTCCGTTTTCTACTTCTGTGATGGATGGGATAAGGCTTTACAGAGGAGGGTTCAGAATGGACAGGAGACATTCTTGCACTGGACTAACACAGTAACTATCAACTCAACAGCTCATTCCCGCTGGGCTCCCTGGGGCAAGTCTAGGTTTCCCTCCGTGGACTATACAGGGCACTTAGTGACATTAGCCTTATTAAGCTAAAGTTGCCCTTTAGAAATAATTCTCCTGTGTTGTATCTACAAGCCCATTTGGGCCTGCTGTAGGGTTGGTGTTGGAGGAAAAAAGCCAGCAGGCTTGTGAAGTAGGTTGGGACCAGACAAGGCTCAAAAAGAAGGGAGAATTGCAGCTCCCATATGGGAGCTGAAAGGCGAATCCAGGCAACAAAGAGCAGGGGGATGGAGTCAGTTGTTTTATGCCAGGAAACCAAAACCCATGATGTGCCATATTTGCTAATTGTTCTAGTTCAAACCAATTGCCAGGCATGTCACAGGAAGCTGGACACCTGTTAAGAGCACTGGGGACAGGGACACAAAGATGACATGGATAGCAAAACAAGATGCTCCGTCAGTCTGGAAAGCCCCAGGAGCAGAGATGCTACCATCCACCGCTGCAAACTGCTGCACTCATTTCTGCTGTGGCGCAGGAGAAACTGAGGTAGGGCATGGCTTAGCCCTTCCATCACCATTAATCTGAGGACTCTAAAGAGCCTACAAAAATGTGTTTACATTGGCAGCGCAAACTTTAGAGCTTAACAGAATAAGGACCTTACTTTTAAGATAGGGAGGAGCTTGTTGGGGTTTCCAAAAGTTTTATTCTGCTAAAAGAAAATAATTTTATCTTTGCAGACCACTCATGAATCTGCCAGGGAGAAAACCGATCCCACAAATTCTCCTTTGTGTGGCTCTTCTCCACCCAGTAATATTCTTCTAAAAATGAAATTAACTTTCTTGCTCACATCATTGAAATTCCCTTCACAACCAGATAGCAAAATAATGTTAATACTAATTTTAATTCTGAAAAGCATACAAAAAAGGGGAAATTTTCTCATTATTAATGGAAGAAAAAACCTATTTAGCATATCTAAATGAAAAGTGTAAGATCTATAACCCGTACAATAGCAATCATGAAAAAGCTACAAGATGGAATTATTCTCTCAGGGCTTTTATCAAGGTAGTTATCATAAGTTAAATGTGAAATCCACCCAGAAATCACTCAGAGAATTCGGTATTCACATACTTCTCTACTGTAAATAATCCCCCATGCAACAGTAAAAGTTCTCTGTTTATGACTCCATAACTTAGGTTGGGTCAGCAATTAGCACTCAAAGTTATAGCACTGTGCTACATTTTTTAAGAGTTCGGGGAAGGTGTATTGCAGGCAGCCAGAGCACTGCCTGATCTGCCAGCGAGGCCAGAATAGAGGCTGGCACAGCAAGTGAGCAATAGTGCTGGCCTCCTGGACTCACAGACACCCGGGGAAGGGGATGTGGACCCCTCACCCTTAGCGCTTCCTCAGCTGCAAGAGGTTCCTACTGACCTCAAATGAAATAAAGGCATGAATCTGCTTCCCACGTGGAAAACACTGCTGTACACTTCAGCAGAATGAAAATAAAGACTTCCCTGTGCAAGTTTAAAAGCAGCAAAGTCTGTCCCACAGTAACACCTTTGTCAGAGGGAGACGGCATTTTACTTTCTGTTTCAAAGGTCTCCTAATTAGGTATTACAGTGTGTTTTTCTTTGTGGAGAAGCCATTTTAATTACTCCTAACACTCACCAGGGGGGAATTACTGCTGTGCAGAGAGTAGATCGGCATTCACCTGTCTCATACCCATGACAGGATAAGAACAACGTGCCAGGTTGCTAAAAATACATTGTGGTATTTATCAGCTGGCCTTCTACAAATAAGAGATGGCCCACATAACATTCAGTGAACTCCAAAGTGCAAAACAACCTCCCTCTTCTATTTAGCTCTTGCTACACTGGCTTATGCTCGTAGCAAATCAGTATCTTCAGGAGGCAGTACGGAGCATTAGAGGGGACAGGAGCAAATCGTCATTCATTCCCTGCCTGTCTCTGCTTCTTACTCATAGCAATTTTGCTATGCTCCTGGACTCTGGTTCTGTGCAGGGAACATGCTGGGGAATAAGCTGAGCAATTGGATATGATCTAAAATTTGTCTGATCCCCTCCATGTCCAGCACTAAGCTCTATTTCCCAAGAGATGAATTGAGGAGGTGATATATTTTTGTATGCCCAAATTTTAATCTATCTAGCCATCTCAAAATCAAAGAAGTGGAGAAAAAGCACTTTAAAAATGTACTTTGGAAATCATCTGAAAGGTAAGCCCCCACAAAGACAAACTCCAGTCTTCTCTCAATGGAGCCAGAGGTAAAACTCAGTAGATAAGAATATCTGAATAGGAACAGACTTGAGCACTAACTCCAAAGGTTGTACTATGTACAGGAACCATCCTCCAAAGTTTGTGAATTGCATTAGCAGAGAATACAACACGAGTGTAGTAGGAGAGATGCACTGATACCCTTGGACAGGTTTGCAGGGTGCTGGCAATACAGAACACCTGTGAGATGCAGCTTTGCTCTATGGGACAGACTGAAGCTGTTCCAATCATTTAATGCCATAAATTTGTCAAAGAAACCGGAAGAGTGGAAAGTGGTAGATAGTGCATTGGGTAGATAACACACATCTATTATTTACTTCTAAAAAGTTCAGAAGTCTGACACCAGAAGTCTGCATTAAATAAATGTGTTTCTTTCCATATTCATTAACAGAATCGCTATTTTCATCACACTAATGATATGAATTCATTACTACTGCACAGTGTCTGTATATGTTCTCATGAACTGATTTTATGCATTGTTATTTGTAACTAAATTAGCAATAATAGGCAAATGAAATCCCAGAACTTGTTACGATAACCCGGTCTGGAGTAGACACTGATATACTTCTTTAAAGGTATTCTCAGATGTAGTGAGTCTAAACTCCATTTCCAACCACGTCTGTGGCTGTCATTAAGTAGAGACTTCTGCAGGACCGGAGATGGCTGAAGCCAACAGGAACAAGAGTTCAGGTGGAAGCTAGGTAAATATGGGCTGCATAGTCTACTTTAAAGCTGTTTAGCCTATTGTCTTGGGAAACATAAACTTTGGTAAGAAAGCCACAACTGAAACCTAAAAGCTTAAGCAAATCTTGCTGGTCTCTAACCAAACACACAGGGAGGCCATTTCAGTTACCAGCAATTCCTTTACCTAGCACACAAAGATACAAAAAGATCCAGTGTCCAGGGGATAAGGCTACACAAATTCAGGACACATTAAGCATTATTTTCTTTTAATAGTGAGGAGTAATTAACCACTGAAATAATTGGCCTAGGGACTTGATATAAGCACCTAAAACTAACGGCTCTGAATAGACATCTCTGCATCTTCAGTGCTGTGTTCTGGACTTTCTCTAGTATTTCCTTGATAATTCTGTTTATCCAGATTTTGTCATGTGTACACCTTGTTTTCAGCATGTTTTGTCAGTGCTTAAAGGGAATAATCAAGCCTAGAGCTAATCAGCAAATAAATAGACTTAGTGAGGTTATGGCCACAGGATAAACGGGATTAGCACTTCAGGAGGACAGAACGAATGCAGATGGGCACTCAACGGGCAGGTTTCACTAGCAAGTGAAGAGTGCCATGTTAAGCAAGGACAGGGGAGCTCTTTATGCTTTTCTTTCTAACCAGAGATCTTCAGGAAAATACAACACTGCATAGTGGAAACAGTATATTTATAAATATTTATACAACAAGAGAATTCAATAGGAATGATGATAATATAATTTTAAGAGTTTATTCCCCTTTGCTAAAGGTCTGTAACCATGGGTTAAAGCACACATAACTGTGTGCAATGTGCAACACATACACTGCATGCAATCATGCGATCACAGAAGAATCCAAGTGGGAAGGGGCCTCTGGAGGTCATCCCCTGCTCAGAGCAGGGCTAACTTCAAACCTGGATCTGATTGCTTAGCACCTTTTCCACTCAAATTCTCAAAACTTGCAAAAATGGAAATGGCATCAAATCGGGACAACCAGGACCAAACTTTCTACCCAACAAGAATTGCTCTTGTTGCAACAAGTGCCTGCTGCCTGTTGTTCTGTCACTGTGGACCCCTGGGAACCATCTAGCACCTCTATAGTGATCCCCTTTGGCAGTGACAGTCAGCAGCTAGTTCCGCTCACGCCCAAAGCCTTCTCTCCTCCAGGCTGAACAAGCCTGTCCTCCACTTCCCTGGCTTGTATGCTCCAACCATCAAATACCTTCATGGTCCTCCACTGGATTCGCTCCAGCTTGTCACCATCTCTCTTGCAGCCTCCAAACCATACATGCTCCAATATGGACCAATCCCTGATGGTGTTTGCAAAAAAGGGCTGAAATGAAAAGCATCAAACACCCAACTACTGTCTTTTGAAATCCTCACTATCTTTCATTGCTAATGGTCAAAACCAAAACTCACTAGTTCAATCCAACAAAAGCTGAGAAATTAAAATAATTTCAGACAGTCCTAATTAATTGCCTTCTACATATTCAGCTTTATGGCCCATCTTACTACCTGCCTAGGAGCAGAAAGAGCTTTTGCTGCATGCTGAAGGATTGAACATACAGAATTTACGGGCTCGAGGGAGAAAGTGTGACAGTTCAAAATGCTTTTGAGAGTTTTCTAGCATCTTATCCGTACTGAAACCAGAAGGTTTTCAGCCTGACAGTGCCCAAACTATAGCAGAAGGACACGGCCATGCTCTTTGAGAAGTGTGTCCCAAAGCCATGCATTGCATTCTGCAACTGCCACTCACAAAATCAATACAGAGCTTGCTACTTCCATGTGAGAATGCATAGGTTGGGATAGGCTTGATAATAGAAAGTAATAAATCCTTTCCTATGCTAGAAAAGGGCTTGAGTAAAAATGAACCAAAGACGTGAATGGTTAACTCTTCCCTTAAAAAGAAGATTCATTTGGCTACAGGGAAGGAGTTCATGCAAATGATCCAACAGGATTTTTTTGGTTATGTACCAGACATTTGGACCTATTCAGAGATATTTTGTCATTCCACAGTGCCAGCTCAGGGAAGAGGGACTCTTTGGTGCCATGTCTTCTGGTGGTGTCTGTCAAGGAGACTCCCTTGGCAAATGTGCTCTCCCCTTTAATTTCACAACTGATCCAGGGATGTGAAAAACCACTGTATGGGGAGAAAACCTGAAGCACTGAAGAACTCTCCGAACTAATGGGAAAAGGCAGAACAACAATCTGGATTTTGAAACAGAAATTTCAAAGTGCAAATAGACACATCTTTAGAAGTTATGTATTCACCACAAGAAACAACTGACTTCAGCACTGGTCGTTTGATTTTTTAACGTTTTCTAAATTAATAACAATCATCTTGCAAAACACACAGTAGCACAACACCAAGCACATTACAAAGCTACAGCCTTCCTTAGCCTGACTGTTTTTTAATTACAGAGAAAGGATTCACTCTACCTCTACCCAGGTGTTCTTGAAGCTGACAGCCTCACTGGTGGTAGGGCGGGAAGTCTGAGGAATATCCTTACATCTTCAGATTTCCATGCAGAAACCAAAACAACTAGTAGAAATGTTACAAAAGGAGTGCATTTCTTCACACTTCACAGGCAAGAGAAGGAAGGAGAAAGAGAGAAAATAAGCACTCTGGTGCACTAAGCGATCATTTATCTTTGTTCCCTAGTAGCCGTTGTGAATGCAATTGCTCTACTGAACTCGGCACATTGCCTGTAACATTTGAGGACTTTGCTGCCTTAGCAAAGTGTCTCTCCTGAATTCATTCCACTCACAGGTTGTTGCCGAACAAAGACGACTGTCCTTTTTTATTTTTGTCATCTCAGGAAGCTCACAGGATAATAGGTGCAGAGCCTCTAGCCCTTGAAAAAAGCTTTTGTAAATAACTTCTACCCTCCACTTTGGAAATAACATAGTTGCAACACATTTTGGTATGACATAATGGTATTTGCACATTATTTTTAAATAAAAAAAAATGTTTGGGTTATTGTCTTTGCTTGATGTCCCAGTAAAACCTGAAATCTTAATGCATGGACTGGTGTTGACATCACCATGTCTAGAAATGGCTAACGGCTTTATTGGAATCCAAGATTCTCACCATGCTAAGGAGAAAAAAAATCCCAGACTTGCTTTCCCCGTCTCTACTACATATGTAATTGAGGGCAGAGTATTCAGTGACAATACACTCAAATCCTCCTGCTTGATCTCCCCCTGCTTCCCCTGTGCTGCTGGCTGCTCCAAGTAACTGAACATACTTATTACCCCTATTACCATTTTAAAACTCAGTTCATCTACATCACAAGAACCACATGGAGAAAGGTTTCAACTGTGCCTCCCTTTCCTGCTTGACAAAAAGGGCTTGACAATGTTTCGCCTTCGAGAAACCCCATTTCCTGCAGGGCCACCCCTGAGGACAGAGCAGCTTCTCTGCACTGATGGCAAAACAGCATTCTCTCCTGTCACTCCGCTATACTTTGACTTTTTTTTAATTTTTCTACCTGTTTTCCAGGTGACAGCTTCTTATCAGAGGAAAAGGTACTGAGGGAAGATGGCTGGTTTATTGTTCAAAGAGCTCTGCAAACATAGCCCTAATTCTCAGCTGGCACGAGCCATTGTGATTGAAGTGAAGAGAGATGCTGTCACTAACATCAGCTAGGCTGTAGGCCACCAACATCTGAATTCCTCCCTTTTATCTAAGCTGCCTAGACCCAGAGAGAAGAAACATGTTATTCTTCTCAATATGCATCCAAATTATTTATTTTTCCAGTGCATTCTCTCTCCCCTGGGAAGTAGTTGAGTATTTAAACTTCATTGAAAGCAGCAGAGGAGGCCTGGGCTCAGTTGCTGGCTCTGTGGAACAAGCCACTTTCCCTCTCCACAGACAGGATTCTTCCCTCATGAAATGGGGATGCTCCTGGCACCATGAGGCACACTGAAGCTTCCTGCTGAAAAGGCTGAAGAAACCCTGGGCATCATTGCTGCTGCTACTCCTACTAATAAGATCTCCAGTCCATTGCACCCTGACCATTCTTTGGCTGCTGTGTTCAACCTGGCACATGGATTCATCAGGTCAGCCACATCTGGAGGATGGTACATGCTACTGGATGTCTCTTATATACACAGAGCTAAAAAGGAAAGTGGATCTACTGCATTTATTTTAAAATATTTTAAGCTTATTTCTAGACACTGAAGAGAAGTACTCCCTTCAGGTTTAAATTAATGAGAGGAGTTGGTACTAGCTGAAATAAGATCAAGAAATGTAGGAAAGCCTTTGATGTTGCAAAATAGACTAACTATTGCTGTTTATCTAAGTACTTGGTAAATTACACTTCATAAGAAAGTATGTGCTTTAGTCAAGGCTACTTTGCATAGGCAGATGGATTTGTTTCATTTTGCTTAGCCTTTGTGTCTCAAAACTTCTCCTAGTTTTTTTTTTATTTTAATAGTTTTTAGGGAAGTTAGTTGGAGCCATTTGGAGAAAGGCGCTTTAAAGGAATCTCAGTAAAGGAATGAAAAAGGTTATTTCTTTCTTACACTTCTAAGCCATACTTTGGTACAGCAACATAGGGTACTTATGGTGCTGTTTTGGAGTCAGGAGAATGCAGGTAAAACACAACCCTCTGCACACCACCAAAATACTGGATATCCGAGTTAGCTGTAACAATATTTCCACAGGACTGTGACAGGTGTGGGAAGAACTGTTCTAGTCATGAATGAAGACCATGTTCTCTCCTTTTAGAAGAGAACATTTATTCCCATCTCTGTACTATGCTCCAGAGGTCACACTAATCTGTCTGGATTTAGAAAGTAAAATGAAATGCATCCCAAAGATAGTCCTCTTAAGCTGCTATTTTACTGTGGACCTAAACTAGATAGATTCAAGAACTGTAACTGAGATGAAGAAGATGAGCTTGCCCATGTAACTCCTGGGCACTAAGGGGCCTCCAGGCATGGCTAAGGAGCCATACAAATATCCGCTCATTTCTGTGGCACTTTGCATTAAACCAATACACTCCTGTAGACAGGCTTGTTTTGGAGGTCACCTTAAACTAAGACAAAAAACACAGCATTTGAAAATGTTTTGATGACCATTGTCACTGTGGTTATTTTAATGTGATCACCTGGTGTGTGGTTAGCACTTCTTTCAGCTCTCTGCTAACCCAACGCGATAGACAGCACAACTCCAAAATATAAGTGGTATGACAAGTTTTCAAAATTGTCTAAATATATAGCTAGCCCACCGGCTGTTTATTGCAGCATGTCAGATTTCATCGCTCCATGAGACAGAATTTCCCCTTTCAAAAAGGAAAAACAGAACAAATACTAATAATTTAAAAAAAAAAAAGAAAAAAAGCCCCCACACAAAATGGAAGACAAATATCCTTTCCCAGCACTTTCTGTTACGGCTGAGGTACCTTTTGCAGCTCAGGCGCAGGGATGTGGGGAAACGGCTTGCGAAGATGGGCCTCTGGCACAGGAAGGCACAAGGAATATTTCCTCTCCTGGCTTCCAGCTGCCGGTCAGCCTGCTGCGCAGACTGCCCTCATGAGGGAGCAGATAAGGGGATTTATCTGATGGAACACTACCCTCTTCCACCCGGGAAGCCGGGCTGCAGGCGGTGGGGCAGGCACAGCACTGTGCAGGGGCAGTCTGTGCTCAAAGCACTCAGAGGCCCAATTGCCTTTGAGCCAGAATGAGCCTCGGGATCAAACACCCAGTTGCCTTGAGACAGGATTTTTCATGACCTCATGACCCATCTTCATATCCTTCTCCCAAATTCCTGCAGTGGGAAGCATGCATACCTCCAAAGCAGACAGGTAATATTGACTCCAATGCCAATCCCAATTATACTGATATAAACAAACAGGAACTGTGATGAAGTTTTGCTGGAACTGCAGCTTTCTGACATACAAATGACAAGTTCATCTCCAAAGTGGAGACGCATGTCAAGAGCCATGTAGGAGATGGGTGTTTACAAGGCGTTAAAGTCCAGGGGGTGAGTCCCACCTGAGATCTTTTTGACTATTTTGCGAGCTCCAAGATGGATACAAATTTGAGAGTACATCTAAAATGTATATCTATATTAACATATATATATATATATAAGCCTGTGAATTTCTGGCTGTATTTTGTATTAAAAATAATTCAGATTAATGACACCTCATCGCTTTCTTATATTCAGACATATTCCTGCACCCACCATGTCTCAGGCTTCAACATCCAGCTCGAGTACCCAAGAATAAGCTTTCAGTCCATTTCAACCTTCATTCCCAGTGTCTCCCTGCCAGCATCATTTCCACCCCAAACCACTAGAAGGCACAATATCCCAAAGAATAACCTCAAACCAGCTGTCTTAAGCGCAGGATGCAAGACCACCCAAGGGGGCTTGAGTGGGTGCAATGTGCAGAAGAGGGGCTGATCTCTCACTGTGGACCATGGGAGTTCAGCATGTCATGACTTTTCATGTCATAAGCCTGCAAAGGAGCTGCATGGGAAAGATCTTCTTCCATTCCTTCCTTTCTCAGGATATTTGCTAAACTCTTGTGTAAAACACATTGAAAGACACAACTGACTGCATCAGGCACCAAATGCATGAATACAGTATAGTGAATTTGTGACCATACCCTGATATACGGATCGACATTAGGAGAAAATCAGCAGCATTTCAATGTCCATATCACTGCCCATGTATGAAAAGATTCAGGAAACCTATCTTCAGTGAGTGATGAAATTAATCTCCAGAGCAGCAAGGATGCAGTCAGCTATGCAAAGAATGTTTTCTACTATATAAGTATTGTTCAAATATATCTGCTCCCTATCTTTCCCTTGTGGATGAACTTTTTCCTCTTAAATTAATTAGTTTTCATTGGATAAATCAATATTTCTCTCAACAATACAAAAAGAGCTAAAAATGTATATTGTGCAGAAAATACAGTACAAACGTACTGAATAGCCTAAAGATAATGATATGTCCAAAGACTGTGGTCATTCAAAAGCCCTCTAATGTAATTTTGAAAATTGCTTTACTGAGTTAATAAAAAGAAAACCACTGGAAAAAAAAAAAAGAAAAGAAAAGATACATATTTGTTAAGTTCTTTTCTCTATTTTTGCCAATTGCTGGACATTAGAGCTACATCTTATTTGCCAATAGAAGATTTTCTAGGACACTTCAGGTACACATCACAGAGCAGTTACAGCCAAATGAGACATCTCTGAAATAGACTGCCTGTACATATAACTAATGCATTTAATATTCTATGTAAGTACTAGCTTCCAGTAATTCAAAGAGCATCTAAAAGAGTTCTCCATTCAGAAGTAAAAAATATTTACCCCTCCACAAAGACAGGCTAAGATAGCTTATGCTGAAACAGGACGTGGAGTGTCTAATAGAACAGAGCCTCATCTACACCTGCCCTGAAGAAGGCACAGAGCAAAAAGACAAACTAGACGTGGAGTGGGAAACAACACAGAGGTGAAGTGTCCTTGAGTGCCTCTGCACTGGGGACAGTGGACAGCTTTGCTCAGAGAAAGCTCCCCTGGGAGTTTACCAGCTCACAGAGCAGCCAGCTGGGCTGCTAGGTCATTGTCCTCCAGGCTTGTCTTTTGCCCCAGAAAGCACTTCTCTGGTAACAGCTTTCCACTCAGAAACACACAAGGCGCTTTCCAGATCCGTGGAAAAAGTAAAAGCACAAATGTCTTTTCTTTCATCATTGTTCCAGCCCTTCATAGCCTTAAAGGAGGGAGTTCATTTCACACAGGTATGATTTTACAAAACCCTGGCCAGTCTCAAAACGAAAATAATACCAATCAATATTATCCAAAATAATATCCAAACTGTATAGAAAACCAATTGCATAAGCTACAGAAAATCACAGACACATTTATCTGCCTTGCTCATGTGTTGTTGGAACAGTCCTTGCAAATTCCCATTAAAATGCATAAAACCAGAGGACAGGATAAGTGTTGTATTAAAGACTGCAGATGTATTCAGCGCTTTGTGTAATTCCTAAGCAGGGCTATCTCTAACTGCAATTTCCCAGTATAATACAAAAGGAGGCAGAATTCCTAGTTTGCACAGGGGTGAGAAGCACACTTCAGGGCAGACTGTGCATTTCCCTCCGGCACTGAGGGTCTGACATTGCCCAGCACAATCATTGCCAGTCTCTAGAAGAAGAGAATTACCTTCTGCACGGCCTAGGAAATCTTGTGCAGCAGGAAGCAGAAATGCAGGTCCTTTAGCATGCAATTTCCCACCGTGGAGGATCAAGAGCCTCCACGTCACATAGTATCATCATCCTTTGCCCTGGTAGCAGAGAGCCCTGATCCAGGCAGATCCCAGCCCCATGATTTGGCAGCAGCACGCTGCCACTGAGGGCTCTTTCAGACACAGCCTATATGTTCAACATATTTTGCCTCTCAGTTCCTTACTCAGATGTTTCCCCCTTGGATATATTTTTGCAATGCTATTTGACCCTTGCCAGCCGGTGTGGTATCGCATTTTTGGCAGGATCTTGCTGGCAGGCTAGTCCACTGACTAGCTCCATCCTTAAGAGCTTCTCTGACCTCCAAGGGATGATGAGGACTGTGCTGATTCTGACTCAAACGGTACGTTTCTGGGCAGGCCACATGCCTGTACTGCATCGTATAGGGCTGCCAATCTCATACACACCACATCTGTCTCAGCTATTTTCTGTCTCTGAGGGATTTATTCTTCCCTGCCACTGGTACAGCAGCCCCTCTGAATGAGTGTGTATATGCTTTAATTTATGCAAAACTCAATCATCAACACGGCTCTGGGGAGTCTTTTCCAAAGGCGAAACTGTTGTCATTTCCTTCAGAAACAAGGCATAACTTTACCTTTACAACATTTTTTGAAATGACAAGCTGTAGTGCTACCAAGCTCCAGCAGCTCCCATTAAAAATGACTACCATTTGTGAGAGGTCCAGATATCACAGACTTTGTCCCCAGATCACCCTGCTCATCCGTACTGTAGTTCTTGCAACCTCCCCAGGCTGACAAATCTGCTGCTGCTCGGTTACAGCAATTTTACGATCTCCTTTCACTCCAGTACATCCTGACGCTACGCTACTGTAATTATTGGGGTTAGGACAGGGGTAAACTCAGTATTTTTCCTGGATTTGTCCTTGAAATCTACTCTCAATGTGGAAGTTTCACTACCTCGAAGTTTTTAAGCATAGCTGTTTTGGCAACACAGCTTGCCAGATCTCACAGAGTCGCTGCACAAATGGGATATGGTTTACTATCCACACTGCCCGTGTTAATAATGCACGAGAGGCTGGCAAGGCGAGCTGTTGGAGTTGCTTTTTATGTGGGAGAGCAACTGGAATGTATCGAGCTCTCCCTGGGGGCAGATGAAGAGCGAGTTGAGAGCTTGTGGGTAAGGATTAAAGGGCAGGCTAATAGGAGAGATACTGTTGTGGGGGTCTATTACAGGCCACCTGATCAGGATGGGGAAGCTGATGAGGCCTTCAACAGACAGCTGAGAGTCGCCCCACAATCACAGCCCTTGGTTCTCATGGGGGACTTCAACCACCCTGATACCTGCTGGGAAGGCTACACAGCCAGGCATGTACACTCCAAGAGGTTCTTCCAGTGTACTGATGACAACTTTTTGACTCAGGTGGTGGAGGAGCCACAAGGAGAGGTGCACTACTGGACCTCGTACTGACAAACAAAGAAGTACTGGAGGAGGACATTAAGGTTGGGGCCAGCCTCGGCTGCAGTGACCATGAGAAGATAGAGTTCAGGATTATGTGTAGTAAGCATAAAATGACAAGTAGGATTGCAACCTTGGACTTCAGGAGGGCTAACTTTGATCTCTTCAAGAAACTGCTTGGAGAAATCCCATGGGTTAGGGCTCTAGAGGGTAGGGGGGCTCAAGAGAGCTGGTTGATTTTCAAGTATCACTTCCTCCAAGCTCAGGATCAGTGCATCCCCAGGAGCAAGAAATCAGGCAGGGGAAGCAGGAGACCAGCATGGTTGAGCAGGAAGATTCTGAAAAAGCCCAAGTGGAAGAAGGGATTGACTATATGGGAAGATTACAAGAATGCTGTCAGAGTATGCAGGGATGAAATGAGGAAAGGCAAGGCTCCCTTGGAATTACATCTGGCAAGGAATGTCAAGGTCAACAGGAAGCGTTTCTTCAAGTACGTCAGAGGCAAAAGGAAANCAGTGGACAGCTTTGCTCAGAGAAAGCTCCCCTGGGAGTTTACCAGCTCACAGAGCAGCCAGCTGGGCTGCTAGGTCATTGTCCTCCAGGCTTGTCTTTTGCCCCAGAAAGCACTTCTCTGGTAACAGCTTTCCACTCAGAAACACACAAGGCGCTTTCCAGATCCGTGGAAAAAGTAAAAGCACAAATGTCTTTTCTTTCATCATTGTTCCAGCCCTTCATAGCCTTAAAGGAGGGAGTTCATTTCACACAGGTATGATTTTACAAAACCCTGGCCAGTCTCAAAACGAAAATAATACCAATCAATATTATCCAAAATAATATCCAAACTGTATAGAAAACCAATTGCATAAGCTACAGAAAATCACAGACACATTTATCTGCCTTGCTCATGTGTTGTTGGAACAGTCCTTGCAAATTCCCATTAAAATGCATAAAACCAGAGGACAGGATAAGTGTTGTATTAAAGACTGCAGATGTATTCAGCGCTTTGTGTAATTCCTAAGCAGGGCTATCTCTAACTGCAATTTCCCAGTATAATACAAAAGGAGGCAGAATTCCTAGTTTGCACAGGGGTGAGAAGCACACTTCAGGGCAGACTGTGCATTTCCCTCCGGCACTGAGGGTCTGACATTGCCCAGCACAATCATTGCCAGTCTCTAGAAGAAGAGAATTACCTTCTGCACGGCCTAGGAAATCTTGTGCAGCAGGAAGCAGAAATGCAGGTCCTTTAGCATGCAATTTCCCACCGTGGAGGATCAAGAGCCTCCACGTCACATAGTATCATCATCCTTTGCCCTGGTAGCAGAGAGCCCTGATCCAGGCAGATCCCAGCCCCATGATTTGGCAGCAGCACGCTGCCACTGAGGGCTCTTTCAGACACAGCCTATATGTTCAACATATTTTGCCTCTCAGTTCCTTACTCAGATGTTTCCCCCTTGGATATATTTTTGCAATGCTATTTGACCCTTGCCAGCCGGTGTGGTATCGCATTTTTGGCAGGATCTTGCTGGCAGGCTAGTCCACTGACTAGCTCCATCCTTAAGAGCTTCTCTGACCTCCAAGGGATGATGAGGACTGTGCTGATTCTGACTCAAACGGTACGTTTCTGGGCAGGCCACATGCCTGTACTGCATCGTATAGGGCTGCCAATCTCATACACACCACATCTGTCTCAGCTATTTTCTGTCTCTGAGGGATTTATTCTTCCCTGCCACTGGTACAGCAGCCCCTCTGAATGAGTGTGTATATGCTTTAATTTATGCAAAACTCAATCATCAACACGGCTCTGGGGAGTCTTTTCCAAAGGCGAAACTGTTGTCATTTCCTTCAGAAACAAGGCATAACTTTACCTTTACAACATTTTTTGAAATGACAAGCTGTAGTGCTACCAAGCTCCAGCAGCTCCCATTAAAAATGACTACCATTTGTGAGAGGTCCAGATATCACAGACTTTGTCCCCAGATCACCCTGCTCATCCGTACTGTAGTTCTTGCAACCTCCCCAGGCTGACAAATCTGCTGCTGCTCGGTTACAGCAATTTTACGATCTCCTTTCACTCCAGTACATCCTGACGCTACGCTACTGTAATTATTGGGGTTAGGACAGGGGTAAACTCAGTATTTTTCCTGGATTTGTCCTTGAAATCTACTCTCAATGTGGAAGTTTCACTACCTCGAAGTTTTTAAGCATAGCTGTTTTGGCAACACAGCTTGCCAGATCTCACAGAGTCGCTGCACAAATGGGATATGGTTTACTATCCACACTGCCCGTGTTAATAATGCACGAGAGGCTGGCAAGGCGAGCTGTTGGAGTTGCTTTTTATGTGGGAGAGCAACTGGAATGTATCGAGCTCTCCCTGGGGGCAGATGAAGAGCGAGTTGAGAGCTTGTGGGTAAGGATTAAAGGGCAGGCTAATAGGAGAGATACTGTTGTGGGGGTCTATTACAGGCCACCTGATCAGGATGGGGAAGCTGATGAGGCCTTCAACAGACAGCTGAGAGTCGCCCCACAATCACAGCCCTTGGTTCTCATGGGGGACTTCAACCACCCTGATACCTGCTGGGAAGGCTACACAGCCAGGCATGTACACTCCAAGAGGTTCTTCCAGTGTACTGATGACAACTTTTTGACTCAGGTGGTGGAGGAGCCACAAGGAGAGGTGCACTACTGGACCTCGTACTGACAAACAAAGAAGTACTGGAGGAGGACATTAAGGTTGGGGCCAGCCTCGGCTGCAGTGACCATGAGAAGATAGAGTTCAGGATTATGTGTAGTAAGCATAAAATGACAAGTAGGATTGCAACCTTGGACTTCAGGAGGGCTAACTTTGATCTCTTCAAGAAACTGCTTGGAGAAATCCCATGGGTTAGGGCTCTAGAGGGTAGGGGGGCTCAAGAGAGCTGGTTGATTTTCAAGTATCACTTCCTCCAAGCTCAGGATCAGTGCATCCCCAGGAGCAAGAAATCAGGCAGGGGAAGCAGGAGACCAGCATGGTTGAGCAGGAAGATTCTGAAAAAGCCCAAGTGGAAGAAGGGATTGACTATATGGGAAGATTACAAGAATGCTGTCAGAGTATGCAGGGATGAAATGAGGAAAGGCAAGGCTCCCTTGGAATTACATCTGGCAAGGAATGTCAAGGTCAACAGGAAGCGTTTCTTCAAGTACGTCAGAGGCAAAAGGAAAACTAGAGAAAATGCGGGCCTGCTATTGAATGAGACCGGTGCCATGGTGACAGATGATGCAGAGAAGGTGGAGTTACTGAATGCCACCTTTGCTTCAGTCTTTACTGCTCAGGCCAGCTCTCAGGAGCCCCAGACTCTACAGGTAACAAAGTCAGGAGGAAGCGAGACTTTCCCTTGGTTGAGGAGGATGAAGTTAGGGATCAGTTAAGTAAACTGGATATCCACAAGTCCATAGGTCCTGATGGGATGCGCCCATGAGCACTGAGGGAGCAGGCAGAGGTCGTTGCTGGGCTGCTCTCCATCATCTTTTGAAAGGTCTTGGAGAACAGACAAGGTACATGAAGACTGGAGGAAAGCCAGTGTTGCTCCAGTTTTCAAAAAGGGCAAGAAGGAACACCTGGGAAACTACAGGCCAGTCAGCCTTACCTCCATCTCTGGAAAAATGATGGAACAGCTCATTCTGGGCATCATCTCTAAGTATCTAGAGGAAAAGAAGGTTCCAGTCCACCTGGATTCACCAAGGGGAAGTCATGTCTGACTAACCTGATAACCTTCTACGATGGCATGACTGGATGGATAGATGAGGGGAGGGCAGTGGATGTTGTTTACTTTAACTTCAGCAAGGCTTTCGACATTGTCTGCCACAGTATCCTCATAGGCAGGTGTGGGTTAGATGAATGGACAATGGGGTGGATTGAAAACTGGCTGGCAGATAAAGCTCAGAGGGTTGCGGTTAGTGGCAGAGAGTCTAGTTGGAGGCCTGTAATTAGTGGTGTTCCCCAGGGGTCAGTACTGGGTCTAGTCCTGTTCAATATATTCATCAATGACTTGGACAGAGTGTACCATCAGCAAGTTTGCTGATGCCACAAAACTGGGAGGGGTGGCTAACACACCAGAAGGCTGTGCTGCCATTCAGCGCGACCTGGACAGGCTGGAGAGTTGGGCAGAGAGAAACCTTATGAAGTTCAACAAAGGCAAGTGTAGGGTCCTGCACCTGGGGAGGAATAACCCCATGCACCAGTACCAGTTAGGGGCTGACCTGCTGGGAAGCAGGTCTGCAGAGAGGGACCTGGGAGTCCTGGTGGACAACAGGATGACCATGAGCCAGCAATGTGCTCTTGTGGCCAAGAAGGCCAATGGCATCCTGGGGTGCATCAAGAAGAGTGTAGCAAGCAGGTCAAGGGAGGTCATCCTCGCCCTTTACTCTACCCTGGTGAGGCCGCATCTGGAGTACCATGTCCAGTTCTGAGCTCCCTGGTTCAAGAAGGACAGACAACGGCTGGAGGGGGTGCAGCAAAGGGCCACGAAAATGATTAAGGGGCTGGAACATCTTTCTTATGAGGAAAGGCTGAGGGAGTTGGGTCTTTTTAGTCTGGAGAAGACTGAGGGAGGATCTTATCAGTGCTTGTAAATATTTAAAGGGAGAGTGGAAGAGCACTGGAACAGGCTGCCCAGAGAGGTGGTGGAGTCTCTGACTCTGGAGACATTCCAAAACTGCCTGCACGCCACCCTGTGCAACCTGCTGTAGGTGAACCTGCTCTGGCAGGGGGGTTGGACCAGATGATCTCAGAGGTCTCTTCCAACCCCTGTGATTCTATGATTCTGGGGGAAGAGGGAGAACTCCACTAGCAGATGCATGGTCCTAGCTGCCAGCTGGGGTTAAACAATGACAATAAAGAAACAGTAGGAAACCAGAGTTTTGTTTTCTCCTTTCTAGAACCTTAATCTTACACTAATGTTAAACCTGAGTGGCTGATATTTACTTCAAACTGAATAAATACAGTTTACCCTGTGAACGATGTTCCTTATCATAACTTGGTGGAATATTCAACAATCAACAGGAAAATGAAGTCCCCCCTGCTCCCTTTCTGAAACTCTAATCTTAATCATAAACCCAGTGTAAAATGTATTGCTCACAGAGCAGAATCAAAACTACTTGCTCCTTCCAATATGATTCTTCATCCCAGACCTATGTTTTTTCTTAATATTTGCTTTTCAAAATGTTACAGGTTAATGCATGTAACCTAAATTCTGAGGAAAACATCACTTGAATAACCATAGTGTGCAAAAAATAAAGCGCATGGTCTCATTCAAAATTGGTCCCTGCTGTGGGCCAAACAAAGTTTCAGTGGAAAATGAGTCTCCTAATTGCTTCTTTTCCGAAACCTGATCTCTATTGTGAACTTTGACCAAAATGTACCAGCATGAATAGTATCTATATTAAAAAAAAGAGTATATATCCAATTCTATAAAGAATTGTTCCATGTTCTAACATCAGGGTAAAGAAAACAGAAGAAAAATGTACTCTTCGTGATGTTGCCTTTCTGAAACTCTAACCCGATGTGTATGAAACTTAATGAAAGCAATCCAGAGTCTACACCAACACTAATACAAAGCCATGCACTCCTGCAGACATGCTCCCCCTTTCTAAATCTACAGACCATGAGTTTGAGAGTACCTACTACACCTTGCTCCAAATCCAGCAGAAACAGAAGAAAGCTGCTCTCCTGACTCCCTCGCCCTACATCAATAGAGCTTGTATAAGTCCCTCTCCCGTACCAAGCTCCCTAGGCACAGCAGAAGCCATGGAGGATCACCCTCCGGAGTGCTTTCTTCCAGAAAGCCATACTCCAGCTGTCCCCGCTATTGCTGTTAGGGCAGAAAATCATACCCAGTTAAGCACTCTCTGCATTGAAACTAATCTGAGACCATTTGCTGCTTCCAAATACCAGTCTTCTTACTAATCCCAATGGCCACAGAATAATCAGTAGGAAACTGCACACCTCATTGCCATCTTCCTAAATCCCTGGCAAAAACCACACCAGGTAAGGAGTGGCTACACAAAAAAATATTATATAAATGCATTTGCTTCTACAAGGACTGTTCTTCCTCTGAACAGTACCATGCACAGATGAAAACTGCTCTGCACATCACTTTCTTTTAAAAATCTTATTTCTAATTACCTAGAAAACTATATCCAAATGAATAGAAAATAATTTGATTGTATTTGGCCATAAAAGAATATGTAGAAAACAATCTCACTGCTTTCATTCTAGCCACAACCCCAGAAAAAACTACATCTGGGTTGGCAGTGCCTCTAGAAAAACATACAAGAAGTCATTCACTCCATAAGCTGTTGTTTCTCATGCTATCTTTATAGCTGGTAAACTCATCGCCAGAAACACTCCCTGTCTGTGTTTGCCTTTCTGGAGGGGTAACTCTACCCTTCACCCTTAACTTCAACTACATGATAACCAGACTCTGAATCGAAAATATTGCGACTCGTATTCATATATGTTTGAAATCAAAGGGGTTTTCATATATATATATATGTATAATTCCATATGGAGATACATACAGACAAATATACATACGTGGAAAAAAAAAGTCCTTCTTTCTTTTAGAAAACCCACCTCTAACCCTTAACACTAGGTAAACGAAACCTAAGTGAAGAGTGCTGTATGAGAATTTACTTCATGTAAAGCCATTTTCTCTCACAAATGCCACTTCCCAGCTTAGCTTTTAGGGTCACCAAAAAAATATTGAAATTTTTTTGTCCAATTACTTTCAAAAACCCTAGCCTTACCATGACAGACACATGGGAAACTGCTGTAATCCAAGAAAAAGCTTGTTTCTCCTTATTGCTCTGTGTGCTATGACATATTCAGAAGAAAACTACTCTCTTCATTCCTTCCCTTCTGAAATCCTAAATTTACCATGCCTAATCTGAACTGTCTTGATGATCTGTTTTCCATTGCAACACTAATCTTGAAAGATTTTCCCTTACCCAGATTCGGCCTTATTTTAGGCTGCTGGACCTATATGATACAGCGGGAATTTTTTTCTGAAACCCAGCTTGAATGGAGAGTCATCTATGCCAACCAAGGGCTACCTCCACCAAAACTATCCTGAAGCTACTCCTTTAATCCTTCTCTCAATATTCTTCATCCTTTCTCACTCCTGGCAGTGATGAAGATGAAACACCTATTAACACTGCCTCATATTTCTAGAACTTCAAACTGAATATACTTATGGTTTCGTCTGGTATGTTAAACATGAGCCAACCATTTAATGACACCTGCCCAGTGCAATTTGTCTCAGAGATACCAGATGAAAACTGGAAGCTTACACCCAGTATTTGCCATTAGGAGGAGACAGATAACAGGCCCTCCTAGGAAAGCACAGGTACACGCACTTGGGAAATTTTAAACAGTCAAAAGTGATTAGAGGTTTTGTAAGTGCTAGAAATGCTGTTTCTGTTAAAAGAGGTCTTTCTTTGATTTACATACTGTATGTGAGATTAAGAAAAATTAGTTTCCCGCATTAGTTGTAAGGCCTTTGTGAATATAAAAACATGGGAGTTTGTGTTGCACGTAAGTAATTTATGGTATTCAAATTTCCTGGCAACTCCTAAAAATGGCTTTAATAATCAAGATTTTTTATTTGCTTGGGTTTTTTTTCTCTTCTCCATAGAGGGCCGAAAGGCCCTGAGAGATCTCATTCTCTGTTCTCTTCTTCCCAGTTAATTAGATCTAAAAAAAAACACCCAGAGAAACAAAAAACCAAACCCTAACTCTTCACAAAATTATTTAATTTTCTTCAGGACTATAATCTGGTTGCAATCACTCTTGAATCGCTCTGTGAATCAGGTGTCAAGCGTGTGTGTGTGTGTTTGAGGAACTGGTTTGCATTTGCACATTAATTTCAAACGTAATAGGTTCCTATCCCACCCTGGTAAATCCTGTTTGCCAGTCTCAGATAGCAGTAAATCTTATGCCAAAAGCCTAAAAACATTTTCCCAGACTAGCAAAGAAAACAGGTGCGAGTTTCTATACAGCTGAATAAGAACCTATTTTACTATGAGTCCATGCCTTGTGCTTAGATTTTTGAAGGAGGAAAGGGCTCTATCCTTGAGCTTTCTTATGGTAACTCCTGGATGGCTATGAGGACGGGTCCACTGCAACCTATTTTTTGTAGTGGGGAACAGTTCTACACTGTTTCTCCTTTATCCAGCTATTTATTTTCATTATGCTTGTAGGAATTTTTGAGCTTTTGAGGAATTTGAGGCTTTTGATCCCGTGGGAAACATTGGAACTGAACAACTTCAAAAGTTATTGGGGTGATGGAGCGATGATGGAGTGTCCCATCCAGAGAGGCATTCTGTATGAGAAACCAGGCTAAAAGAGCAGAAAGAGATATGGTATGAATTCGTATAATACTTGAAAGCAGAGTTAACAGAGCCTGACTTCAAGACCCTCCCTGAATCCTTAGGAAATCTGGATCAAGGTGTTGATGAGACCAGTTGGGCCTGGTCTCATAACAGAAAGCCCCAAACCATGGATCTTACCAATCACAAATGTGGGGAAGTCATATTTACATTTCTGACCTCTTTTCTGTTTAGGAATAGGTTGTTTTTCTTTTTTGTATGGTGCTTCATTGACACTTGATGGAAACCGGACACAAAACGGTTACACTTAACTGAAGACTAAGCAAAAAGGCAAGCCAGTGTATCGACTATATCCTCAATTCATATATGAATGTTAAATGTGTTTTCCCTCTTTAGCCCTCTTATTTTCACAAAGGTTTTGCCAAGGGGCATTGTACATTGGATATTCAGATACATTTCAATTCCGTAATGGTTTTGTAGTTGAAGTCATGCATAAAAGGATGGAAAACGTAGCACGCCTTACTGAAATAAGACCCTGTGAGCATTGAGGAGTTATTTTTAATATTCCTAACACATGAAGCCTATGCTACAAGGCATTTATATAATTCGTCTTTGTTTAGTACCACCTCCATCAGAATATAAGTATTTGAAGCTCTCTGAAAGCAGCTCTCTTGCAAAAGCATAAGGTACCTTGAACACATTATGAAATCTGTAAAAACTTTCCAGTTGTTTAAAGAAAGAATCAAGGGATTTGACCTCATTTGAAACAAATTAAAGAAATGCATCTATGTAAATTATTTCTTTTTATCAGAATTTGACTCCTTCAGCTCCTCATCAATAAGTTGCATGGCTTTCATTACAGCTGGCTTATTATTATCCGAGAGCGTTAGACCTTGTAAGACATACAGTATGGCTCACTTTATTTCTCCTTATATTAGCAGCTAGATAGAAATCATTCCTTTAACTTAGTCAATGCAACAAAACAAGTACTAAGCAGTTGGGGTTTTTTTTTGCAGGGGTTGGGGGGGAACATTAAAATACTTCATCTGAACAGGGAGCATGCTTGTTTGGTGCTGTGTACCACAGATGTTAGGAGCCACCAGTACTGGTGAACTCATGGTCTGTTGAGTTTCTGGGGAGCATAAAACCAGCCAACCAGGCTGTGCAAAACTGTATTGTAGATACCATATTAATACTCATGCCCTGGTTCAATTTGATAAATTGAACATTTAACATTTGAAGTTATGATGCAACCTGTCAGCCTTTCATTGCCTACCACCCTCTATATACAAGGCAAAGGCAGGAGTGCCCACGTACTTGTTTTATAGATGGGGAAATGAGACCTCAAAACATTTCCTCCAAGAAACAGAGGTGCAGAGAAGTGAAGCACTTTGGGCAGCACCTACTTATCTATTACTTTCAAGCTCCTAATAAGGGCTGGTTTTGCACCCATTGAAATCAACAGCAATTTACACCAAATACCTCATGACATTAGTTTATGTACAAACTATTGCCACAGGAGGGGCTCAGCTCTGCTCTTACAACAGACAATGGACTTCGCCGCTGACAGCAATTCCCTCTGCTGAGTCCTTTGGAAATTTTCCTTTGGAAATTCTCCTTGTCAGGCAATGACAGATAAAGCCTCCCCTGGCTGATGGTCTCCAGATCAGATTACCGCAGAGGGAATTTCACAATCACACTAGATTCCGATTTTTTTTTCTCCTTATTCTGGCTAAGAATTCAATTTTGCTTTATATGAAAAAATATTGCCAGCATATCTTTCTCATCTAAGCTGAAGGTAACTTCACTTAGACTGGCTTTGCTAGAAGCCTTTCTTCTAGACGCTGTGCTCTTTACAATGAACTTTGCAGCTTCTTCCTAAGTTGCAGAATGTCCTCCATTTGAGCTGGCTTGTCATGATTAGACCTTAACGCTTGCGACTGATTTCCTCTGTGATTTCTTTCCATGCAAGTCAATAAGGTGGCAATTTTAATAACACCATTCTTGGATGTAATGTTATTCCCAGGTCTGCATCAACTTCTATGGCTGCACTCCTGAAATTACCCACTTCAGCTACCTTTATTACTTTCCCATGAAGTTTAAGAGTTCTCCATATGTTATGTCACTAACTTGAGGCTACTTCACATTGCTTTTCTAAGCAGCTTCTCCTCCAGTTCATCTCAAAACTCAAACAAAATGTTTCTTGAAATGTATTTTACTTTTCAGCTATTTCATGTTGAGGATACGGGCAGGCAGCATTTCTTTTTTTTTTTAGAGGCGATGTTCACTTGCAAGTAGAGTCAGGCTCACTTATGAGATTCAAGCAGTACAAGGAGAACTTTTCATGAGACTGATCTGAATTTTGATTCTCTAATAAAAGCTGGAACAGGAGACAAAATTGGTTTGATTTGATTTACAGTCTCTGAACCATGTTGCAAATGTAGTCCTCCTTTTCTGCTCTCAAACCAGTTCCAATTTATTCCTGTGTGTTGTTTATGCAGATATATTTACTGAATAGTTTATCAAGTGATTTTCAGATTGGGCCTGCTGCTTGGAGTTCTTTTACATAAATTGACCACCAACTACTGTTTTATTATCACGTTTAGTATACATGCTCTAAGGAGGAAGATCACCTAAACCACAGTATTATTTCTTCTCCATCAAGGCCTCACAGAAGACATTGTACTGTCAAAAGAAAAATGAAGAGGAATCACTGAAATCACAGAAAGATAATTCTTAATAATAATCAAGGAGTCGTAGACAAGTTTGTGAAACATGCCTCAGTTACACATGCACAGCAGATTCTATATTATGATACAAGAAAGAAGGCTGAAATCAAAATCAGGTGTACCAGTGCTAGGCACTGTACAGGAGCAGCCTGTTCCTTGGAATAACTCAATTTGCAAAATGCTGGACATGGAAATGCAGACGTGTAGGACAATTTGATTTCTGAGGGTGGCCCCTAAGTACCAAGGGAAGCCAAGCCCATCTTGGCATCTTCCATGGTTGAACCCACAGTCATGGCGGCTTGGCAGCAAAGCACTGCTGAAATCCGTGGGGGAAATGTCACTAGCCAGCTCTGGGATCAAGAGTGGGCAGAGGCCACTTTACAGGACACTTCCAACCCCAAGACAGTCCATAGAGAGCTCCTGAGCAGAGCACAGGAGCACAATTCTTCTGAAAGCTGTTAATCTAAGGACACTATTTTAATTACTCAAATTGTAAGAAATACAGAAGGCAAAATACTACAGAGGTGACTCTAAAAAATATCAGCTTATGACTCTGAAATATACAGTAAGGAACATTACCATAACAACAAGCTCTGAGGAGATACAATGAAAACTATTACAGCTCCAGGAAAGACACATAAAGATGAGCATAACAATTACCTGCCTGACAGAGAAAAAGGAAGAAAGGTACATAATTTAGAGTACTGCTGTTACTGGCTTTAAGACAGATATATAATAAAGAGTATTGCAGTTACCTAGTTCTGACAGAGATATAATGGTAATCATTAGTTAGGAGGACATGTAATGTGTAGTATTATTGTTACCTGTTCCTAAAAGAGAGCACGAAAGAGGGGGGAGAGAGATGATGAGAAACCTGGACTGTTACCCAGCTCTGGAAGGCAGGAATTATGGAAAGATTTGCTGTTGCCCATAGCTGTGCTTTACGGCTACTAATTCATGGAAGGAGAGGCAGGGGAGAATGGAAAGCGGTCTGAGTTATACCATGGTTATCTGGTACAAGGCCAGATTTCCAGCTGGCCACAGCTGATAAAACTTGCTCGCACTTGCTGCAGCTACGCTGACTTTGGGTTTGTGGAAAAGGAGAGGATACGGGAGATGGGGGCTGCCCCATAAGACACAAGCATCACCGCGCTCCCAGAGCCAACATGGACTATGCAAGATATCCCAGGGTGGCTGATCCCCGCAAGGACCCCCACTTGGCTCCTCAGCTGCAGTGCCCTCCAAGCAGGCATCATTTCTTCATACACTCCCAGAAGCAGGCAGGAAGCCCTGTGCAAGACTGAAGGTCAAGAGAAAGGGATGGCAAAAAAGAGGGGCTGAAAAGGATGGAAACATGGCTTTTGAGACCTCTGAGCCATGGGGATGTAGAAATACAATACATTTACACTTCTGCAGAGAAAAAGATGCTTGAAGATTTCTGTAGCCTTCAGTGACTATCCCTGATGAATGATGCTTACCTATTCCCCCAACCTTCAGACCAAAGGGACAGCTGGGGAAAAAAAATCTTTTTAAAAAAAAATCTGGGGGCAAAAGAAAGTTATAGCTTATTGAAAAAAAGATGGGTCAGTTAACCAAGACTGCAGGAATGAGGGAAAATGATGAAATTTGTCCTAAGAAATACACATGGCACAGATACTAAGTGGTCTACCTCTCCAATTTCTACAGTACTCCTCCATGTTGTTCTCATGCTGAGGCTTAAAATTTCTTTTCCTAGGGTGTAATACCAACAGGGCTTGAGACAAAGTCCAGTAAAGTTTGCTTTATTTTAGCTCACTCAGTTTTCAATCAGATCACTGGTTAAATTCTAGGTCAAAGAATGTAGGAGAAACTCCAGCACAATTCAAATTAATCCTTTTATTCCTGTTTTGACCATTATCTGCTATCCATCAGGTGAAAAGATATGATGTTCAGCAGAAACAATTGGATCTTGTCGTGAATAATTTGTAATTTTTCAAGAAGACACTCCAGAAACCCTTCTGTTCTTCACAAACTGCATTACTGCTCTATCAAACCACTTCCACAACACCAACCTTGCCCATGAGGCAGAGGGAGAGAAATGTGGGCGCAGAAAGAAAAGCAAGGAAGAAAGCACTGTATGGGAAGGGAACATCTGCCTATTTAACCTACATTCAAAGTAAAGCTACCCCTTTCTCTGATAGCAGAATGTTCTCCAAAGCAGCAAAATACACCACATCACGCTGAGACTTCTAGGAAGAATCCATCATCCTACAAACATCCTCTAGCAGTGCTGCTGTCCTTTCCTCCAGCAATACCATTTCTCATTTACACTGTGCATTAATAAATGGTACCATTATCACTATTCTGTGACTATGACTATACATTAACACAGCAAAGACTGGGGCCTTAAATTTGATCCCAGTGTATACATATGCATATACATGGTCTTTGAACCTTCCACACTGGAAAAGGCACCCCAGGGGGAAGAACAAGCTCAAGTTAGGATCATGCATTGTTTCTTTACCTCCAACGTGAACACATTTCCCTGAGCAGGTGGAAACCTCCTGTGGTGAGAACCATTTGCTTCTCTTTGAGGAGGACAGCTGGATGCAAGAAGTCAGGTTAATTTGGAAATTACCTCAAGTTTAACTCAAAAGTCCGGAAGTAGAAAAGATCAGTAATTTTGTCTTTTAATACATCTTTCTGTGAGTGTCAATACTGACCTAAACTGGAAAGGATGACTTGCTGAAATAAGGTCCGCTCTTCAGACACTGTCCCATGTGAAGTCTCTGACAACAACCTCTCTTGGAGACATTTTGAGAGTTAGAGACCTTGAGACATGCAGATCCACACTCACTCATCTTGGACACTGAATTCCTGTCCTTAATGCTATTTTACACTCTTTGCCAGGCACAAGCACCCTCTGCCTTAAACCATATCTAAGGCTGCTTCCCTCACCCGTATTTTGTGGGTTCGCCATTAATATTACCAGCACTTTGGAGGTGTTAAAGGGGATCTAAGTAACTTCAACGGTTGTTTTACTCTCCCTCATTGATGTGAACAGACCTTAGAGTCAGTGAAAAGCAACTACAGTAAAGCTGTTCACTTGGTGCAAGCAAAGGGGCAGGATCCAGCCATCATTTATTTATAAAAAATAAATGTATATGGTAAATATCTACTTTGGCTAGTACTTGAAAAGGTACAGTATGCAGAACTGAATTTCTCCTGATTCCTTCTGGGAATACCGTGCTGGTTTTTTTAGTGACTGTTTTGCCTAACTCTGAATACTAATTTTTTTTTAAAAAAATCTCTGTTACCTCACTCTCATCTTTCCCCAGACATTTATTTTTCTTTTTCAAGTTTGCTTTCTAATTTTTCTCTTTTGCTGTCATTTTTCTTTTTAACCAGTATAGTTGTCTAGATGGTAGAATTTCTGGTCTGCAGAATATTTGCATATGTCAACATTTATTTTCTTTCCAATACACACTGGCAACAAATACATCCAAAGATTATCAGTTTCAGAATACCATGTTTCTCTTCACTTTTATATTTATGTGTGCATTCTAGAAAATATACATGGCCATTACTGGCATGTTCTAGTGGAATAAAATGATACACTATTTAAATAATTCTCTTTAAAACAAATTTGTGCAGCTACTACTAAAATTTCAATCATCACTAAATTTCAACTCTCTGCCAAGAGCTGAAAATAAAAATACACCAATTCTATTATGTTATGACACAAAATAATGTAAAACTATCTAACTAACAGGCAAGAAATGAATTCAAGACAAATTTCCAAGCTTTCTAGTTCTGCTCACAAACTTCCCTCCGCAAAAGCTCTGTAGAAGTCTGTTTGCACATTTACTCAATTTAAAACACCCTAAATACAGCCAGTGAGCAAAGCCTATGCTCAGTTCACAGTATCCAAATGCTCCTGCCATTATCAACATGGGCTATGCAATATTACCTGCTTGGTGGTTTTTCTGGGCTGACATCTTTGTCTCTAAAATATCGTACCAAGACCAGACATGAGGGGATCATCTACGTCCCCTCCTCCTCCTCCAAATAAAGGGAAAAAATCCCCTGCACTCATTTTGGTGCCCGTCACCTCTCAGCTCAGCCCTCGTATTAATGTTCTCTATAAATCTCTGTGCATGGGTCCTGCAGGAAACGATGCATCGACAGTTCATTGGGAAAGAAATCAGGGTCTACTTAAGTTCATACTCTTTTAAGCTCAATGGCATGAGAGGCTGTTGTGGTTTTCCTTGTGGTTTTCCCACTAACCATCTCTCCACTTCTTTGGCACCAAAAACCAGGAAAAAGATGTTTGTTCAATGCAAAATGTTTGGCTGTGAGGGAAGAAAAATCCCACCAGTTTCTTTTCAGTTGTCTCCAGCAAGAACTGTACTCCTGTGTATTGATCAAGCAGTTATATGCTCACTCATACATATGGAAGAGGAAAAAAAAAAAAGAACGGAGCCTGATGACCTTGTAGAAGTAGGGGAAAAAAGAAAAAATCAGGCACTTTTTTTTGCTTTGAAATATAAGAACGACCTTAGCTTTGGAGGCGACTGAATTAATTCATAAATAAATGTTCCTTTTGCATCTTTGTTTTCATTTATTTCCTGCTCGGTACCAGCACCAGCAATATTGAAAAATAGTGCATGACAAAACAATCAAATGAGATATTTGGCACAATGGCTAATTTGTACGTTGTAAATCTCCCCTTCAAATTCTATTAACTGTTCTTCCTGCTTTGACGATGCTTTTTTCTTCTTTGAGAGCACAGTGAGTCCTGCAGCCCAAGAAAATGTTCAGTTTCTTTCCTCTCCTCTGTGGCTGCCATGCCTTAAGCCCCAGCACTACCCACATGGGCAGACCCAGCAAGGAAGGCAAGGGATATTTTGTTTTGTAGTTTTTCTAAGGGTGCCAGATACTACTTAGCAAAGCCTGTTGCAGAGTACACAAAAGGAGAAGGTCAGAGGAAGACTTTGGATCTATGGTTTGAAAACATAAAAGGCAATAAACCTGTTTTCAGCTTCCTTTGAAAGAAGCATGACCAGAAGAGATATAAATTCACAATCTTTGCTTTTAGCCCAGACAAGAATAGGGAGATAATGAGACACAGCACCATTCGTGACACAGATGGATACCCCAGTGTGTGGTAGGTTTTGAGGCAGGGGACCGGAGCCCAGGGAGTCTGGGCAAGGAACCCAGGTGAAACAAATCCCACAAGACTGCTCTGACTTGGAGCGTAACTCAGGAACAGCACTAACCTCCCCTTTGAAAAGCCTTTGAAATCACTTGAAAGAAAGCAACAAAAAGAAATCTGCTGGAAAAAGAAAAAAAAAAAGCTACACGACTTCCTGCGCCCCACAGTTCCTTCAGTGTGGGTTTAACTATCAGTTTAATTACTTCTGCTTCCAAGGTTTTTTTTCCAGTTTTATATTGGCTGCATTGGAAATTCAGGCAGATTATGAATGCTTCCCTCATGAGCTACCTGAATGAAGATTCAAATAATAATACCTCAAATCTGTGAACATTTCGCTGCTAGCCTCAGCACAGAGTGCATTCAGCACTCTAACATCATATATCGCTATTTACTTAAAACCAGAATCCTTTGGATTTCAGCTGCATTTTTGTAGAAGGCATTCAAAGAGAAAGAAAAGAATAAAGTCAAAGTGTAAGGTCAAGAATGAACCCCTCTGTATATTTGCACACTTTCATGCACAACAAATCCAGTTCTGTTGTGCCAAGGGCTAATTGAAGATCTGTTTATGACAGACTGAGTTTCCACTCTTGCCTAAAAGCAGGTGGGGTGACTCCTGGCAACCCCAGTCCATGCAGGGTGAGAATGGACAAACTGTGACGTTCTTCCCACCTCCGCCTCGCCAGGCGCACCCGCAGCCTCGCATGGCCTGCGTGGTAGGGTGAGCTAAGCTGACCTGTGCCTACAGCGCTGTGCAAGGCATGGGCAGCGCTGCTGCAGGTTCTTCCCACCCGCTCACACTCACGACAAGCACGGTGAGGAAGGGAACCCTTTAGGGAATGCACGCCTGCTTTCTGTGCACTTCAGATCTAATTCACCTCTATACTTCGTGTGAAAACGTTGAAGGAGAAAACATGTTCAAAATAAAGCAGAAGGGACTGGCTCTTTTTTCTAATTTTATGTTACTTTTTTTTTTTTTACTTTGATTGATTGACTCAGTTGTAACACGAACACAGAACTTCTGGGTGGGTAAGGGACTATTCCACATTATAGCAATTATGTCAAACAAAAGGTCCAGGCTTAGTTGACTCTGTTAGGAACTAAGAAAAAATTTGGAGGGGGCAAGAGACACATTTTTCCTTGTTTCCTTAGTTTAGCTCCCTCTGCAGCAGCCCTGTCAGCAGCTGCAGTGGTATGACAGAGAAGATGCAGCTCAGACCTCAGCCCACCTGGCACCACTGTGCTCCCACGCAACAGGAGCACAACAGGACAGAGAGAGCCCATCGTGGTGTACAGCTGCCCCTCCGACACCAGTGGAATTACACAGCAGCTGAGGACTGACCCTGTGAATCCAGGAGGCGTGCGGGTAGAGTTTTTTTCATGGGGAAGGGTAAAGAGAAGGACTGTGTCAGAGCCTCCTGCGGGCAGTCACCAGTGGGATGAAGGATGAGAGTGTGGGAAGGGGATGGAGCATAAGACCACCCCAGGTTAACGGGCTCCCTGGTAGGCTGGGGAGGTGCCACGGTGTCATCTAGGAGGGACTGGGTATTCTCACCACTGAATCACACACTTTGTCCATCGGATAGGCAGAAGACCTCGTGATGAGGGGCACTTTGTCCATTTCCATGTAAATGTTCATCAAAACTAAAACCACAGGTTCCACAGAGGAGCTGTCAGTCACAGCTGAGCTGTAGGAAAGGCAAGCACTTCAAACCAACCCACTCTTTGGTACCAACAGAAGCAGAGGACTCCCAGAGGCATAAGATGTGGGCAGGGTGTCTCTAGTTTCAGCAGACTACGAGTTTGTGATTTATGCAATGCTGGCATTGGGTCCGTATTGTTTAAGTGGTGATGATTACTCCTCATAGACAGCCCATTACCTACTTGTTCCTCCTTGTAGAGAGTTATAGGTTCTGTCATCTTCTTCTCATCTCTCAGAAATGGCCACAGTTTTGCTTCTTCAAATTTCTGCTTCAAGCACATCACTGTCTTCTCATCCGTTTTGCCAACGGATATTTCAAAGGTTCCTATATGAGGTCAAGTAACTTGTAGGTCAAGTGGATAGGATAGCATAACAAAAATAACGAATTTCCTTACATGCAACAAGGTAGAAATGCAACATATGTCACCTAAAAAATTAGTTTGATTTTCTAGTCCCTTTTAACGCTTTAAAACACACCATACCCCCCAAAATGATTTCATTCATCACACACACATGCTGCACTAAAACAAAACCTGAAGGCCCCTTTCATGGAACATCATCTGGGAGGCAGTTTGCTGCAGGCATGTTTTCCTTGAACCACCCTGTTCTGCTAACTAGAGTAATCTAGAGTGGAAAAAGATGTATGTGGCTATAATATAATAAGACTTTTTATTGTCTGTGCATCCTTACATCGCAAAGAACTCGGCTAGAGTACATGGATAGCAACTGTAACACAGTCACACAGTGCTCAAGCAGTCCCTTAATACTGCATTTAGGAAGGGGTAATACATGCTTAATAGCTGTTTTAATAAATGCTTAATCAATCGTTATAGACCAGGAGATCGCTTAAAACCATTTAATTCTCAGAGCTGTTGAATACTAGACAAGAGGGAACAGTGTATTAGAAATACTGATTTTCGGCAGCAATTTCATACCCCCCCCACCAGCCTGCTCACCACAGTTAGTGTCTCCCCAGCCAATATATGTTGTCTTTGGAAGCTCAAAGGAACACTGAAATCCTGATACACCTCCTACATGCTACTCCTAGTAGTCCTGAGGGTGCAATTCTTGTTATATATAAAAAAAGAGCAGAACATTAGCCTCGGACCCATTTGTGCTACCATTTTACTTGGGCTAAATAGTCCCTTACTACTCTATTATGTCACCACTTTTGTCTGTCATTCACCATGAGAGATTGTGGGCCCTCTCCAGGGAGACCTGGCCACCCAGGATATGGATAAGGCTGAGGTACTGAATGACTTTTTTGCCTCAGTCTTCACTGGCAAGGGCTCTAATTGCACTGTCCAAGTCACAGTAGGTAAAACCAGGGGCTCTGAGAATGGAGAACTGCCCACAGTAGGAGAAGATCAGGTTCGAGACCACCTGAACAACCTGAAAGTGCACAAGTCCATGGGACCTGATGAAATTCATCCACGGAAGGAGCTGGCGGACCAAGTTGCGAAGCCACTTTCCATCATATTTGAGAAATCGTGGCAGTCTGGTGAAATTCCTGTGGATTGGAAAAAGGGGAACATAACCCCGATATTCAAGAAAGGAAAAAAAGAGGACCCAGGAAACTATAGGCCAGTCAGTCTCACCTCTGTGCCTGGCAAGATCATGGAGCAGATCCTCCTGGAATCTCTGCTAAGGCACATGGAGAATAAGGAGGTGATTGGAGACAGCCAACATGGCTTCACCAAGGGCAAATCCTGCCTGACAAACCTGATGGCCTTCTACGATACTGCCACGAACTTGGTGGACAAAGGCAGAGCAACGGACGTCATCTACCTGGACTTAAGCAAAGCATTTGACACTGTCCCGCATGACATCCTGGTCTCCAAATTGGAGAGTCACGGGTTCGATGAATGGACCACTCGGTGGATAAGGAACTGGCTGGATGGCCGCACTCAAAGGGTTGTGGTTAATGGGTCAATGTCCACGTGGCGGCCAGTGACGAGTGGTGTCCCGCAAGGGTCAGTACTGGGACCAGTGCTATTTAACATCTTTGTTGGAGACATGGACAGTGGGATCGAGTGCACCCTCAGCAAGTTTGCCGATGACACCAAGCTCGGTGGCGCGGTTGACACACTGGAGGGAAGGGATGCCATCCAGAGGGACCTGGACAGGCTTGAGAGGTGGGCTAATGCAAATGGCATGAAGTTCAACCAAGCCAAGTGCAGAGTCCTACACCTGGGACGTGGCAATCCCAGGCATAAATACAGGCTGGGCAGAGAATGGCTGGAGAGCAGCCCTGAGGAGAAGGACTTGGGAGTGCTCATGGATGAGAAGCTCAACATGAGCCGGCAGTGCGCGCTGGCAGCCCAGAAAGCCAACCGTATCCTGGGTTGCATCAAAAGAAGCGTGGCCAGCAGGGCACGGGAGGTGATTCTCCCCCTCTACTCTGCGCTTGTGAGACCCCACCTGGAGTACTGTGTCCAGCTCTGGAGTCCTCAACATAGAAAGGACATCGAACTGTTGGAACAGGTCCAGCGAAGGGCCACTAAGATGATTAGAGGGATGGAGCACCTCTCCTATGAGGACAGGCTGAGAGAGCTGGGGCTGTTCAGCCTGGAGAAGAGATGGCTCTGGGGAGACCTGAGAGCAGCCTTTCAGTATCTGAAGGGAGCCTACAGGAGAGCTGGAGAGGGACTCTTTGTCAGGAAGTCTAGTGATAGGACAAGGGGTAATGGTTTTAAATTGGAAGAGGGGAGATTTAGATTAGATATTAGGAAGAAGTTCTTTACTGTGAGGGTGGTGAGGCACTGGAACAGGTTGCCCAGAGAAGTTGTGGAGGCCCCATCCCTGGAAGTGTTTAAGGCCAGGCTGGATGGGGCTTTGAGCAATCTGCTCTAGTCAGAGGTGTCCCTGCCCATGGCAGGGGGGTTGGAACTTGATGATCTTTAAGGTCCCTTCCAACTCTAACCATTCTATGATTCTATGATTTGCAGGACAAACTGTATTACAGAAAATGAACATATTCACCCCCTGCTATTTGGCCTTCATTTAATCCCATTCATTCTGAAGTTGCCTGATAAAGAAATGGGTATCTTGCATGCCACGCAAATTCAAACCCAAGGTAGTATCCTTAGTTCGAAAAGACAATGCCAGTGTTTGTATGGGTCATTTCCCACTAGGTACATGGGCAATTCCAGGCTGACTGGCAGGGTATGCAGCAATGCACCCATCAAAATTCAATGAGAAAAGCACAGAAGGATAGAGGATTGGAGAAGAAGATTTGACCTCTGCTGAGTATACAGCATGGGCTATCTATTTGAACATCTCAGAAATCCCTTTTAAAATCACCGGTCACCTTTTTGTCTCCCTCCTTAGCATTTCTTGTAATTTTTTACATCATATATGAACTTTTCTGCTTCGTACTCCTGCCGCTTTTTTGCAATCTCCTCCTTCTGTCCAGCCTCCCGATGTGGTATGAATCCCTTCGGCACAGAGGAGGAAGGTCGGGCTGAGGAAACTGTTTAGCTGTGCCAGCAGAGGTTCAGAACATGCCAATTTGCTTTGTGAAGGAGCTGTCAGTGTAACCACCTCTTTTGTGTTTTAAAATTTAAGTCCAGCTCGAAACAAATCATGGTCCTTTGTGCACAAGCTTCCCTTTCCCTGATCTCAGCTAATGCATTTAAGCTGCTCCTTGTTGCTAGTATCTGGTGGTCTTACTGTCTGGAATGAATTTGTTTTTGAAATGCCCCACGGAGGTGGGAGCAGAGCTCTCTTACAGGGAGGAGTGGGCTCATGTAATGCCCCAAACACCGCTGCCTGCACATCTTTGACTATTTGGATCCACATAATCTGCCCCAGGTCAAACAGGAGGTTTGCGCTTGCAGGAAGAATATAATCCGGTCACACTAGTGAGGCTGTGATACCCAAACCACTAATGGTCTGTTATCTTCTTAGCCCAGGCTTTCAAGTCTTAGTCTTTGGACTCCTCGGGGCGGAGATTTCTCCTATGCCAGGAAAGCATTTTAGCTTCTCCCACAAACAAATACGATGCTTGTAAAACAGCTGTACTACTAGTGCACAGATAATCAGAGACAGAGAAAGGCTTAGAGACAAGTTTGGCAAATAATACAGGCCTGAAAGGGGAAAGGAAGTAGGCTGAAAAATATGAAGGATATGAAAACTTTGGAGAAAGTCACACTCATTCCTGGGAAATTTCTCATTATTTGTGTATTTAGAAACAAAGCAGTTCGGAAGCACATGTTATGTTAGTCAAAGAATGTTAGTTCAAAAATAAGATTCTCATTTTCCATGCCAACAGATGCAACACATTTCATTAGCAAGACTCCACAGTTTTAAAGACAGACATCCAAAGCTGCCAACAAGAACCTCTCTCTCGCTCTCCCAGTTCCCTTTAAAATGAACAGAACGTGGCCATCTGAGTCCACAGCAGGCTTTGAGACTCTACACCTTGAAAAAACCACAGTTGCCTTTGAGGCAGCACTTTGCAGTGTCCCAGAGAGATCATTTCCAAGCCCTAAAGCAAATAAGAACCTTTGCAGAAGCTCTGGTCTCCAGCAATTAGTGCAGTAGACATCCACGCAGATGTGCAAGGGAAGAGGACAGCTCTGGTAGCAGATGGGACAAGCTGAGACACTGAGGCAGCCCCAGGGAATGAGCTCCATGGAAGAACTGCCTGAATCTCAGTTCCCCAGTTAACATGTTTGCCAGACCTTGTGGAGGAGCCGGATTATATTTGGCTACAGGTTGGCCAGGACTGTGGTCTGTATTGCCATGGACAAAGGATAGGCAGAGAGCAAAGGAGACTTCATCAAATACTATCTTTCTAATGAAGAGATCTTTTTGCTTTTAGAATTGAAATAGTGTTACCACCATGGAAGAGGCAAATAAACAAAATGAAGCGACACAGACATATTATTGTAAATTACAATATATATAAGAATTAAATTCAGATGTTCTAGAAAGGATTATGTAACTCCTAGTAATTGTAACAGCAACATCCAGCATTTCGCTGAACACCTTTAGCCAGCATAATATCCTTAAAACAAGTCAGTACAGGGGACAAAACAGTGATTTTTCCCTTGACTGTCTGTCATGTGGGCCTTGTCAGAGACTCATGCTATATGAGAATCTGGGCCAGAATTTTTTTATTGCAGCATCAGACGTGACTGGTTCACAATTAGCCCTGACAGTTTGACCTCTGACTTGGACTCAAAGCTCTGCTGCCCAGAGCAGCAAGTTGTGGCAGAGAGGTGGAGCAGTTGAGAAACATGTTAAGTGTTACGTGTTACAGAGAGCTGCCACCCAGCTCCTCGGCTCTTCAGAGAGCAGGGCAGAAGGGGACTTCTCCAATGTGGAATGCGTCATTTTGCCCAAAGTTCCCCATTGAAGACACAAGCTAAACCAAGCTGGGACTTGGAGGCAATACGGGCAACCCTACGCAGAGCAGCCATGTTGGAGATGTTTGGGCTCAGTATTTGCTGCCTCTAGTGCCATATTTTTTATGCAGGCAGCCTGAGCTTCCCCACCACATGCTGAGGACATACCCCTGTGAGCCTACCAAAAGACCACATTGTGCCAACACTTTCTGGTGTCAAGGAGAAAACAAGCAGCATACCAGTCTGATTGGGCTCTCTACCTGGAACAAGAGGGGAATAATCACCCTAAACCAAGCATGTTTATATTGCCAGAACCCTGCTCATGGCATTTTTATTATTACAAGCATCTGGCTAAGCATTTTGCAGCAGTTTCCTGCAGACAGGCCTGTAAGCCAAAGCAATGTGCTTCCCAAAAGCTCTGGTGGGAACTCTGTCTACCTTCACCAAGGCGGAGTTCAGCTTTTAATGTGTTTCAAAAAAGGATTTGAACATATAAATCTGTCGGAACTACAACAATCATTGTAAAACAGCATGGAATTGCATGGGATTGATCTGGGGAAGTCTGCGAGCTCATCTAGACTGCAGCCTGTAATGCTTCGTTCCAAGCTGCAGTTAATACTCTTATGCTGGGGCTTTTTTTATTATTGACCAACTCTATAAAACACTGTATTTCATGGGAGCTCAGTACACATTATAAGTAGGCCAGGTGGTAGTCCCAAGCCTGCAAGCTCTTGTCTTCAGTTGAGAAGAAATACTTTTCTCATGTGCAGTAACACTGAAAATGATGGTTCCAACTCCTAGGGAGTGAAACCAAGGATAGGAACAGGCTACTTCTACGACCACAAAAACCAGCTACTAAGTTGTAACCCTCAGGGAACATGTCAGAAACCTGGCCAATTTTCTAAAAGCAGAAAAAATACCAATTTTCAATTTTTCTAAAAAGAGAAGATAGGTCTCAAATCCCGATGCTTTTGCTACAGGTGCAATTAATGACTGCCATTCTCTGCCATGCGGCTGCCTTCTAGCACCCCCTGAGCCTCCTCTCTCCTCCCAAGGCCTGGTATTCCCAGAGAGGAGAAGGATGATGGTTTCTCTCACCCGAAGTCCCTAATTCCCAGTTGGTGCAGCATGTTTGGCCTGGGGAAGGGCTTTTGGACCACACAATACCACATATCCCAGCAGACTGGGAGGTACCATCTATAGTTAAGGCACTTCTGACCCATAATCTGCATTAACCACTGCCTACAAACAACCCACCTGCAGGGTCTAACCACCCTGCAGAGCTATCTGCCCCAGGACCCAAGGAAGGACCACTCATTTATCACCAGTGGGCCTGGATGCTGCTGCCTGGGATGTGCCAGCAGGCTCTCACCCTCTCCCAGCTCCTATACACATGGGCACAGCACACACCACCTCTGCCATGCCTTCCTCTGGGCACCTGTCCAGCCCCTCGCAGAGCCCACCCACCCTCTGTTAAATTTGTCTAAATATCATCTATTCGGACCTGCAATTTCCATCAGCAAGAGAATCAAGTCCTGTGCAGCAAAACTCCTGTGCCTGTGCTGAATGTTAAGTGTGGGATTAAGCCTGATTGCTTGTATAGGGTGGTTTGCTGAACAAGGAGGGGCCAGAACTACTTAAGTGATCCGAAGCCATGCACACATTGATGTTTAAGCTCCAGCAAAGTGTTTTGCACACAGCTCTTAGCATATGAACACTCTCCTCGGTACAACTTAAAGGTGGCCCTTGCCCAAAGAGCTGTATAGCTGGAGAGAAAACAACTGGAGAGAAATACAGAGGGGGAGAAAATTACAGCAAAAAACCCTGACCTGATACAGAAAGCAGAGTTATCTCCATCATTACTTTGCTATTACCAGCACATGCTGTGAGCCTGGGAAGCCTGCACAAACCTGTGAGTGATGGTCTAATTGATAAGACAGTTCTCACTGCACACCAGTAGATGCAGAGCTTATTGCTTCTGCCACATCAAGCCTGTGCTGTCCTCGATAGGGTTTCTAAGACAAAATCCTCACTATTGGTGTCTGCTATTATCATCCAACAATCAGATGACAGAGGAATGAAGAATACTAAACATTCCTAGATAAAGCAATCAAGAAAATACACAAAGAAGACAGGACAGACTGATAGCAAGCTTTCTCTCCAGTTAGGTTACAGTTAAAGATCAGGCAGCTGTCGTCATTTTTCTTTCTCCTGGTAATAAACAGGTAGAGGAAAGTGGGTTAGCAGTGCTTCTTGAAGAGGACCACAACAGCAACAGCAGCAATGCCCTTTGGCTGCTCCCTTTTCAGGGACGGCATCTCAACAGGGCAGGACCCAATCCTACAGCTTCAGCCCTCTACCCTGCTGGGGTAACCCAGAGACTCTGCACAGGCTTTGACTTCTCCTTTTTACAAGCATTGGCCTAGGCCTACTCAGTTCTCGTTTCATCTGGCAAAAATTGATTGGCTTGGGTCAAATAAGCAATCCCAATGTTTACAAATTACTACAGCATGCAGTAGAAATAAAGCACATCGATCATAAGGGAGAACAGAATCTTTACAAATCCTTTTATTTTTACAGCCTTTCAGCGGTAAACCCTTCCCACTAGGCTTACCAATGATGCCTAGTCCTGTATATGCAGCCAACAGAAATGCAAACTTTGAGAAATGGTGTCTCTCACTTCAGACTGCCATAACATTGTACACTTCTTTTCAGGCTTGATACCACGAAGAAAGGCTACAAGAGCCTGTAAAGGCCATGCTCTCAGCTACATACTTTCCGCGGACAGCGATTTTTTTTCCTCCAGACTGAGAAGTCTGTTATAATCCAACAGGCTCTGAATAAATTCAGGCTAAATTTTCCCCAGGTACAGCTTTGCTACACAAGGCAGAGCAGAGGGCATTCAGGCCACAGCACAAAATGGAACTCCCAGCTATGTACTAGGAAGGAGCCTGTGCAGGCGAGGGATGGGTGCTAATGCAGAAGCTTATTCCTCCCCTATTCTTCACTTCCTTAACAACTGCATCTTTCACAGTGCCTAAAGACTTGTTGTATCTTTTTTAAAGGTTGGACTGAAGGACTTCCACTGTTGCTAAATTAATAACAAAAGGGCCTTAAAGGCCTTAAAGGAAGTTGCAACAGCAGAGAAAGACCATGGCAACCAGTACTTGTGTAGGAACAGGCCCTCCCTGTGTACATTAGTAATATGATTAACACTATGGCATGACTAATAATAATTATTGATTTGTAAAACTTCCAAAGATCTTTAAAAAAACCAACCAACCAACCAAAAAAAAAAAAAAAACCCACGGTAAAAGAAGGTGACTTTGAGACAAGCTTTCAGCAGGGTATCCCTCTCTAAAGAGTTCACGAATGATTAAGAGACTTGTGGGAGACACCAAGAAGCACAATGTTATGTGTGGGTTTAGGGACCCAGCAACTATTGATCAAAATGTTGTGGCCCTTCCCACTGTCCTTACTGGTAGCCTTCTGTGAGATATTTATAAAAAGCACCTGCACTCTTACAAGGTGTCATATAGGCAGAAACAAATCAACTTGCAAGATCCCAGTTAGCCCATATTGGGCCAGTCTACATCCCCAAGGGCTTCGATGAAAAGAATTTATTGTATTAAAAGGCTTAAACATCACCCATCATTTATCTACCATGTGCTAGATCTAATCAGCTTTCCTCTTCTTTTCCTTTTACCACTTAGAGAGAGTTGTGAAGTTTGCACTTCACAATGGTTTAGAGTTTTCACAGAATCCTGTAATGGTTTGGGTTAGAAGGGACCTTAAAAATCACCTGGTTCCAACCTGCTTGCCATGGTGTCCTGGTCTGATGTAAAACAGAACCAATTTTCTGTTCAGTAATTTTACTTTTCAGTTAAGCCTCTCCTAATTGAACTCTCTGAAATTAACAGCATATTGTGGAGATGCTGTTCCCTCTCAGAGTGATAAGACCCATTTGTAATTTATGCCGAGGCACAGTGTGCAGAAAGGGTCTTGCTTATCCTTATTGCTATAACAACCAAGGGCAGCCAACTTTGGTGTTTGCCCCCTTGGAGGGTCAGAAGTGGAAAAGCGTAGAGGGTTCACACCTGCGGGGAGGAGCAGACAGGACAGGTGACCCGAAACTGACCAGCAGGGTATTCCATCCCATCTGCAACATGCTCAGTAGAGAAGCTGAGTGATCAAAGGGTCAGGTCTCTTTCTTCAATGGCCGGTGTCCAAGCAGGACTCTGTTCATCTGCCTTTTAACCCAATCCGTGCATTCTGGAATCCAGATCCAGAATCCAGTTCCCATCTGTCGCTGAGTCCAGTCTGGAACTTTTCCAGTGCCAGTTGGTGATGTGATCGCCATCCTGGGAGCTTGATATGGTTTTGTATATATTGTATATATTTCATTATTTCCTTTTCCTTTTAATGTTAATATTTCATTAGTTTATTTTTTTCTAAACTCTTAAGTTTCTTTCTCTCTCTTTCTCCTCTCCCTTTTGGGAGACACTGGGGAGAGCATCTATTGTTTGTTTCAGTGGCCGCTCCGGCCCAAACTATGACACATGGGCAGGGACACCTTCCACTAGACCAGGTTGCTCAAAGCCCCGTCCAGCCTGGCCTTGAACATTTCCAGGGATGGGGCATCCACAACTTCCCTGGGCAACCTGTTCCAGTGTCTCACCACCCTCACAGTCAAGAATGTCTTCCTAATATCAAATCTGCACCTACCCTCTTTCAGTTTAAACCCATTACCCCTCATCTTATCACTACACTCCCTGATAAAGAGTCCCTTCCCATCTTGCCTGGAGGCCCCCCTTAGCTACTGGAAGACCGCTATAAAGTTTCCCCAGATCCTTGTCTTCTCCAGGCTGAACAATCCCAACTCTCTCATCCTGTCTTCACAGGAGAGTTGCTCCAGTCCTGTGGCGTTCCTCTGGTCTTGATCCATCAGGTCCATGTCCTTCTTATGTTGGGGGCTTCAGAGCTGGACGCACTACTCCAGGTGGGGTCTGACAAAAGTGGAGTAGAGGGTCAGAATCACCTCTCTTGACCTGCTGGCCACACTTATTTTGATGCAGCCCAGGGTATGGTTGGCTTTCTGGGCTGTGAACACACATTGCCGGGTCACACTGAGCTTTTCATCAACCAACACCCCCAAGTCCTTCTCCTCAGGGCTGCTCTCAATCCGTTCTCTGCCCAGCCTTTATATTTGCTTGGGATTGGTGTGACCCATGTACAGGACCTTACACTTGGCTTTGTTGAACTTCATGAGGTTGGCACAGGCTCACCTCTCAAGCCTGTCCAGGCCCCTCTGGATGGCATCCCTTTCCTCCAGCATGTCGACTGCATCACACAGCTTGGTGTTGCTGGCAAACCTGTTCAGGGTGCACTCAATCCCACTGTCCATGTTGCTAACAAAGATGTGAAACAGTGCTGGTCCCAGTATTAACCCCTGAGGAATGTCACTTGTCGCTGGTCACCACTTGGACATCGAGCTGTTGACCACAACTCTTTGAGTGCGACCATCTGGCCAATTCCTTATCCACTGAGCAGTCCATCCATCAAATCCATGCCTCTCCAATTTAGAGACCAGGATGTCATGCAGGACAGTGTCAAATGCTTTGCACAAGTCCAGGTAGATGAGATGTCAGTTGCTCTTCCCTTATCCACTCATGCTGTAATCCTGTTGTAGAAGGCCATCAAATTTGTCAAGCACAATTTGCCTTTAATGAAGCTATGTTGGCTGTTACTGATCACTTATTTTCCATGTGCCTTAGCAGAGTTTCCAGGAGGATCTGCTCCATGAACTTGCCAGGCACAGAGGTGAGACTGATAGCCCTGTAGTTCCCCTTGTCTTCCTTTTTTTGCTTTTTAAAAAACAGGGACTATATTTCCCCTTTTCCAATCAGTGGGAACTTCACTGGACTGCCATGACTTCTCAAATATGATGGATAGTGGCTTGGCAACTTCATCTGCCAGTTCCCTCAGGACCCGTGGATGTATCTCATCAGGTCCCATGGATTTGTGCACCTTCAGGTTCCTCAGGTGGTCTCAAACCTGATTGTTTCCTACAGTGGGCCGTACATCACTCTCCCAGTTCCTCCCTTTGCCTTCTGCTGCTTGGGCAGTGTGGCTAGAGCCCTTGTTGGTGAAGACAGGCAAAGAAGTTGTTGAGTAACTCAGCCTTCTCCACCTGTCCCAGGTGACCAGGTCCCCCACTTGCTTCTGGAGAGGGTCCACATTTTCCCTATTCTGCAGCAAAATGGTATTTGAGAGGTGTATTTGTGAAAGCTGTATTCAAAAATCAGATGCTTATGACTGTCACTACATTTGCTCTGCCTATCTCTTTGGAGATGCCGGATTTTTAATAACAGTTCTGCACGTATCCTACTCCAGTAACAGACTTAAACCACTCTGACAACTAGATGGTGATGATAGCATTTAGTGAGCAGAAAGCTGTATTGACTTTTCAAGCCACAAAATAGAGAACTGACATATACAGATTCTGAACAGGTATAATTCTGTGCAACAATGTACAAGAGCCACTGTATTGATCAGCAGTTACTGAATCTGGATAATCAAGGGTTGGACATTAACTAGAGCAATGACCGTAATACCACTGAAATTTGGAGTTGTTTAAAGTGACCAAAACATAACTGAGAATTTTACTACTCTGCATTTTTTCATGTATTTTGAGACCCTCACTTAAGATGCTTTTAAACAGAGAAAAGTTTTTAAATAGTAAGACAGAGAGGACAGAGGGAGAGCACTTTTTGAAAATTTAGCCCCTTGATGTTTACTCTATTAGAGCAGTCAGAAAGTAGGCCACCAACAGAAATTTCTTAGCAAAAGCATAGGCCTGAACACCCTAAAATATTCCAAATTTTGCTTTTATTTCATATCTTAGTTTATAGGCTAAGGCTTATCTCAGTTTAAGCCAGTTTCATTCCTTCTTTTATTACCAGTACTGCCTTTCTTCCAGCTAGGAGCGGACGTGGTTCCCAGAGCACAGATGCAGCAGAGCAGCCTCTGTGCAGACACGAAGGTGTTACATGACTACATCAACCCACATTTTCAACCATGTGCAAACTAATCTTTCTTTGAAGAAAATTCAGCCCACACTAGTTCTTGGCTCTCCTGGGATAACTTCATCTTAAAAACAAACTACAGCCAAAACAGCAAGTGCACCTGCTGTTCACAGAGGCTCCTCTCTCCCAAAGCTGTAACCCAAAGCCAACAAGCAGCACATCTTCCCAACAGTCACAGCTTGCTCACAGACTCAGAAAACCGCATTTAAAAACAAGGTAAAAATATCGGCTGGTGGCGTACACCCGGATAGAATTAATCTTCCTATACAACACAGTGCAAATGTTTGGAAGCTGCTGGACATTTCTGCTTTCTGCTTGAAGAATTAATTTATTTTCTTCCCAAAAAGTAGTTTAGAGTATGAGAGGACAGTCTGAGTGAGGGTGGGGTGAAGTTGCTCCAGAGCAGGAGGACTACCTAGAAGGGAAATGTTGTCTGGGGTAACAGAACAAATCCCAGGCTGGAGCACCTCCCAGTCTTTATGTCTGCCCCTCAACCCTTGCCTCTCACAAAGCCCTCCCCTGTTAAATTACTGACTGTCGGACCTTTACTCATTTTTACGCTTGCCTTTAGTATACTCTCTGAGGCACTGCTTTGATTTTAAACAGTTAGTGTACTTTTTTCCCCAGTAACAATTTACAACACAGATGGATGCAGCATCACTCAGATTCTGCAGCCTGTAGCCAGCAAAAAGGGCTTTGGATCACGGTTTGCCACTCATGACTTTCCCTAAAGTCACACTTCCAGCTTTCTCTACAGCTGGGGCTCCAGAGAGTGGCCGCCCGGACAGGTACTTTTGGTCTGCCTCAGGACAGCTGACGTTATAATCTCTCATTTTTTGTTCCTGTAACCTCTGAGCCAACAGGACCTGAAGCTTAGCTTAGCAGCTTAGCTCTAAGTATTTCAAATCCACTGAATTGAAAGAAAATAGTTTGGCACTTTAATCAGTTGATCTCACTGGTAAATTGGAGACTAGAGCCAAAAGCTTTCAGGCCCAGGACATAGTATTGCACAATGGGGCCACAATACCAGTTAGGATCTCCATGAGTTGTCCCAGAGCCCTCAGTTTCAATGTCTGTTCCCAACATTATGGATCCTGCTACTCTGAAAAATCCCAAATATGCCTACAGCTGACCTCATGATTTTTGAGGTTGCAGCTTCTTAAGGGAAGAATGTCTAATTCAGATAACCATTTAATTTCACTCATCTCCAAATTTTTTCTGCAAGATGCTGTTAAATTGCTGACCTCCACTTTATCAGTGATATTGGTCTTTGATTCACAAGTGCAAGGAGGAATAAAATCAGAAAAGATTTTATTAAAAACACATAGACACAAGCAAGCATATATTTAGCTGAGACTGAGTCAGATCTAGGGTCAAGAAAATAATAAATGCTTTCTTCTATCTGTACTACACTGCATCCTTCTGCACATTACTCTGAGATATTCGCCCCCTTCTCTTTTATCTTTTTATGTGCGCTGAACTTCTATTCTCCACTGTTTTTCATCCCATAAAAAACAGATTATTTGCTTTTGTAACAGTTTTACTATTATGAGAAGGGAATAGAAAATGAGGTTATTAATCTCCATGTGAAATGAAACCACTAATGACAGCCTCCCTTCACTAAACCTGCCTGTTACATCCACTTGGACTCTGCAGCAGCAACTGCTCGCCAAGGGACAGCCAAACTGTTTACCATGCTTATTAAATAACACTCCCACTCCTGCTTATTTATTTTTTTAAAACAATGAAGTTAGCATTCATAAGAGCACTGGAAGCTGAAGTGGTCTCATTAGCTATATTTTGCTGAGGAAAGTGTAAGTAAGTGTTAGTAGTGCAATATGTTCTATAGTTGTAATCTCTATGGACTACGTTTCTACCACAGAATTTTAAAGGGCTCTGTTCATACAGGTTTCTAAACATGACCACTTATTTTAAATACTCTTTCTGAGGGAAAACGTCATAAGGTCTGGGGTTTTTGTTTTCTTAAATGTTTAAACATGCCTTGGAAAACATTTCAAGGATTGTTGTTACAATGTTTTTTTAACTAAATACATTAATTGGATTAGGAATTGAAATTAAAATATAGAACAGCAATAGAACATTTAAGAAATTCAATACAATTTCTTACTGTCCTTTGTAATATCAGAATAATGGCAGATCCCTCTCCTCTCCTCCCCTCCCCTCCTCTCATCCTCTCCCTTCCCCTTCCCTCCCCTCTTCCTTATTTCCCTTTTTAAAACAAATTCCACGAATCTCTGAAAACAATGAAGTTCACATATATTCAGTGCCAGGTTTGTTCACTGAGAGGGAACGAGAGACACCCTTACTTTTCAAGAAAATCTGCAAATAATCATCCAGTACATCATGCCTTGAGGGCAGCCTAACACCAGCCCATCTCTGTCGCCCTTGTGGCCAGGCCACTTGCAGGGCACAGAGGAGTCTCCCGCAGGCCAGCAAAGGGAGTGCTCCAGCAGCGCCAGCTCTGCCAGTCCTTTGCCATGGTCCCACATGGGAAAACGGTGTTTATCTTCTTAGGAATCTCTACTCCATCTTCTCTGGGCGGCAGGCAACAAGAAATACTGTGGAGTATTTGCAGGAGTTCAAGAAAACTTTCATGTTATTCAAAATAAAACAAACCAACATGGAGATTTTAAAGACCTGCTGAGAGGGCATGGTTTTAAAAGGCCTCTTTAAAAACAGATAATTGTCTGCTATTAAAATTACATTCCATGACTTCAGAGGGACTCAAAATCTGATTAACACTGAGAAAATTAATTTCCATGTTGCAGGAGCAAGATTGCTTACCTGCAAAGGGAACCACCATTCTTCTAAACAACAGGACAGATGCAATGAGAGACATGTCAGCTATAGTCTCGCTCCCCTTTCCCAGATTGCTAGCAGAGGTTCGGGGAAAGCTCCATGCAAACCCCCTCCACAGGCCTGGGTTTACATAGGGATGTTTTCCTGGGGCAGAAAGCTGGAAAAAGCTGCTTTTTAGCTAATGCTGCGTGGTGGCACTATTGGCTGATTTTTGTAAAGAACTGGCCTCTGGGGCTTAGTGCAATTGGAGCCAAATTGTACAGCAGAGGTGAGGGAAATGCAAGTACTGAACTGCATGAGACTGGGAAAAAGGCAGGGGTAAAGGAAAGAGACAGTACCACAAAGCCTGAGGCATTCCAGGTTTTAAAGGTCTGAGAGACCCTGTAGATCAATTACCCTGGATGAAAAGCATTAGAAATACTTCAGAAAGTTTCATTGGCCACAGCATTGTACAAAAAGTAACCATAAATGCATTTTTGCTGTTGCCCTCTGCCTCATGTTTAGGTAACAGTCCCCAAACCATAATCTTTGCCACTCTGATTCAAGTTAATATGGCAGAGAGTGAAAGTGCAGAGAGATAGGTTGTGCCCTCAGCTGCTGTGAGTTGACACACTCCACTGAGGTCAGGAATCCTTACCAAGCCCTACAGGACCAAAACCTACCCTGTAATCCTTTAGTTTTATACATATATACTGCTACAGGCACAGCCATTACAAACGCTAGTCATGGAGCAGGCCTGCGTGATGCTAGTGGCTGTGAGAACACAGCCCCGCTCTGTCACAGGACATGTGTGTGTTGTGCGCTTGGGAGACAAAGCACTGGGATAATATACATTATCGGGTCGGGGCAATCCCAAGCATAAATATGGGCTGGGTAGAGAATGGATTGAGAACAGCCCTGAGGAGAAGGACTTGGGGGTGTTGGTGGATGAGAAGCTCAATGTGACTCAGCAATGTGCGCTCGCAGCCCAGAAGGCCACCCACATCCTGGGCTGCATCAAAAGAAGCGTGGCCAGCAGGTCGAGGGAGGGGATTCTACTCTGCTCTCATGAGACCCTGCCTGGAGTACTACATCCTGCTCAGGGTCCCCCCTCTTAAGAAGGACATGGACCCGCTGGAGCAAGTCCACAGGAGGGCCACAAAGATGATCAGAGGGCTGGACTACTTCTCCTATGAGGACAGGCTGAGAGAGTTGGGCTTGTTCAGCCTGGAGAAGACAAGGATCTGGGGAAACTTTATAGCGGTCTTCCAGTACCTAAGGGGGGTTCCAGGCAAGATGGGAAGGGACTCTTTATCAGGGAGTGTAGTGATAAGATGAGGGGTAATGGGTTTAAACTGAAAGAGGGTAGGTGTAGATTTGATATTAGGAAGACATTCTTGACTGTGAGGGTGGTGAGACACTGGAACAGGTTGCCCAGGGAAGCTGTGGATGCCCCATCCCTGGAAGCGTTCAAGGCCAGGCTGGACGGGGCTTTGAGCAACCTGGTCTAGTGGGAGGTGTCCCTGCCCATGGCAGGGGGGTTGGAACTAGATGATCTTCAATGGCCATTCCAACTTTAGCCATTCTATAATTCTGTGAGAAAACAGGGATTTGCTAGAAGTCTGTGGACACAGGGAGAGGGATGCTTGGGAGGCTCAGACCTGCACCCTTGTTAAGGAAGGTGAGACTTCTCATTACATGCAGCAAAGACACTCCCATGGTGCTCTGCTGCAGAGCAGAGGTGTGATCCACACTCAAACTGCCATTACAGGTTCTGGCCTCACTATGCCCTGACCTGAAAACATAACTAAACACACTGCAAATTCGGGTAAAAAAAAAAAAAAAAAGAAAAAAAGTATGATAAATTCTACACGACAGCCTCAGACAGCTTTTTTTTTTTCCCCACATCCTTTGGCTGCTCTATTTAGTGGGAAACAGAAACAAAAAATGAGTTGAATGAAACTGTAGTTTGATTACATTGAGATGGAATGCCACAAAGAGGGGTTTGTGGGAAAGAACAGAAGGTGGAAACAATAGTTCGATCTCTTAAGTTCCTGCACCACTGGCTATCAGTTGTTTCTAGAGTCTCTTACATAGGGTCATCCAAGTTTAAAAAAACCAAACATTTCTTTTTCCATTGTTGGCCCTAATAAGAACAGTGGGAACGAGTGATCCCAGAGAAGAGTAAAAAAAAAATGGCCCTACAGTTTTGGCAGATACAGCTGCTAAAAAAGATACACTGGCAACATTCAAAGTGAAGGGTGAGATTCTCCCTTGAATAGAGCAGTGCACACTTAGCAGAGGTCTCATCACATCTGCCTGATGCTTTTCCTTCCTCCTGAGCCAGGTGACACAGCCTAAGGCCTGCTCAGCTCTTGCCAGGAGACTGATCAGCAAGGGATTTCTTTCAGCAAGCGTATAGCTCTCATCCAGGGGCAAGCTTTTGTCCATGAAACCTGAATAGCAGTCCCTCAATTCCCCGTGCATCGGCTGTGTCCAATCCAGCCTCTTGATACGTCCCCAAGTGCTGTTTCTCCAGCTGAACAAAGCCAGGTTCTGCATGCCATATCTCTTGAGCACAATTCAGGGGTTCAATTTCACTGGAAAACCTCCTGAATGCATGGAGGAATTGCTGGAACAGGCCACCAGAGACTACGGCTGCTAAAGACGCGTGTCAGATCCACCTTGTAATAATTCCTTGCATAATGCAGTGAACAATGAATGATTTCAAGCAAGTCAGAAATTTTCTTTAAAATCTTTGGTCTCTAAAATACCAAAAGGAATTGACTAAGTGCATTTTGTAAATCATGCATTTCAGGACAGAAAGTATGGGTCAATTTTTAAGACTGCACTTCTTGCTGATGCCATACTATAGAAGCTTCTGTGTAATGCCTATATCCAAAAATGAATTTGAATGACCTTTATCAGTCATTTATACTATTGCCATCTATACTATAAGTCATGTCTAGTACTGACAAGGGTGAAGTAAACAGCTTTGCTCTAGGAAAAATGGAAAGTACATGCTTAGATCTCACTTTGGGATTCAAATTGACTCCAAAATGCTCTGCAAAATAACTTCTGCTCAAGTCCATCCACTGTGTACCATACATGCCCGTATGTATAAGTGGGTGGGGTCATATATTCATGGAGTTATCGTGTTACGGGTTACTATATTTGCCATCCTGTGCTGTTTTGAAGCATCTTCAACAGCTGCTTGCAGAAGATGATCCTAGGATGACCCTCACTATTTCTTCAGCTGATTTTTTTTTCTGCAATTTGATCGCAACATTGTCAAGAACACCAATTTAGCTATCGCTTGGACCAGAGCTGAACTATGGAGCAGAGGAGAAAAAAACATACAAGAAAGGAGGGGAAAGACAAACCGATTAACTTTGAATCCACAATATTAAAAGGCTCTTGATGGACTCACTTCTCCTGGTTCCGGGGACACACCAGGGATTATATTTGCTGTCATGCCCCAGTTCTGTGATCTTAAGTTTTCCTGACAATACGAAGGATAGATAGGGACAGATAGACCAGGAAGAAGCAACAGAGAAGATGTAAATGGAGTTTCCCACAAAACTCAGCAGAATTAGAGCAAGGACTTTTTGTATGGGAATCAGTGATAAGAAAAAGAGAATGTCCTACTTTTCCTTTCTCGCAAGGGCCACAGGAGAGGGAGGGGGAAGCAGAGGGCAATTCAGTGGAGTGGCATTACAGCAGGATTCCCCATGGCTGAGGAGGAAGGCATCAATGGGGCTGTGAGAAGGACATCTGAGAAGTCCGTTAGTATAAGCAGTGACAGGAAAATCCTTCATGAGTAACTGAAAGAAAAACCTCAGTTCTGAAGGACACGGAAACAGCTTAAAAAGGATGGTCTTATTAAGAGGTATAAAATATGCATATTCAACAAAAAAAAAAATCAATAACAGGGTTACTCCAGTTACTACAGCCTCAAGGCTATAGTTACTTAAGTACACAGAATTTACCAAGATTATTTCATTGATACAGTACTTGATCAGTAATTCAATTACCACGCACAAGGCTACATCAAACAGCTACACATTCAGAAGATATCTTTGGCATACTTCCCAAAAGTAAACCTTCATGCATCTTTCATATGGCCAATATAATTAAATTTACATATACATGTAGCAGAACAAACACTTTAAGTAATAAGACATAATCCTAATAGCAGTTTTTCCTTTTTTTAAAAATAAGGAGAACAAAAGACTCCACTCCATGGCAAAAAAGGCAAGTATGGAAGAAGAGAAGAAAATACAAGAGTGAGAAGATACCATGCACTGATATTAATGAGGACTGGTCCAAAGGCTACAATGGAGCGTGGATACCCTTACACTGCACTGGGATAAGTTTTCCTAGCCCATCAACAAGACTGTGAGGATGAAACATCCTGTGACCCCCTGTGACTCTCCCAGGGTCCCTGCAGATCTGTAAAGTGGCTCTGCTCTGCAGCCTGGTTCTGCATTGCCTCATCCTCCCCTGGACTCAGGCACGCTCCAGCCCTGCACATGCTTTGACAGGACTCATATGGACAACATCAAAATTACGGGAAAAAGGAGCACAGACATTCATAATCAAGGTTCCAGTTACCAGTTCCCTCCTCATAATGTCAGTCCAACATATTTCAACAGCGTTATGTCTTACATTCCTAATTGAGTTAAATTCTGGCAAGAAAACCATTCGATTTCCATTTCGCTGTAGTGAACAGTGATTTATTTGATACATATTTTATTTCAGCAACGCTGCATTTAGGCAGTTAGAATTTAATGGGAATATCCTCCTTCAAATTCCTCCCATCTGGGTTATATAATCTTTACTACCAGGCCTTAGTCCACCAATCTTTGGACCTGAAAGTGATTTCACTACTTTCATCCAAAGAACTAAATCTTCTCTTTCCTTTTTCTTTAGGGTTTATTTTCTCTCTTTTTTTCCCCCTACAAGGGAAAGGGTGAGCAGAGGGTTAATAATAATGATAATCTGCATGTAACACTAATAACAACCTTCGGTTTTAAAGGCCACACTTGATAAAAATTTACAAGGGCTAAGTGCTCATAAATTTTACAACCTACTAGACATTTGCAGATTTATATACATAGAAAGGGCCCAGTCATCCACATAGCGGAAGCTGTTTCAGATGTACAGTCCCCGCTAAGTAGATGACTTGTTCAATATTGCCGGTGACTACTGGAGATATCTACAGTCATATTTGTTTCCAAATAGTTACATGCACTAATGTAGTCATGGAGCTGAACCATTAAGGGCACCTTTTCCTCTGTCTTGCTTGCATGACTCTCTGCACTAAACACAGGGAGGGAAACAGGACTGAGCTACAAGTAAGGATTGTGGTGATCTTCTATGCTGAGAGACAAAAGCCACTTTCACATGGATGCCACAGCTGTTCTGCTCATTACCACAAAAGCTTGCAAAAGCACTCAATTCCCTTGCTTCCTTGTCTAAACCACAATTGTCTGAACAGCAAAATCAATAGTTACACTAGGACTTTTAAACTATCTGTTTAATTCCATCATTCTGCAGTAACCTGCCCCAAAGCTATTGCTAGTCAAAGAATATGTACTTAGCAGGGGAACAGACTAGATGTGCTTTCCCTTCTGGTTTTATTTTGCAGAGGTCTTTGACAATATTAAATGCAGCATTTTGGAGTCACGCTTCAGTGTATACCCATGCAATGTTCTCCGCCAGGCAACGGGCTGTAAAGGCAACAGTGCAAGGCTTTGAAATGCCAGACCCAAGGACTACCACCATGACTTAAAACAAATGCTGATAGAGCCAGTACACACCAGCTTCTCCAGACCAAAGTAAAAGAGGTGCTGCAGAAAAAGCTTCTGCAAGGAAATGCTCTTCCTTTTAAAGGAACTGTCTTCCTTTGCAAAATTGTTCTGCAGCCTGCACCATGAAGGCTGTCCCTCCAAAGTGTCCCTGGGTCCCCCCATTTTCACCTCTAAACATGTTGTTACTCATACAAAAGAAACTATTTCCTCTCCTTATCCTGCTGTGTACTTGCTAGCCAAGATATCTGATGGCCCTGAGTTCTGTCAGGTAACGCTGAGACAGCATCCCTAGTCAGCAAGTTTGAACGCTCCACTTTTCCTTATTGTTCTCTTGTATTCTCCAGGCAAAATGCTTGGTGAGCCTGTGTACTAGGGAGATGAAGGAGATATTTCTGAGCAGGGCAAGGATTCCAAATTCCCCAAACCTCAGAACTTTTACTAAGCGAAACAAGTAAGATAATATCTTTATGTATCAATATTGCTCATTTGTAGAATATGCATAATTATTCCTTAATGGGTATAATCCTACCAACTATTCCTAGTCTACTCTTCAGTCTTCCCAGTCTATAATGAAGACCCCTAAGTGACCAATATGGGCTAGCCATGCAATATTTACGTGACTAGATCAATTTGTAAGACAATTATCGCAAAATTTATTTCACCTCCTTATTAAAACCTTGCTTTTAGGGGATTTTTGTCCTTGAGATTTTAAGCACAGTGGTATTCCTTCATTGTTATTCTAGCTACTGAAAGGCAATAATCAGTTCATTAGCGGGGTTCACAAGGATGACCCTAATGTCACCTTTGCTTTCTATTTTGCAAGGCCATGGTTTAAACCACATGCATCTTGCCTCCTAAAAAGCCCAGAGACGCTATGAAATCCAGCAGATGAAACACTGCTGAGACCTGAACCTTCTTTCAAGTTCACTGGGTAAAAGCCAAGTCAGTGGCCCAAACTCCCAAAGCATTGTGGGCAGAATGATGATCAGATCTGGGAGATGTGGGTAACATCCTCATTTAACTGCTGATGTATGGGACTATATTGCCTTTATGTCTTTTGGTGTTGGAGAAAACCAGTTACAGGCCCAACAGGTTGTATGGTCCAGCAGGCAGAGCCCTGCAATGAGGAGAAGACAATCCACAGAAGTCTATTAACTTTGCACATCTGCTGTCTATGCCGCTTATACTTTTCTCAGGGCAGGCCCAATCTCTCATGGTACACTTGTGTACAGCCCAGTACGGAGGGACAGCAGTCTCAGTTGGCCATACACATGCACAGCAAACTAAGCCGGATCCCACAGTACCTTGAAGTGAATGTAAGCCAAAACTTTCCAAAATCATGGGTGATCTCAGACCATCTCAGTTTCTGTATTTCTCACTCGACATCCCTTAGAGGAAAGTGAATTTAGGAAGCACAAAGCACCCAAAAGTGGCAAATCAGACATTTGAACCCATCTTTCAACAGGCATGCGAAATGGAGGCAATCCAACATTACTGATCATAAGAGTGTAAGAAGATCCAGTGCATAATCAGAACAAAGGTTCCCTCCTGAGCCCCTTTCTCCAGCAGAGGCCACAAAAATCTCAAGCCAGAAAAAATAACTCAGTCATGCTACCCTCCACCCTCCAGCAAACAGTTTCTTCAGGCTGTAGCTTCACCATATAGAGATGCTGATGACAAGGCCAGCTGAAGAAGCCTGTCCTTCTGTCCTTTCCTAGCATGTCATGCTGCTGTGCAGCAAGACTGTTCCAAAGCGTTCATGGAGCTGTGCTATAAACAGACAGGAAAAAACCATCCCTCCATAAGGATGCAAAGAGCCATGAAAAAGTAAGGTGTGTTATTTGCATTTTTCTACAGCCTTTGTACTGTAGTTCCCCAGCTTGGTCTGCAGTGTGGCGTCACACATGCTTGTGGCAGCAAACCTGAGGAAGGAGTTCACTGCGGTAGAGGTGATGGAAACCGAGTAAAAGCCAGCAGCAAATCTCCAGCTTGATACGGTCCCTGTACACTCTGAATGACGCAATTAAAGACCAATTTGTTCTTCATCAAGTGAAATCTATAGGACATGGTAGGACGAGCTTGACCACAAACAGATAAATGAGAGGACACACAGTCTATGGCATTGATAATTGTACCTGCCAAACTCACAGTACAGGAACAAAATATTGTCTCTGTTCTTGCAAGCTGCTGATAATGCAAATGGATCCCAGACATGTGAGGTGATAACTCACTTCCTGGTCAATGCTACCTTGTGTCCCTTAGAGTGCCAGCACACCTTTCAAGGAAACCAGTCCAACACTTGTAAAATGGAAGGAAAGTGTCTCTCTCCTGACGTATTTTTAAAGGGTTTATGAGTGTGGCTCAGATTTCATTTGAAATGTCTAGCTGATACTTAATTTCAGGCTCCCTCTGTGAGCTCCTTACCTTCCTCCCGGTAGCAGCTGCTCCACGTGCATTTGCAGCTCAGTGTTGAGCTTTCTGTTGTACTCCAGCTTACACTTGGTTGAAAAGGGTCACAGGGCAGGAAAACTTTGTTCAGCAGCCCTCCTAGCAGAGCCGTGCTGGAGGACATGCTCCCAAGCTGACAGCACAAAGCTCTCTCCTCTCCAAGAGCACATGCCCAGCTCTTACATGAACGGGGCATCCACGCTCCTTTTCACACCTCCTAGCTCGAGGACTCCCTCACCAGCACCCAGGGAAGTGCTATTTCTGCACAAGCAACCACTTGATCATTCCCTTTTAGCAAGCCAAGAACAAAACTTACCAAAGCTGGGCTGTCTTCTCCTGTGGGGCCCTGCGTCTCTGCATCACATACTACCCTGGGTCTCAGGACCTCTGTTGTACCCTGGAAGAAAAAAGGAAAAGTCTACTGAATGCCAGCACCACTGGAGCACCCATGTGCTGGAATCAGCCTTTGACAACAGGCTGCAGAGACAGCCATGACAGCCACAAGACAGCCACCCAGCTGCATTGCTTGCTGACCTTTCCAGTTAAGTCAGGTATTACAATTTGTACTATTAGCCATGTAGCACTTAACATATGCTTCACATGCTGCACTGAGCCCCACTGTGCTCTATAATTACTCCAGTTTTGGTAGTGCAAACCTTAGCAGCTAGATGCCAGCTAGCTAACAGTTTGCACAGAGTTGTTGCTGTGACAGTACCTGTCTCTGCGACTGTTAACTGGGTGGGCAGATTCCCCGTGATGTGAATATGCTACAGCAAAGCCTTAAAGCAAGAAGAGGCTGCTCTATAGGATGCTCAGCAAAGCATGTATCCTTATCTTAACATTCTTCCCAGCTACCACCCCTTTAGCAGTTGCTCCTTTGTTGAAGGAACAGAAAAAGAGAGAGTCATCTTATATCCTGCAAGGTACACATGGGTTTCCGTAGCTCAGTGGCTGTGAGGCCGCTCACTCAGCACCATAACCATATCTGGAGGCCAAGAATGGGGCTGGCAGCCTTATGACTTTATAATTCCAGCTTTTGCCAAGCAATAACTGCTTCTATGATAAGGGAGAAGCACGTAAGATGGTGTAGTAATTCAGTGAGAATCCCACAAGCCAAGCTGGCAGGCAGCATGATCACACTGCAGTTGTATTTACCATCGAAGGCAAGGGAGCCAGGTAATAAAAGCGACCACAGCTTGGAAGGCAATTTCCTTTATGTAAAAATAAATATTGAGACTAATTTAGTGATGAGTGGGAACTTAAATAAGTAGTTTTTTCTCTGGCTTGGATTCAACGCCACATGGTTTGTTTGCAGGTATCTAAACTAATGATCATTCAAAAACCAGCTTCCTGGGACATCCCGTTGCAATGCAGAGCAGTGCCTGTGAAGCTGTCTTGCCCGCTGCAGCTGCACGCCTCTGCTGAGCCCACCACCACATTAGCAGTCCCACATGTGCCAAGATTTGCATAAAAGGAGCAGTTATCAGCAATTACGGCTTGCCAAGGCAAAATTCTTCAAGGCCGCTTTACAACTAGTGACAGATGTAGCATTCCCAAGTTTAAGCTATAATTTATTCTTAGATTGGGCAGAAACATAAGGAAAACACACTGTGTATTTTGCAAAGCCACTCATTTAAGCATCTGAAAAATAATTTTAAAAAGGAGAAGGAGGAATGATGAATAGGGACTAAAGGAAAGAATAAACTGCAGGCACAGAGCCAGAATTTAATATTCAACATGGGTGACATCCAGACTGATTTGCTCCTAAACAGGTCAACTTTTACCTTTTGTTCACATCAGAAGATACCAGCACCCCGTATTTCCCAGCTGCCCTGTTCTCTTAGCGTTTAATCACAGGTAATAATCACAGTGTGATTATTACAGTGATATAATGCACAGTGTGATATAATGCAGGCCTTAATCCATCCGCATTACAAATATGAGACCACTCTCTCTTTCCTCACAAGAGGAAACAAAGCTGGGACGAGGAGTCCCAGTTCTCATCTGCTGTCTTTAGAGAAATGCAGACCCTTGATGGCTGCCCAGCTATCCACAGTCTGAGGCTTGTGCACCCACGGATCCTCTCAGGCAAAGCCTTCCTCCTGCTCTACAGAAGATCCTCTCTGGTCCCTGCATGGATTACAGTTTGTGTGTTCCGGCTTTCAGGAGGGTTTCCAGATGCAGAAGTGGCATGGCCACTGCTCAGTTCAACAAGCTGATCTGGAACAACCAGCCCACCAGAAGACAGCAGCCAGGGGCACGTATCAGGAATTAGCATACTCATCCCACCGTGGGCGCGCAGCACTGAGGATCCACAGTGCAAGTGTGTTGGAAAGTTCAGTTCAACCCATCTGCAATGTTAACAAGCAAATCAATAATGAACAGAAGCAAGAAGACAGAGAATCTGGACACCTTCCTGATGTCTTTACAATTTAACCAATATATGTTCAGGACCTTCCCTGGGGAATCAGAAACCATTCTGATCTGATGATACAGAACAGTAAGTGAGATGGGTTCATTGGTTGCTGCAAGCTTTGGATATCTATAATTCAAAATCCACTGCATATTTCAAATTGTTTTCCTATTTGATACAGCACGAGTAAACCCTTCTGCAACTGAAATGTTGTTCTGAAGCTGTAAGCAACTGTCCCTTTCCTAGTCCCAGCTGTTTTAATAAGAACTTCAGCACCATAGATGCTTTGCTGAAAGCTGACTCCAGCATAACTCCTGTGGACAAGCTCCAGATCCTGGTAAATATCATTATTAGTACTGCAACATGATGCGCTCAAAGGTTCAGAGAGCACCAGCACTAAAGCCTGATTTTCCTTGCCCCCCATCTGCCCTGCATTTGAACAGGGTGGCTCCCGTGCCTGCACTGTGCAAACACAAGAAGGATGCACAAATGCAAACTCACACGGCGATATAAGTGTCCCCCAGGACAGAGAGCTGCAGCAATTTCAAACACTGACCTAGCACTGTAGCCCTGGGCCAGGGAGGCATGGACACTCACTTGGTGGAAGAGAAACCTGCACCCATCAGTCATTGCTAGTAGGTAGAAAGGGATACCACGTGCTCCAAGAGTTTTGACTCTTTGGAGGTTTTTCCCTCTCCACCATGTACAAACTTTATTCCCCAAACACCTCATCAAGCTTAGTCTAACTTTGCACAGCCGAGCAGAAAGCCGCACGCTGGTCTCAACAGCCACAACCACCCAAACTGCTCAGGAAAAGGTTTTCAGAATTTTTTAGTAGGTGCAGATCAAAGCAGCATTCTCAATTGCTTGTTTCCAAAAACAGGTGAACAGACTTGGCAAAAATAATAGCAATTTCAGAATACCAGCCTACAGCTGTGTTTGTAGAGAAGATCAACCCAAGCAATTAAAGTCTGACAAAATTATCAGCAACTAAAAACAGCCTTGCAATTTCCAGGAGACCATGGTAAAGAAAGCACTGACACATCTATTGTAATTCGCACACAATTGTTCACAGCATTCTTCATACACTTGATAAATACCAAAGCTATTTTTGCTTGCATAGGTTTTGTTACCCCCTCACCTATCTGTGACTGTCTCATTTTGCAAAGAAAACAAGACAACAGTTCCGTTACAGGTAAGACACTATGAAGCTCAATATACGTAACATGCAGATTTAATTTTTCCTGACACAAGTAGCAGTTGTGTACATCTACAACGGGACAAACAAACTATCCTTAAATCTTAGAATGCCAAGAACAGGAGAGGAGCTATGAAGGGGGGAAGTACCTGTCCCCATGGGGCAACAAGCAGTGATCCTCCTCCTCACTCCATTGAGGCTTCTCAACGTGCACCCTGGCACCACTAGCATCCCAGGCTATGTCACTGTCTAAGCAACAGCCTAATCTTTCCTCTCCCCCATTCCAAGGTTTTTTCTTGCTGCCTTTCTCTGTACCCTTCATAAAAAGCAGGAGCCAAGTCCCTAATGAATTTCCTGCAGTCCTGATCCTCTCTTACAAGGTCAAGTCCTGCACAGGATCAAAGATGTTTAGCTTGTCTCTTCAAGTGGGAGTCAGGAGTCCTGGGAATCAGCTGTGGGACTAAGAGGTCACTTCTGATGTGGAGGTTTTCTCCAGGGGGATGGCTCTGCACCCTCCTCTCACTCAACGACATGATCAGATCCCACTTGAATAAATTTGCTTTTTCCCTGCCTATGTACTGAGAGCAGACACTTGTAACTGGGAACAGGCGCATCTGACAAGGCCTTCAGAGCCACCTGTCCTCCTCCTGTGCTTATACCGCCTGCAGTTTTCCCACTAAGGCTTGTCTATTCAAATTTCACCTCCCTTTCCACCCTGTATTATTAGGGCCTTCTATTCATTTATGCTAAGATGGTAAATACATCATTAAATGATATGGAGGCATAACCACTTCCTAGGAAGGGAAACAAAGTTATGATTTGAAAATATTTTGTTATTTATATAAACACACACGTGCATGACTTTATGTGTACAATACATGAATTGTATGTAGATGGTAGATTTATGGTTTGCTATATTGTGAAGCTACTGTGAACTACTTTAAGCAAAAAGCAGGTAAGGACAGACTTAGAAGTCAGTGTTTACAAGGCTATGTCTAATGCAGGCCACAGGACATGAACAAATCCTGTATCTTTACCTGTAAGACCCACAAAGATCTGTGTGCCTTCCAGCTTCACACAATCTTAGAGTATTTGTCCTTCAGAAAGAGGAGACAGTCAAGGGACTATGAATAATAACAGAAAAGTGATAAACAAAAGCTACAGCAAAGGATGATATGCTTTCAGTGGAGATTCTGAGAGAGATGAATAGTGGCTGAGATACAACAAATATGTTCTAGCAGAGGCAGCAGAAGAAGATCCAGTTTTGGTCCAGTAAAACCAGGGATGCAGGGAAGTACACAGTTGCTGAGGTTAAGGCATGCCATCCAGAAGAGCTGCATTTCTAGTATCTATTTGCAACCATCTCTGTCTTGAAGTTCTTGCTTTCCACATGGTGAATTACACATTGCAATATCATCTGCTTAATTACTTACACTAGGCTCAAAGAAGGAAAGTACCGAGCAAGGAAGAGTCATCTGACTTCAAACATACTGCAAAAATAGGAAAGTTGGATTACCCATTGAGTTAGAAAACTGGTCAACTGCAAAAAGTGCCTGATGAGTTGGGGTCTATTTTGGGGTAACTGCTAATCCCTGCAATAATCAGGTATTTATTTGGGACACTGAAAATAAATGAGATTTTATTCCCAAAACTATTAATTACTCATATCTGAAACTCCTGGGCATTATTCTTTTTTCTCTCCCACTCCTTTTAAGTGCTACAGAAATGCAATAAAAAACAGTCCATCCTCAACCTGTGTAGCTTATTCCTCATTAATCTTTCCGAATCTGTCGCTTGTAAAGTGACAATAGATGGTTTGTACTTCAGTGAACTTGACACTGATTTCTTCTGACTTCAAAGCCCTTCAACCACCCTCATAGACAGAAACAAAAATCCCAAAGTCAAGCATCTGCCACAGTAAGGGTTTTTATAGTCTACTGGCCTTATTTCAATCCAGGACAAACACAAGGAGGTTTGGAAGACCTTGAAGACTAGCTGCTGAATTTTTGCCAGGCACAGTCCTCTGGCAAGGCGGAAGCAGACACAAATGGCTACTATGCTGGTTGATCCTAATCAGCACATACCTGCTGGCGACTCTGCACCAAAGGAGGAAAAAATGGTCTCTCCATTTTATTGTCACAGCTAGGAGGGCTTGGGAGGTGTGAACATGATCACTGCAAATCTCTGTGTGGTGCATCACAGGCAGGGTCACCTCCTGTCAATGCCACAGACCTTCATGTTTCTTCTGTGGTGGGCTGGTCTTGGCCATCTCCCAGACACCCACCCAGTCGCCCTCTCACTCACCCTCCTTAAACAGACCAGGGGGATAAAATATGGTGAAAAAGCTTATGGGTCAAGATAAAGATCCCTTGCCAATTACTGCCATGGTCAAAACTGACTGGACGTGGGGAAAATTAATTTATTGCCAATTAAAATAGATTTGGAACACAAGAAACAAAAGCAAAACTAAAACATCTTTCCCCCACTCTCCTTTCCCAGGGTCAACCTCACTCCTTCAATCCCAACTCCTCTACCTCCTTCCTGGAATGGGGGTTTGAGGTCAGCACTGATGCTCCTTCCTCCTCACCATTCTCCTGCTCCACCATGGTCTTCCACGGCCTGCAGGTCATACCTGCTCCACTGTGGTCCTCTCCATGGGCTGCTCATGGTACCTGCTCCACCATGGTCTTCTCCGCAGGCTGCAGGTGGCACCAACTCTCGTGCATGGAGCACCTCTTCGCAATCCTCCTTCTCTGACCCTGGCCTTCTCCCTCCTGTTTCTCACCCCACCTCCCTCCCCAGTGGGTCTGTCAACACCAGCTGGAACTGGTACACGCCCCACACCAGTACAGCTTGACAACGTGTCACTGCACCACCACTGTAAGGAATAAGGTCGGTGCCAAGCTGGTCCTGGAGGGGACACAGGGATAGAGGAAAGTCCTCAAGGAAGCCGGCTCTGAAATGAGGTTGTAATGAAAGTTCAGTGCTTGCCCAAAGTCTCCAGTAAAGTGGTGGGAAGGAGGGTGAGAAGGTTACGTCACCTGTTACCAATTAGGGCAACAGCTCATTTAAACATTCATGAGTCCACCAAAGTGTTTGTTATAGTTTGAGAAAACCCATAACAATGTGTTGTCGTTAACAATTATTCTATCACCCAATAATCCCTCCCCACCCAAAGGGGAATAAGGGAAAACAAAAAAACACAAGGGCTGAAATGTAAATACATTGAACAGGATAAGACTAAATAATTAACCTTAATAATACTAAAGAACCAATATTGATCCCAACACCAATATAAAATACACAGGGATTATAATCATACAATTCTCAGTAGGAAGCTGTGCATGCCCAGCAGTGGACAGCAGATGCAGGACACCGCGAGTGCTACGGCTTTGGGAGGAAGGGAAGGCCTCAGGGGTCCGGCGCAGGGCCAAGAAGTTCTCAGGATCGCCACCATCAAGGGAGAGAGAACACTTTGCAGCAAACATTCCAACTTATATTGCATGCGACGTTCATGATATGAAATAATCCTGTTGGCCAGCTTGGGTCAAGTGCCCAGGTCTCGCTCCTCCTCATCCCTGCACTTGGCAAGCTTGAAAACACTGAGACCTTGAAACCCACGCACCATAGCTGTCTATAAAGTAAATATTTTCACAAATTTACACACTAGAGTCTTCTAAAAGTGCCGTTTCCCCAAGCATTAGAAAATAAATTAGTCCTGTGTCGCTCAAACCAAGACAGTGTTTCATCAAAACTCCTGATACTGACAATTACACATCTCTCCCTTACAAAAATATGAACAGCATGAGTTGGTTTTCAACAAATTCCTTAGAATACAAAACTTTTTTTTTCCTCCACTTTCACCAATTCTAATGGTGAAAAATGGGCTAGAACTGAGCAAGGGAAAACGTAGCATAAACACCAAGAAGACCTTCCTGCAACTAACATCTCACAGGGCTGTGACAGTGACTCTCAAAGGGAGAGGAAAAGCCCTGCTTCATATGGTAAACACTACAGCAAAAAATACTTGTCCGTGACAGAAAAAAAACAAGCCAGCTCAGACTGGCACAGTTTCAAAACCATTCCAGCTACACATGGACAAATTCCTAGTGCTGATTTCCACTCTGAAGCTGGGAACTGTGTTGAGTTATACTCCCACCTTGTCCCAATTTCACTAGAACAGAATGGTTCACTTTTTCTCCACCTTACATGTCCAACTGCATGTTTAGACACAATTAAAATTAATCCTTTCATGAAAAAAAGATTTGTGGATTCACTCTGACTTTTTTTAACTCTTGCCAAGATTCTGGATCTCTTGCCAAGCCTCTGTTACACTGTTAATACAGACTTTGCTTATTGATTTTGGTACAAGCAAGAAGGAATGAACCTGTGATTCTAAGCTCCAAATATCAAGCTGCTAGACTGCTGCACTTTGTAATATGAGTATCTAATATTGGTCACCTTTCCCAAACCATAGTTACCACAAAAAGCTACCTTCTGTGTCCTGTAAAGTCTCTAACGCATTTTATTTGCTCTTTGTAAACAGGAAAACAAAACCAAAAAACGCCCCAAGGAAACAGGGGTTTTCCTGTCACATCCTACGCTCTCCCATCTAAACAGATCCTCATGATCATTTATAGTAACCAGTGCAAGAGACATAATGTGTATTTCCTTAATAAACGAGGATGTCACAGACCCAGCTGTTCAGGTGCCCTGAGTACTTCTACAACGTGAACCAGACTTGAACAGTCTTAACCAGGCCAGCCGCCAGGACTTGTGCCTTGCTGGCTGTAAGCCCAGGAGCAGCTGCCGCGCAAATTGCTGGGATGAGCAGCCCGGGATAGTTTCCCAGCTGAGAGCGGGGCCGCCAAGCTCCCTCCCTACCTGTGCCCTGGCAGCCTGCATTGAGAGCACTGAGCGTGCTCCAGCCCGCTGGGCTGCACTGCACCCTGACACCTTGGAGACAGGGGACACATTCACACCGACGTGCGCACAAGTGCTGAACTAACTTGATCTCTACCTAAAGGTGGCAAATTTAGGCTAGGTATTCTGAGCTTTCTGACGCTGGCTAAATCCCAACCTGAGCACAGGTTTCTGCATGTGACATGTAGTTGGTGGACAAGTCTGGTGCTGGACACACACAAGACTGAAAGGGCTAATTTATCACACAAGGTTTGTTCAGAAGATGCTTTGTTCTTTAAAATACCATCCCTAGTCAGTATGTGCACACCCGACCATAAGCACTGCTGCGTGGATCCCAGCTAGAGCTGGGATAAGGGCTGCATGCTGTAGAGGGGAGTGACAAACCATAGCTTCAAAACAGGCTAAGAATTTGGAAAGAGTTACACAAATCTGTGTTCTTATTTTTTTTTCCAGGAGGAAAATCCTACCCAAAGAAAGCTCACTGTGAGAATGCATGCCTGACAACACCAATAATCTTTGATGTCACATGTTAGCACTTTGTGCAAGTTACGAGGCAGTTTCCAAATCTCACACTTAATCCTGTTGCTGAACAATTCAGCCTTCTGTCAACAGCTGTCTTTGCTCCAGTCACTGAATGGCTCATATTCGGCACAACAAAGCCATTATTTATAGCATGGCACGCTTTTGCAACAGCCTCTTCACATTCCTTATGATAAACAATTGCAAGTAGAGTATGGAGAGAAGAGGTGCTCAGTGCTCAAACACACGTCCGTAGTACGCTGGGAACCACATCTAGCAGGTTAGGACTCTTTGGGCTGGTACAAGGTGCAAGTTTCCCAATAAAATCTTCTGACCTCTGATTTCACATCAGCTGATTTGGCAGTGCAGGAAAATACTGAATTCCCCAAGTACATGCACAGTCCAACATGCAAACGTCATCTTGGAAATGACCATCACCTCAGAAGTGGCCCAAAAGACCAACTAGGTTTGCATTTTCCCTTCCACCTCACCTGATTACTCTTTAAAAAGGTGAGACGGCAGAGGAGCAAATCACTTGCAGCAGCTGCGAAGCTGCAGGAATTTCTCAGAAGGTATCCCCACAGCCCAGGTTAAGCAATCATATGTGGCACAAGATGCACATCAAACTAATCAATTTTAAATAAAAAGTATGCCAAAGGTGTGCTCCTTTTGTTTAGGCTTTTCAGGCACTTCAATAACTGGAGCATGGCAAAGAGTTCAAGGGCAGTAAGGATCTGGATGCATATGAGGAAAAGCCACTGTTTTTGCTATGTGCAGCGAAATAATGGAAACCATCAAGCTGGAAGGAGAGATCTTTCCCTGTGGACTAATGGCTCCCTGCAATTCAGATGCGTGAACTATCCCATTGTATCGCGATCTGTTCTTTTAAGATCTTTATAGTCTCCAAGTTGCAATTTAATGGCAGAAGATGCCACTACATGTCACAGTATTGGAAAATAATGTTGGCAGGTATAATCCCAAGAGCTTTCTTCATTTTAAGGAAAAAGTACCTTTGGTTACAATCCAGGAGAACAATGCAGGTACAGAGGAAACTCATCGATAGCTTACTAGCCCCATTCAAACAGGCTCATTTGATGAATTCATCACGCTGCCTTTCCTAGCCAGCACGGGGTAACAAAGAGCTGCTAAAGTCTTCCCTGGCTGGGAAACCAGTGAAGCTCCCCAGGCAAGGAACAACGGCTCATGTGGTGGTGACCCTGCGTCTTGCTCTGTTGGTCCAGGTTAGTGCCTCCACTCAGCCAACTGCAAGGACACCTTTGGCAGAGGGAAGGCAAGTGACATCTTTCTTTTCTAATTGAACAGGACAGTTGATTGATCTCAGGGGTTTGTTACAGAGGCTGTAACAGTGAAAGTACACATCTTTGTCACTCAGGGATACTTGGTGCTTAATTGTGCTGTTTAAAGGGACAGGCCATTAATGCTCAGGACGTGTCTCCCTTGCAGAGACATTTCTGAATCAGTCTTTCCTAGTTTTCAAAGCAAAATGGCAGAGCCGTCTTCAATCAGTGCAGAATCACAGGATGACACTGGGGATCTCCACAGGCCAGCCCTTGGTTTGGGACCCTTCCTTCCCAGCCTGTCTCTAACAACAACTGGTGATTTCAATTTCTTTAGAAATTTAGTTCCCACTGTACCAGCCATAAGCTATAGCCTTCCAAGTTGAAGCAAAGGATGTAGAAAGTGTTATTAAGGCTGGATTTCCTCAGAGAGTGAAAGGCCACTGAATCTTCTAAGTCACATATAGAATGGCAAGGAACATGTTATTTTATATGTCAGGCACACCTCAAAATACACAGCAAGCATTCTTCTTTCAGTTATGAAAAATAACCCTCTCAAGCCCAAGTCTCAGTGCACGTGTATGTACTTCAAGTCTCTGGAATAATCTCACATCTTATGAGTCATATACAGTCATCCCTTATGAGTCAACCCTATTGTTTCTAAGCATCATTCTTATGCTTTTTCATTATGCTATAAAAAGAGCTGTTGCTGCCCCTCTAGCTGACATAATTGAGCCCCCTTTGCCAAAAAAGAAAGGTAGGATTTGTCTTTGGTCATTAGGAATGAAATCTGTTCCCAAAATGGGTATAGTGGGGCCTCAATCGGGCTAAAGGCAAGCTTGAAAAAGTGATTTTCTTTAAGAAGAGTTTAATACAATATACCTCTTGCATCTCAGTTGCCAGGTGTGTACCCTCTACCTGCTCCTTTCAGACACAGAGATCTGGCGGCGGGACTCTTGTGTTGTGCTGAGCAGCCTAGAGAAGGAATCACCTTGCTTTGTGACGGGCGCTCTGAGTGTTTAATGGAGAGATGGCCCTGTCAGCTATGTAGCTCCAGATAAGTAGGAGACTAAAAGCAAGGCTGCTGGAGTGTACAAGGTGACTAGGAGGTGACTTAAAAGCAGCAAAATGAGCAACTGCAACACAGAAACCTCCTGGACATGCACAAAGGCTCCAGCATGTTGACAAGTGAGGACTCAACTCATTGCCCATCCACAGGATGCCCTGTAAGCAGGCTGCCCTCACCCTAGGTTCAGGCTACCTACAAATCTGGTATGTCTGTGCAGCAAACCCGCTCAGGTTTCTTCCAAGAAGGAAGTCTTGCCCTCTTTTCCCTCTGTGTTCCCCCAGCAGAGCCACTCAGACCATCTCTTTAGCCTGTCATCACTTCTGCAAGGACAAGTAGGGTAGCTGGGCCATGTCTTTAAGCAAATGTGTTCAGAGAGGTACTGTGAACCTCTCTACACGCAGAAGTCCCTGTTGGAATACCATAAAAAATTATCTCAGAGCCAGAAAAGCTCTCCAGCACAGATCTAAACCAGTCACCTGCACAGACTATGAAGTATACATATATTTTATTTTCATTTGAATTATGGGAGCCCCACCACACTCTGATTGATTTCCTGCATGTGACTAACGAGATAGCTCCAAATAAGTGCTGCTCCAAGTCATGTATCTTTTCCCCTTTGTAAGTTAGCTACCTGTCAGATTACAATGACAGCTCCATTAGTTTGGGATTCTGTTGGACAAAACAAGAGCAAATGCCTTGAACAACAGAAACCTCCAGTGGCCTGTATGCAGCAAGGGTGATCTAACCATCCTTGATAGCACTCTACTTCAAAGCTGTAAACCACGTACATCTCGATTCTTCTTCATATAGGTGGAACAACTACTGCCATTTATGTTCCTTATATCAAAATACCACACAGCCTTTCCAGAAACCATTTCTGCAGTTTAGACTCAAAATAATCCCATGTGACCTTTGCAGACAGACCTTACCAAGAATCTCTAGTCATTCATGCACTTAGTTATTAAGGCTTTAAACGAAGCTGATAATAATTTACATACTGAGAACGCCTGTTACAGTACCTCAACATACTAAAATGACACGGTTTCCCCTAGAAAGTGAGATGTAATGTAGGCCAAGTCATTTAGGAGATGATTGTGCTGGAGCCAGCAGCAGGAATAACTACATTAGCAAAGAAAATTCACATAGCCAAAAGAGAGCAGGGTTTGGCCTTTCTAGTAGCTCAAATTCGGGTTTTATTATATGCTATGGCATTATAAGCTTAATAGCAAATACTCCTTTCTCTCCTCCTTATAGCACATAGTACAGACTTTTTATTTTTTCCAAGTGTGCTGCCTTTGCCTGCATTAAAATCTCACTCGCCTCTCCCTAGCCCTGAAGAGTTATCAGACTGCACAATCAGTTGTATGAATAGGTGTGACTTTGAATGCCTACACCTCAGACGACCTCAGGGTAAAATGGAAATGCAGTGTGATCTGCTGGGAAGTATGCAAACATGTGAGTTGGTGAACAGTGAGGAGGGACCTGAAATACAGAGGTGACTAAAGGCTTTTTTTTTGGTCATTTTGGTTTTAACAGGCCATTTTAAAAATGTGGTCTCCTGGCTCTACATTCATAGCACACTGGCCAGATTTACAGACACCTCACACCACAGGTATCGCATCCTTTTGAAAATCCTGGCTTTTGAGAGGTCCCTCAGCACTAGCACTGCAGTTTTTTATGAGCTGGACAGTTTATGTACGCAGCCTCCAGTGAACACCTTATGAACCCGTGTTAATATAACATCTGCAATTTGCAGCCTTTTTATTTCCAGGTTGGGATCTCTCTCAGACACTTATATCATTTGTGTATTACAGATTAGCATGTCACGGTCCCCAATTGTTGCCTAATTCTCCCTAGGTTTCCCAGCACACCCGCTCCAGCATGGTCCCTCTCGATCTTCATTGCTGCTGGCCTGGGACCAGCTAACACCAGTGCGGTACTGCTGATGAAGTGCACAGGGATCATGATATTGACAACGAGGACTTGGCTCCTGGAGGAGTAACAGATGCACTGAGCTCCCAGTGGCCTGGGAAGCAGCAACATATGCTGCAGTCATTAGTGACTGTTGAGCAACAAGGGAGTCTGACACATCTTATTTGCTTTACCTTCCGCAGCAAGAGCAATTCTGACTCTTCGCAGGACACAACATAGCGTGCTCAAGGAAGAAAGCATGAATAAATGGTACAACCAAAATTGCAAAACCCCCGTGGCTGCTCCTGCTCAGACCCATGGACCAGTTGTTCACACCAGAAAGCAAAAGGCAGTAGGAAAACATTTTGGAAATACTGTAAAAAAGGCGCATAATAAAGAGCAATGGACACTCAAGCCCAAACAGGGTTGTCGCCTCCTGATGTAAGGCCAGTTCCTCTTTGTGTCCAACGTTAGCTGGGAGGCCCCACCATCAGCCGAGCTCCTGCCAGCGCCGCTGCAGTGTGTGCCGTGTCTGAGCAGCCTCAAACCCTCAGGTACGGGGCTGCATTTCTCTGAAAGGTCACATTCTGCAAAAGACTGTGAAAACGGCACCTCACATAATGCTCCTGACATAAATGTTCCGTTGCAGGAAACAGAGATGATTATGGCCTTGTAAATGACAAACCTCATTAGGAGAAACAACTTCTGTGCCTTTAACCTCACCTCTCCATACCCAACATACCTCTCCTTAACCTCAACACTCTGGCAGTGATTAGAATATTTAGAGAAAACACAGCTGAAAAAGGACTGCTTTTCTTTCCTTTTGGCTTTTCTGACAATTAGCAGAGCTGAAAGCCAGGGTACTTTAAACAGTATAAATGAACTTGGGGATTAGTTGGTTGCTTCCTCCTGAATGAACATGAAAACATATTAGAGGGCTGAACTTTTATGGTGCACTATGATACTGTCATATTTCATATGTCATATTTCTTCATAACTTTATTTCATATTTTTCCTACCCTCCGTTGACTTTAACCCTCTTAAAAACACAAAGGAGGAGAGGGAAAAGGAAAAAAAAATACAATTTTTTTCAATTTTTATGTCATATTTAATGAGTGAATATTTCCTTTTTTTTCTTGCTCCTTTCCAGATATTTAATGCTAAGCAGAGTGCTCCAAAAGTATAGTGATATTTTCAGAATGAAACACGTGTTTTATCCATTATGTTCCCAAGTCTACCCAAGAGGTGCTCAGAGCTGACACCCCAGATGCTATCTTCAAAACTGAGCCCTGGGAATACTTGCAATCACACTGTACCTGCAAAAATATGAAAAAAGCAAATGAAAATGAAGCCATCAGTGGGCTTCAGATGAGCTCATTTGTGCTTAAAATCAACGTTTAAGTGAAATTTCCATCTTATATGGACACATGGCTCATGGTGTGCCATCTTAATTAGCATCTGTCCGGAACGAGAGGGTGGTTTATGTGGTCTAGAAAACTTAAATCTATTCCTGGTCTCTCGGAGGTGTTTCCCCATAGGACTTCAGACTAATGAGTTTGTTTCATTACGCCTGAGCTCACAGCCAGCATGATCTGAATACAACACATCCTCTCTTTCCTCCTCATCTGCCACATCTATTTGTGATACAGTTCTTCAAGGTAGGGAAACCACTGCATCCCCATGTATGCTTGTACCATACCAAGTAGAACTGGAATTAACACTCACAATGGGAGGCTTTGAATCCCTGCTAGAAACAATATCGATGGCATCCTAACCCCTTTGTTTTGCATTTCTACACTAGTTAATTCCTTGTGATGCTCTCAATATGAACATAATATCCAGACCATGTCTTGTCCCAGCTTGGATTGGACACCGTTCCCTGCCAGGCACTTGGTTTGTGACATTTGGACTCCAACAACAAAGCAAGGTACACAGCTCTGTGTGTTTGTGTACACACACACACACACACAGAGCCCCTACATTTTTATCAGTGTTCAACAGAGGATCATTTGGCTTTGCACTCTTTATCAACAAACAATTAACACCTAAGTTCATTTTGTAGACAAAAGGATTTTGTAGTCATTTTGTTGACAAACTGACTTGAAACCATGGAGGAAACCCTGTTTGACAGTCCTGGCACATACTTGATTCGGTGGAGAAAATGCATTCCGCTAACTGTCCAATCAGTTATGTAGACAAAATGAATTTCATCATAATTCTGTCAACAAAATGCTAACTTGCTTAAATTATTCTCTCAACAAAATAAATTAACTTAAAATCCTTTTGTCCACAAAATAGATTTAAGTGTTTAGTGAAGTCTTGTAAATACTATAGTCTGTTAGCTTAGCATGTGCAATTCAAACATATGGCTTAGCTGAGTCAGCGGTTCTTGTCTTTCCAGGCAGGACTGGTCTTGATTCTTTCAGATTTTCCCTTCTCTGTAAGGTCAGCCCGATAAGACCGGTCAGCTGGTATGCAACATATAAAAAACCTGACCAGGACCATGCAAGACAATCTTTTTCCTATTTTTATTTAATCACTAGCAACTGGCAGGAAGAATTTCACCTGAGTGTAGCAAGCCTAAACAAATCAGTCTGTTCCTCAGGAGAAGAGAGGCTTCATCCTTAGATCTGAAGTTTGACATGGAGTTTCCATGACAAACCTTCAGATAAAACAGCAATTTAATGAGGGGCTACAGCTGAGATACCTTAGTAGATTTCATATTGAGAGCGTGAAAATGTAATTACCATGCTTTTAGATATTATGTGTCTAAAGTCCATTATACCTATGGAAAATTTCCTTCTTCCTTTTCTGCGTTGTTCCCAATTCAAGTTTAAATTCACATATTCACATCCTGCTTGGAAATGCCAGAACTTAATGCTGAAAAAATTGAAAGCAATCCGAGCACAGGTATTGCTACAGGGAGCAAAGTGCACCAAATTCTGCTCAAGCCAGTGCAAGTGCCAAAGGAACTGCACCAGAATCAGTGCCTGCCCTTGAGTTCATGGTAACATTAATGAGGATGTTTCTAGTCTGCCTTCATGGTGCCAGCCAGTACAAGGGAATTCATATGGTCCCTCTCACCTCCCCCCAAGACACATACATGTCCCACTCCAGCCTGCAGAAAAATCAGGGATATCACACCCTGCAGCTCAAGTCAAAATTTTCATGCTCACCTCCAGACAGCAAAACTCCCTAGGACAAGACAAGGCTGTTAAGCAGGTTTTTACAAGTTCTTTCTCTGTGCTTTACCAAGCACCGCCTGCCCTGTTCTTCTGCTGCATTTAAATAATAAAGGAACATAGAGATAGTCATGCCTATATCTTTAGTGATGTCAGTCAAGGAATTTGGCAGGCCAATGGAAAAATGAAACTCTTCAATCTGCTTTTGCAATATTCTTTCAGTAATATAAACAGGGGGTTTTGTCCTCTTTTAGGGGGTTATTGTGGTTACAATTGAGTTAATTTCCAGGTGTGTGGAAAGTGTACAGTAACACAAGAAAAATACCATATTAATATTTAATACAACACTTTTTATGAGCATGAAAAGAATAAAACCCATTCAAATGCAAATGCAACCTGCAAGGATGGATAAAGTTTTATGTTTTTCCAGTACTGTCTTCATTTTGCTAAAGACCGACTTCGTCTTGAGCAAGCTAACAGCGCCTGCGTGTGTGCAGTTCCAGACACTGAAAAGTCTGCCTCTGGCCAAAGCCCTACTCAGTATTTGAGACACTTTTGCAATACCCTCTTGTTACAGCACTCATTGAAATACAGTGGGTTTATGAATCCCTTCAGAACCACATGTTGTAGCCCCAAAGGGATGAAGCCTGCTGCAGTGTCTATCCTGGCTTATGAGACTTTAACAGAGCAGCCAAAACTGTGGGATTGTTCCCTACAGCTCTTAAGGGCCACAAATTTTTTTTTTTCTGTGACACACTCTGAATATACCAAGCATAACAAATGGCCTAGCCTGGGATTTTGAATGAAATGTATATGTGCTAGATACCTAGCTCCTCCCAAATTTCAGTAGATCTTGGTTTCTAACCACCATAAAGCTCTTTTGACATCTCCAGCCTAAAAGAATGCATTTTGCCAACTACATTTCAAGCACAGCATAGTAGTAACCAACTGGGGAAGCTTGTAAATGGCACACAAATATTTGCAAATAACTAGAAAATATACATAAGCATCAGCCTGGCCAGTTTTGCACCCTGGCAAACAATAGCAGAGGTTTGGGGAGTGTATGGCAGGCAAATAAAGTATGGTGTCACTCCTACCTATCATGGAATTACTCTTGATACACACCATCTTGTAGAGCAGAGCATTGGCCAAGGACATGCCACTGAATCAGCTTAAACAATTTTCAAGCTAGTCCAGATAAATTTCTTCTTTCATAATGGCTCTGCCATTGTGCATGTCACTACCTTGTCTTCCAAATGGGTCCAGACACAGTAATGCATTAGAGTGGAGAAAAATAACCCTGCAGTGAAGGCTAGGCAACATGATAGCCGAGTTCAACACCTGAATGCAGCACATACATTTGGAGTTCCTTTGAGCAGGTTGCATCACCAGCTTAATTTCACTGGTAAGACAGGCTTCAGTCTCTCCAACACTGCTCCCTCAAGGGTTTAACAACAGGTTTTTCTTCTATTCCAGTCTGGATTTTGTTAGACCCTTGGCTCCTTCAGTTTTGCTCAAATATAAGCAAAACCTAAGAATATGGACTAGAGAATGACTCTAAGGCATGTAACGCTGCTGTCCTGGGAGTCACCCCTCAGGTACCTCTCACCAGGACAACCTGTAGGGAATCCAACAATTCTCTGACTCTGCACCAGTCCTTGCTGAACCACACAATGACAGCGGAGTGGTCAAGGACCTTGGCTTGCCTTAGCCTGTGCTCAGACCTGGGCAATGCTCTGCAGCCAGACCTTAGGTAGTTACCTGAGTCAAAAACATGTCTGCAAGGGAGACACACACAATAGTGATAGCTCAGACAAGGAGAGAGAGCAAGGATTGGGAAAGCAAGCAAACAGGGAAGTAGAAAGCTGGAAGGCGTATGGTTTTTCTTTGTTCTTTAACTCAGGTACCTCAAACTCTCCAGCACCTTAACTTGGGAATTCCCCTTTGTGAAGGAGAACTTCGGAGGACATAAATAAATTGAAATTTATATGGAAATAAACATCCATGAGGAAGGGAGGGGAGGGAAAGCAGTGATTCATTATTATAGCTTACATATCATTACGCATTCATAAATTCCAAGGTAATATATTTTTCTTCATTGCTTGGATAATAAATCATCATTCGATTACAAAAGGGGAGTACCTGGATGGAACAGCAGCCTTTCTGAAAAATACTCCTGGCAGATGAATGACAGGAAAATTTATGGAGAATTCAGTTGCCTGACTGTCCTGCCTCCAGGAGAGAAGACTGTGCCAATATCTAAACCTTTCCTGACAATTCACACAGCAGACACTGTCCTTGATGGAGTGAGGTTTTTAGACCTCCCTTGGCTTGATTTTCATTATCCCTGCTTTGGCAGCCTGCAGAATGTTTAATAGCAGTGCAAAAGGGTTAGAAAAGAGCTATCCAAGCTGCTACTGAGCCTGTGCTAGCAGGCCTGCACCTAGGATCTATGAAAAATATACTGCTGTGTTTCCCACTTAGCTGGAGTTGTCCAATCAATCAGAGAGATCCTTCAAGGGTCACTGGTATTTATAAGAGCAAAGAGTTTTCAAGAACAAAAAATGACCGTCCAGTCTACTAACTGCTTGCTGATTTCTAGTTTATCTTCATTTCATCTCCAGTTTTTTTTTTTTTTTTGACCAACTCTTAATTTCTCCCCCCCTCTATAAACAAAGCTATTTGGCTCTTCTTTTCAGTTGGTGCCTTTGAGTCATTCTTCATTTTTCTCCCATTAGACTCACAGCAAGAGGTAAGTCTGAAAATCTGGTCACCCAGGCAAAATGTCCCAAGGACGGGGTGGGCAGCTGAAGCAAAAGGAATGGTGGAAGGCTGTCATGTGCAGAGTCGATCCTTCCTGCAATAAGGCCAGACAATTGATGGTCAAGCCCCAGATTTTCTTTTCACACTTGCTTCTGAAAGGAAATTGTTATCTCTTTTTAGCACACAAGGGGAACCAACATCCCACCAGGCCTGGGGTCCCACTTTGGCAAAGGGTAATTCACCCCTTGCAGAGCCTAGTGCTTCTGGTGGAAGACCATCACTTAGCATTTCTTCCGACAGGAGCAAGGCTTGGAAACATGTAGGTTTCAATCTGGGAATTGCCCGTTCTAAGTTGGAGGACAAATTACATCCCTCCACTGGGCTCTGTGTTTTTGCACTGCTCAGCTGCCAAAACCCACACACGCACACAAAGGCTGACTCGGAAGAGGCCTTTTACCCTGGAAGGGCCAACTAAGACCGTCAGGGGAAGGGGCTGAATATATGGGCTAGGATCTCTGTCAGTTAAGATTAGACACTTACCTCCCTGAACGAGACATGGAAAGCCTCCCTTCACAGGTGGCAGAGAAAAGCAGTACATCCCACCTCCTCCTAATGCAGACATCTGAAACAGATCAGATGAATCATGCTCTAGAAATGCCTATTTCTTAGCAGTCATTATAAAGAAGGTCTGGATGAGTAGTTCGTCTGAAGTAGAAGAAATTGGATGCATTATGTGGAAAGCAGAAAGAGAAGGCTTCATTTCCTGCTGGTTTCCAGTTTCAGATGGCACTACAGAGATGACAACAAAGCCAGTGTGGTGTCCTGAGTTTCTGTATAGGAGTTGTTTTATCTCCTGCTCTCAGTACCCAGATTTCAAGAGCTGCACAAGATATAATGCTGTGAAAAATCAAACTCAAGCTTCCTTCTGAATTGGATTCCTACTGGGCACTAGCCAGCACTATCCATTCAAAACATTAAAGACCCCCAAAGGTACCCTACATAAAGGAATTTGAGATGTTTTCCAGGGGAATCTTCCAAGAATACCAATAGTTGTAAAATACAGTTTGTCATTTGTTAAAAGGGAAGACATTAAAGGGAGGGTGCCAGGAGGATGAGACCAGTCTTTTTTCGGTGGTGCCCAGTGATAGGACAAGAGGTAACAGGCACAAACTTGAATATAGGAAGTTCCACCTGAACATGAGGAGGAACTTCCTTACTTTGAGGGTGGCAGAGCACTGGAACAGGCTGCCCAGAGAGGTGGTGGAGTCTCCGACTCCAGAGACATTCCAAACCCGCCTGTACAACTTGCTGTAGGTGAACTTGCTCTGGCAGGGGGGTTGGACTAGATGATCTCAAGAGGTTCCTTCCAACTCCAGTGATTCTGTGACATTTGGGAAATAAATGCAATAAAGTAACTCCATCAATAACAGGAGCACAAAGCTCTGATGGGTCACAACAGTCTTGGAAAAATCTCAGTCTTCCAGTCATGCTGCCATATAGATATATGCTCTCCAGGGCCCATTTTACTCAGCAGCTCTTGCAGTACTTGCTTCAAAAGTTTAACAGTCATAATTATACTGGGACATGAGAGAATGATACGGATTTATGCCATCTGAAAATTTCTTATCAAGTCATCTTCAACAAGGTGCATTCGGTATCTTTTAATTCCCTAGATTGTTTGCACCACTGAGAACAGCAGAGCTGGGAAGACAAATAGATTCTTAGCCTTAACCACTCTGTACTGTGTACAGACCTTAAAATCTGCATTCCCTGGCTGCTAAACAGCATTTTATGTCCACTTTGGCCTTCCTGCAATGGCATATATCTCGAGGATATATATTTCCTCTGCTCTCATCTCCAGGTGAAATCTATTCTATGGAATAAACAAACCTTTTACACATCTCTCCATTACCACATCATTGGGCAGGATTAGGATGCAAGTGTGTTTCACACCTGATGCAGAAAAGTACCTGCTTTGAGTTTTCACCCAGCCATGATTTGTCAGTGGATAGAAATCTCATCTCTGAAGCCCTGGGGCCTCAGCTAAACACAGTAATGCAACAGATTTTATTAGCAGTTTCAGAAAGGTAATCTAACACTAGATTAGCATTAAATGGCCCAGCAAAGTAGACATATGAAGGCATCCGTAAACATCCTCTGGTGCCCTCGATAGGAAGAATATCTGGTTTTTAGGCAAAGACACAGTATTTTATTTAGATGCTTTGAGGCACTGATTTGCTATGTATACAAACTACTGAGTGATTAATGTCTTGGTGAGCCCTCTTCCTCATCAAAGCTAAAATGACTTGAAATATCATATGACTTGCTAATAGATGACTAGATAAAGCTAAACTGTAAAATGATCATTGCGCTTTGGTCTCTTGCCGAATACATGGATTCCCTAATACGAGAAATGTGATCAGGAAATAATCTGCTACTAAGAAGGCAATCCGAATCCCCTTCGGGGAACAGGCTGCAAGAGTACAGCAGTGAGGATGATATATTAGCATTTCAAGAAAAGCCTGAAATCGGTACAGAGGATGCCACTGAGGAATAGCTAAAATTGCTTTATCTTTATCTGCTAATATTTTTGGGAAAATTGCAATATTGGGAAACTGCAGAAAGACCAAACACTTTACTCGTATTGAATTTGATCTGCAACTGTGCTGGACCTATTCAGAGCCTACAGTATGTGACATTCTCCAATTAAAAGTAGGAATTTCAGTCCAGGATAGGGTTCCTTTGTCAATGCTACTGATAAGTAAAGCGAGATACTGAGGTCAGTATTTTTAGAACCAGATGGAATGTTGGAGTGACCCATCAGAGACTCCCTACAGTGGCGTAATTTACTAAAGATGGGGCTTCCATCACTTGTCTATCATCTCACTGAGAGATTGGGTATTCTCAGAAACTTTGTTCAAAAATGCCCAAAGTCAGTGTTTTACTGTTGTTGTTTTGGTTTGGGTTTGGTTTTTTTTAAGTGTGCAACATAGATTCTTCATGTAATATCTCAAAAGTTTCCTCCATGAAAACAGACCAAACAATTACAAAGATCTGCATTTGTTTTTCATAACAAGGAGGAATTATAGAGACTTTATATATAGGATAAAATACTGCATAATAGAGAATTTTAGGAGAGTAAACAAAAGAGCTTAAGCAACTTTCTAACGAGCTTGAATGATTTATAGCTTCTTGGGCTCCTGAGACCTATTTGAAACTCCGATGACTTCCTGCTGTAGGCACAGTTAATAAAACTTGAATTTCTAATCTTGGGTTTTCCCCAAATGGAAGTTTTAACTAATCAAAACATCCAGCTGATATACCAAAGCAAGTGATATTGAACGCTCCAAATACCTGCACAATGACAGGCTAAAGTTTCATGCAAGAATCTGAAAAATGCATCAAAAGCACATACCAAACTATTCTCATTTCATTTCTAAGTGAAAGATATATTCCAGTCACCTGGCATATGAATAAGTGTCTCGGATATCATACAAGAAAGGCAATGATCAAATACATCCATACTCCCTTTATAAGTGGAAACAAACATTAAGGAAGAATTACTTTGGGGGAAAAAATGAAAGCTTGCCAATACTTTTTGAAGTTATTTGCTGTGTTTTATATGACGGCAATGCAAACAGCTGAGTGAAGTATGGCATATGCACATGGTGAGATATGGTCCCTGAAACAGGCCCACAGTTGAACAGACAAGACAGAGGACGACTTCATGTGGAGCTACTGATCCATTCTCAGGCACCACCACGAAACACCGGGGTATTGGTAGAGCACCAGCCCGGTGCCTCCCCGGCCTGCCTACACCCTACGCTTGGCTCTCAGCTTGTCCGTGGACATTGGCAAAGCATCCAGGACAGCACTGCATCCTGCTTAATTATTTTCTAACTTACAATGGACCTGGGGCTTTGCCAAAGCTCTCCTATACAAAATTGCTGTTTAAAAATCTCCCAACATCCTACCTTATTGCATATGCAATAGTTCTCTCTCTCTCTCTCTCATATGGTACATACCTCTTTCTACACAAACAATGATTTATTATTTTAGCTATAGAAGGCTGCAATAATAGGCCAATGAAAATAGCTAAAATTGTAGCCACTTTGCCTAGCAATTATACATGTGACAATTTCATTTATCTGCTAGTCCAGCAGCTTAATTTACATCCCCACTTAATGGTTAATTGTGGAAGTGCACTTTAGTGCAATAACAGCAAGGGGGAGCAAAGGCTGGACCAAGTATCTTGAAAGAAAAAGCCCCTCTTAATAAGCACCTCTGCAATTAATCGTGCAACAAAACAGCCAGCAGCAAGCAAAGATAATGAAAAAGAGATGGAAAACATCACAGTATTTACATATGGAAATAAACCACCAGTCTGGTAAGACATAGATGATGCAGTAGACAGAGTGTTCTGTCATCTAGCTCCTACTTTGACTCCAGCAGGAGGTATGAGGATGCAGCCCACATTATGTAATACCAGTATCTACGTTTAAATGTTTTAAAGCTGACAGAAAAATCCAGGGGGAGAGTTGGTATTTGTTCTTTTTATTTGTACTTCGGTTTTTGCTCCTTACTGTTCAAGTGGGGTTTAAAGTTTTTTTCTCTTTAGTTGCAAGGGTAGAAAAATTGCTTAAAAAAACCCACCTCCCTACCCCCCCAAGCAAATGAACAAACAAACAAAAACCCACAGAGAGAACCAAACCAACATTCACAGGAATTTAGGTGAAGGAGATTCAAAACAACAATTACTATGAGAAAGCTGATGAAAATTAATCGGAAGAGAGGGCAGCACTGTTTCTGCATCAGGAGAGCAGAATTTTTCACTGTCTGTAGTAAAATGATGATTTACAACTCTGCAGTGAAGAAAATTTACACACTGACCAAAACTTTGGTAAGGTTTAGAACAGGTCAGGGATTTCCTGATCACATTTTGCTTTTGTCAGAAAATGTTGAGTCATTGAAATTGCATCTGGTATTTACCACTAAAAGTCTGAACAGTGTTTATTGCTGTCTGGATTCCTCAGGTCCTGAATGAAATATCTGGTCAAACCCAGGGAGGTGCAGAGCAGAAGCAGCAGCTAAAGCACTTACCTGCTATGTACGAGACTGAAATACTGAGCCTGGGCTGAGCCACACGGGTAGGAAAGTTGAATTTAAGTGTGTAACATTCAGGGCAAAGGACTCTGATCGCATGACCCCTCTGGCATCTTGCTCAGGGTCTAAGTGAAAAAGCATCATGTCCTGCTTGCTCTCCACATGCCGAATTAGAGGTTTTCCAAAATCTTAGCAAGTCACAAAGAGTGAAAAAAGAGCCCCTCCTGTGGAGGTCTTGCACAGGGATGGCCCAAAAGCCACCAAAGGTAATGGCATAACGACTTTTCCAGTAATTTCAGCAAGTCAACGATGGGGATTTCAATTTCTTTCTTTTTTTTTTTTAATATAAATTAACAGCCATGGTTACCATTTCAGGTGTGCATCCAGTACCAAGTATTAGCTTATTAGCTTCTTGTATGGTTTTTTTGACTGTAGATACATCATATGCTGTGGCTCATAAAATAAAAGACAGCGCTAAGATGTGCTTCAAACAAGGTAAGGGCAATAGCCAGAACATTTGCAGCACATAGGTGACATCTTTTGGAGCATAGATGATGAACCACAAGTTTAAAACAAGTGCTTAAAATGTTTGCCCTGCTATTTGACTGACCCTTGCATCCTACATGACAATAAATAGTGGATGTTTCTGCACACATGTGGGTGGCTATGGCTCCCCTTCCTCAACTAGGATAGATATATATGGTATCACATGATGTTGCACCAAAATAACAGATTCATTCCCATCACACTAGAAATTTATGCAAACCTGATGAGACTCATTTCTCATTACACACAAAGTCCAAAAAGGAGAAGTAGCTGGGGCAAGAAACCCCCATGCATCATCACTACTGGCTGAATTGTTGCCCTGCTGAAAAGTAGCTGGGGTTGTGGCAGACGCAAAGTTGCATGTGAGGCAGTGGTGTGCTCCCATCATAAGCAAGGCAAACCACCTAATGGGGTACCCAAGAAGATCCTGGCTAGGAGATTAAGGGAAACAATAATCATCCTCTACATGGTGCCTCTTCTGGCAAGGCTGCAACTGCGATACTGTGTCCAGTTTTGGATCCCCAGAAACTGTAGAGAATCCAGGGAAGGGCAACCAGGGATAAGGCGTCCAGGTACTAGACCTACAAAGAGAGCTTGAGGGAACTGAGCTTGTTTAGCCTGACAAAGAGGGGCCTAGAGCAACTTGAAAGGAGTTATGATGACAGAAGTTCGAAACTTATCTTTGTAGAGGCAGACAGTGGAAGACAGGACAGTGGTGGCAAGTTGTAGTTTTAGGAGGTAAAAAGTCGACACTAGAAAAAGTTGTTTCACCAAGAGAGCAGTGCAGCCCTGAAATAGGTACCTCGAGAGGTGGTGGAAAGTGCATCCTTGGAAACTTCCAAGATTTGGTTGGAGAAAGCCAGGGCGGGCTGGCTTGGTTTAGTGTTGGTGACTGTCCTGCTCCAAGCAGGAGGCTGGACTAGAGACCTCCAGAACACTCCCCCAGCCAACACTCCTGTCATTCTGTGACCTCTTGTTTTTTTCATGAGATAGCAAGAGTTAAACACTGTGAAGATAAATTGTACACTGAAACCAAATCATCTGAGAGCATAAGAAATATGTTTAAGTTATTTCATGAATATGAAATTCCCCGATGCAATCTAGACAGCTGATCACTTCTGGGGCTAATCAGACTTTACATATTACTGAGAGACAGAAAAAGGGTCTTGAGGGGTGGCCTGACACGACCCAACAGCAATAGCAAAGACTCTTTACAGGAGAGCCAACAGCCATTTCTGAGGAAGAGAAATACTTGACCATGATACCAGAGACAGGGTAGCGCAGATACCTGTCTGGAAGTTGTAGCACAAAATCAGAGCCGCCTCTTCTTGGGAACAGGAACAACAAAAGCATGACATATTTTTTATTTCATTACCCAAAATACATGGTCTTCCAGTGTTATCCATGCTATTCTGACACTGTACTGTCTAAGGATAACTGTTGCTAGACAGTATACATCCTTTTCTGAATGATTCACAACCTCCCTTGAGATATACTGCAATTACTGTAACTGTATCAAAAGATATAATTTTCTATCTTACAAGAAGAACATTCCAGTTGAGATAAACATTTACAGAAAAGAGTAGAATCAGAGGGCCCAAATCCTCTCTCATGGCCAAGTCTGACAGACATCATGTGAGATAAGATCATCGAGAACAGAATTATCACAGGAATTTTGTAAACCAACTGGAAACGAATTCCATCTGAAATCATTCTTATTAGGTAGCTGCTTTAATGGTAAAATATTAAGCATTTAGGGGGGAAGCTGAGTATTTAAAAACAAGTATGATAATTTATTTAGTCTATATAGACTTGTTCAGCTGTAAATCACTGAGGCATCAGATAATACTTTGCATTTTGTCTTGAAAAATCACACCGAGAAGAAAATATAATTTTTTGTGTTATCAGGAGAGGCGGAGGCAGCTGGCTCACTCTTTCTAATCCTTACTAACATAACTGCATAATCACCTCACTGAGCACTGAACCTCAGCTCCAAGGGCTCTGTCTTGTGTTGTTAGTCTCTAAAAGCTCAGGGAAGATCCTCCCCAAGTGGAATTTGCATCACTAATTATTATGGAATAATTAGGAACAACAGATGCCAACTTTTGAACTCACTGAGCCTGGTAAAATTCCCAGGGGCTCAGAGTTTTGGAAATGCTGAAATTTTACTTTTGATTTGTGTGGGAGCTGGATCGCTGTCACTATTCTTGGTGACATAGTGATCATATCAGGATTACAGCGACCTACCACTGTAACTACAGTTACACTGACCCATCTAAATACTCAGAGTTAATGCATCTCTCCTAGTGATTTTTTAGACAGGCTCTATAATTTAATATTTTAACACAGACTACCCATGAGTCAATAATAGGGCTTTCACAGCACTATAAATGACATAGTATTCTTCTAAAATACACCACAAATTTTCAAGATATTTTTTCCCCCAGTGTAGTTAGACAGTAATGGAAGGTTTTAAAAAAGAACAAGACCCTTTTGTAAGTTAAGAAAGACCTGCCTACAGTGAATTTTGCTATACTTGGGAATATTATACTACATTAAAATATGTCTTACAAACAGGAATTGCCTTTAAAGATTTCAATAGTTGCCTTGAAATATTTAATTAAAGAAGCATTTCTAGACTCAGGTGAAAAATTTAAATCAGCATTGCTTCCACTAAAAGCCATTGATTAAACCCCACCTGCCTACGAAGCCAGCAGAGCGCGACATACTTTCCTCAGATATAGCTCAACATGAGCTGGGAAATGCTAAGAAAACCAAGAACTGAGCTTCTTTATGCTCAATTATTTGCTCAAGTTTTAATTTCCTGAAAAGAAGCAGCAGAAGCTTCACCGAACTCGCAACAACCCTGTGAGAGACACCCAGTGCCTACACCACTGCCAGCAGCCATGGGCACACAGTAGGCACCTACATACATGCCAGACAGACTTTTAGCAGTGATACTTCTAGAAGTTGGCTGCCAGCTGGCCATTTGGATAAAGGTGCTTAATGAACACGAGAAGGGACCATGCTAAGGTTAAATCTCAGCTTCTGTGCAGCTTTAGGACCAGCAGCTCCAGGAAAGTCCAAATCCATTGTCGGGACCAGCAGAGGTCACCAATACCTACATGAAAGAAGGATCGATATGACTTAGACTGCATTCCAGTTTGAGTTAGACCTGAAGTGCTCCTTGGCAGCAAAACATTCAGCAAAACTATAAAAACAGAGTACGTTGACCTGAAACGCAGTGAGACTGCTCTATCTTTCAGTGGTAAAACTGTTCATGAAAGTTCATGGAAAAGTAATACAGCACAGAGCAGGAGAAGGTTGTTCCAGGGAGTGTTCACTCAGCCTGATGATACTTTATCTTAGGCTACTTCCATTGTCAGTTAACAGAAATTAGCTTCTTTCTGAAAATGAATCACAGACCCTTCTGGAGAATCCTCTCTTTACAGATTACGCTAAGTAACAGAGAACAACTTCTAAACCAGTCACAAAGCAGCTGTAAAAGAGGGACATATAAACATCTGTTCACTTGCAATGAAGCCATGGATGCTCTGAAATCAACTTGTCATTGATTAAAAGGGAACCTGTGCCCTGGGAAGTCTGGATCAATAACTCTTGACACCCACTGGTCCAGGGTTGCTACAAGGCTGCATCACTTAGCTCTTCAGATTACCAGGCTTTTACAAATGAGTATCGTGGCTTCTTTGTCATAATTACAGAGCAATTATGAAACTAACAGCAAAATCTATACAAAGTCAACCCTAATCCTGTCTGGGAAACTAACTCCTCCAGCCCCATCCTAATAGTACCTGGAGAACTCCAGATATTTCCAACTCTATCCCTAATCCATGACCCCACGCTGCTCCCAGCCTTAGTTTTACCCTTACTCAAAACACATGTGTGTCTTTAGCACATCCTTTCTCCACATAATCCCAACCGCAGCTGCCTCAACATCCTCATCCTTTACTTGGCCAAGGTTCCACTTCCGGCCCCAAACACTGCAGGTACGGTACTGATCCCAGCTTGGTTTCTGTGCTCCATCTGTTGCAGAGACCCAAATAAAACAATATTTTGCAGAAACACCTCATTTCAGTGCCCAACAACCATTTATTGAGAAGCCATGTGTGTGATCACAATTAAGTCAGACAATGGAGTCTATGAAACTAATTTATCAGGATCAAATGCCATAATTCTTATTTTAAAATGTACAATTTCTGCCTGGGTTTTATATGCAATTAATCTATGGACAAATGACAATTATCCAAACACTCATATTTCTATCACTCTCTTTAAAGTAGTATTTAGACATTTGTGTACCTCAAAGGAGTTTTCAGTGCCACCTCTAAATCACAAGCTCAGATTAAAATGATATGGTTCTAGTTGCATTCCCCCTTTATCCAGGGGCTGTAGGAACAATTGGTTTTCTCATTCAGCTACTGAACCAAAAAAATAGAGAGTGAAATAACAGTCCTGGACCAAACTTTTTTTTTTTTCCCCTCTGCAGAACAAAATCCCCCCACCAAATCATTTCACTTGACATTCCATTTGCTCTGAAATGAAATGTTTTGTTCTGCGTGCTTGTGTGAAAAGGAAAGGAAATACTAACTTTAATAAAGCAGATCAGCGAAACCTTCTGCCAGATTTAAGGCTGGGAGTTTTGCCTTTCATCTGAGTGTTTTAACCTGTGTGTGGATGACAGCACTCTTCTAAAGAGGGCGCTGGAGAGGGTCTCCCCACCACCTACAGCCACCACACTGCTCAGTGCGGTGGATAAGTGATGGAGAGCGGGCACGAGAAAGGCTCCCTGCAATGGTGATCAGGACACGTCCCTAAAAGCTAGTGCACCGACTGCGTTGAATGTCCACTGATTTACTGGAAAAACAACCCCAGAGAGACAGGCTGAAGACACTTTGCCCTAGGAAAATAAATTCCTCTGGTAGTGACAGCAAAAGGAGAATTTAAGCCAAGCTAGAAACTACCCTGAGACTTGCTGAGGCTGAGTCAATATGCTAACTTCTAAACTTCACAGCAGGATATTTACTCGAGAAGTTCAAAGAAAATGAAACGCAACTTCAGGGTGACTGAAACTGCACTTAACATTTGCCCCAAAATATGGCTTCCTACCTGTCTTAAACACTCAGTCACAAACTATCAACTGAAACTGCTGCTTCTTGGGGAAACTTAACCCTCCTGAAAATCAATAGGAAAAAAAAGGCACAGGAGAGGCAATGCCTAGGGAATGCAGAAACACAGGCATGTGTAGCCATGACCCCATAAATGGAAGTGGTCTTGGGAGACCAGAACATCCAGGCAAGCCACCAACAGCTCCCTGTGAAGCTCATATTTCTCAGGAAATTTTAGTTACAGCTCTGCCACTGGTGTTATAATGACCTCAGTCCTCAGATGTAGCCACACAGCTTGGACAGTATGGTTTTCCTTGGTGGAAGAAAAAATAAGGAAAAAAAAACCCTTAAGAATTGCCACTTACCAAACGCCAGTTAATACCTGTTTTTTTCGTCTGGCTGCTTCTACTGCCTTATCTCTAGCCACTTTTTCTTTGCCTGAGAGATACATGTTTTAGTGCAGACATTGGTTTATCACACTGTATGAGATATGTGCTGTTCTTTTACAGGGAAGGTTGCTCTTTATAGGAGATGAACACACATGAAGTTATCACAGCTAATAGTCAGTGGTCCTGACTGCCACAAATTTAATGCCGGTTCTCAAAAAAGTTTTGAAACTTCAGCTCCTAGACTCACAGGATTAGGAAATTATGTTTTCATTAAAAAGTAGTTTCTAACATCCATGATGATGAAGGAAAACCTAGAAATGTAATTATCTTGTTTCCCAAGAACCCATTCCTCCACCAAGAGGCAATGAAACTAACATCAAGTTACATCTTTAAATGCTCACAGCATTTACCAACTAATGACCTCCGCTGTACTTGCAGCAGAGAGCACAGCATCACCAATCTGGAATTTCTCTTAGCAGCCAGTAAGACAAGAGTCCTCGTCTCCTTCTGATCAGGCACAGCTCTCAAATGGAGAAAATTGTCAGAATTCCGAAAGTCCACATGCAAAGCTCCGAAAAATCAGGAACTTAGAAATTTTACTTTCATTTCTTCTCTTGTAGAAGCACTTATTTCAGAAGCTCTGCTGCTATTTCCACTGTTTGCACCAGCAGCTGAAGATAACCTTTTGATAACATTTGCAACTCGCACACTAATGTACTATCTATCTCTCATTATATCTCCTCACTGCATGTTTTTCTGTTCATAGCAATTATTCAGATTATTCTGTCTTGTTTTACCAGCTCTCCCTGTGCATACAAACAAACTGAAGAAATTAGCAATGTAGAATTAAGAGGGGTGTTTTGGTTTTGAAACTCTTATCTCAGCCTCCTTCAGGCAGAGTTCCCCCCCCCCCCCCCATTTGTCTACCACTGAGAGGGTCTTATGGCATTATGCAGAGTATAAAGGTGCACCGTAAAACTGTGAGCACTGCCTTTATTTTCCATTGTACTGTCCCTTCAGTAGTGAGAATTTAGCGGACATGTCCAGTGAATTCCTGACATGCTGACAATTTTACAATTGTTCATCTGAACCACAAAATAGCACAATGTTTCAAAGGTGCTTTCATTTTCTGCGTTATGAAGTTCACTTTATGATTTTTTTTTTCATAACGTGCTGTCAAAAATCCATCTTTCCAGGACATTGACACTTCAGTGATAATTTTGTGATCCAGTATTTTTCCAGAAAAATGACTTAGAAAATTTCGGTTTTGATTAAAAAAAATAGTATCAGAAAAATACTGGCTACAGTTCCTCTCTATATAAGGCATTTAGATCAACAAGTGAAATTGCTCTGGCATGTTGGGAGGCAGTGTTTAAATTCCTATTCACTGGAGATGGCATAAGACAAGGAAAAAGTTATTATTACATATACATGAATTTAGAAATTACATTAATGAATTTAAAAATAGCTTATTATTTACTAACCTATAAATAACCATATCAAGCAGTGCACATCTTAATGAAAAGAAAGTGAAACCCCATTAAATCAATACATGTTTCACAGAAAGTTCAGTTTGCTCCGTAAGATGGACTTCTCTTGAAGCATTTTAAATGAAACTCAAACCAATGCTACAAAAATCTCAAAAGTGAAGGGCATCAAATACCAGACTTCTCTCCCTGTATTAAATTCTGTACATCTTTGCTAATTTCCACATCCAAACTAAAAGGGAACAACCTTTGTTCACTCTCTGGCATTCATAACGTCATAAGATCAAAGCAGTCTGTGTTCTCAGCTTGCTACCTTCTGATTTCTTTTCTGGCTCTAAGGAGGACATTAAAAGCCTCAGTTCAGCAATGTGCTTTATAGGAATGACCAAACTCTTTCCAGCCACCACACCGCACAAGCCAGGATCCATCTTTTGGCACCTTCCAAGTCCCATTAATCTGCAACCGATCCTATCATGAACTCCTGCACGGGAGCTTTGCTGAAATGTGTCAGGATGAACACCTGTACCTGATTTGATGCAGGCTTGCACGCGTGTCTGAATCTGTACCTGCTTAAGTTGAGCAAAGCCCATGGATGATGTGGTCCCTGAGACACGCTCCTGCACTCGAGGGTGGTGAGTGCTGCTTCTAGAAGGGTGAGCAGCAACCACTCTCCAGGCCAGCAAACTCTCCCCAGTTGGAAGCAAAGCAGCAGGTAAGGAAAGCAGCTTGGATGCTTCCTTTTGTCTCATCCTCCCCCAGCTGTAACACATTCTTGAAATGTCCTGTTGTTTGGGATCACCAGTTACAACAGCAGCAAACCTGGCAAATGGAGGGATCCGGTCAGCCTCCCCTGCAGCTCCCCCATTTCCCAGGAACCTTCTGCCCTGGCATCAGAGGCCGGGGCGGGGGGGTGGGGGGGAAATCAGCAAAAAGAAGGGTTCTGACCACATTCCCTTTTTTCAGATCGAGTTCAATGCATAAAACCCATCTGAATAAACATCATGGCATAGGATGAACTCGTACTAATGCTTGTTTATTACATTCGTGTCTCTCCTCCCTTTTTGATAGGTCCATAAACCTGATAATCGATACACTCATTAAATAGCTGTGCATCTGACCCAAATACAATATACAAATAAAATATATATGCAATAAAATCTAAATCATCATATAGCTCTGATAGATGATAAAGACCTAGGCTGTAAAATGATTCCACCCCTCTCCATCTCCCAGAACCCTGCATATCGATATCCATTAGCCCTGGGGAACATTACCAGACAAGAGCAGAGTGGAAAGTTGTACAACAAAAAACCAGCATCTCGCTCGATATTTCCAATGAAAATCATTGGTAGAAAATAATAAAATGTATAACTGTAGTGTGAATTTACAGGCCTGGATATGTTCTTTTATAGAAAATGATAGTTACAGATGAAAAGATAAATATCTCTCCAGATCCAAAACCAAAAGCATTGTTAGTTTTATTCCCACAAGATCGATACCAATCATGCACTGTAGCCAACCAGGATCAGTTGATAACAATCAGGAAGTGCTAGATTCAATTCTGCTTTAGTGACAGGGCTGGTAAGTCAATAACTTCAAAAAGCAGTTTGTTTTTTTTTAAAAAAAAACCCACATAATTTTTAGAGAGGGATATAATAGGAACCCATTTGTAAATAAGATTTTAAGCAGATACAAAAACAGAGTGTGGCCCTAGCTACCCTTCAAAGGATATTTTTGCTTGGGTTTAGCTCAGAGCCAGGAGAGAAAACCTGTGTAAATGCCAGCATTGTCAGCATCTTCTTGCCATTTGCTGACATCCAAAATTTCTCCCAAACCAGGAATATCCCAGAGCATTAAAATGAAAATTATCCAAGGCAGGCACGTTTCTGCAGATATGCAATGGACCCCTGTGGAGCAATGCTGTCCTCTAATGAGCTGCCCAAAGCCTGCCGTGGACTGGTTTGTCGGGCAATGGGCAGAATCCTGTTGCCCCGACTGCAGCTATGCCTGTTTGCACTTGCTGCAGAGTCCCTCTGGATCAGGCCAAGCCTCAAAATTATGACATTTCTTATGTAGTGCTTTAGACGTCTGCATTAGACATTTCACATCTGAACTTCTTAGTTGAAGTTGCCCTGAAGTAGCAGAGGCCTTTGCTGCTGGTGCCCATCTACTTGCCAGAACCCTTTTTTGCAAAACTTGCTGAGAAATTCCTCTGTGCACTCTGACTCTTTTGCCAATTCAGTTTACTTTCACAAAATCTGGCTACTGCCTCTGTGCAGTAGCCATGATAGGAAGCAAGCATGGCAGGAGGACAAGCCGTTGCAGTACCAGACTCCTAAACAGTGAGTATTTTTGCATGCCCCAGAAAAAAAGAAAGGACAATGAGGAGGCAGTGGAAAGCTGAGAACTTTATGGTTGCTCTTCCCACACCAAATTTCTAAAAATTTACATGTACACTGAACATAGAAAGGACCTGACCCTGGGTCATGTACAAATAAAGATGGAATGAGTGAGGTTAATGTCAGGAGAGCAGCAGAACTAAAGGCACTAGGAGCCTTAAATACATATTTCCACAAGCTCACATTTCTGGATGTCTTTCATCCATTACGCCCCCTCTGTATCTCTGGATTCTAATGCTAAGAAATTCTCAAAAATAAGGCAACAAAAGTATTTGAAGGGCTTTTTTTGAAAGGCTCAAGTGACTAAAAAAAATTCCAATTCTTGATCCCACACAACTGTAGGCAATGTTCAGTGATTACTACTGTTACTCAAAATTTTCCCACTATATGATGATGTCCTGGTTTGGTTATTAGCTCTGTCAGACCACCCTCATTCAGTGGCCACTGAGAGGTGTTCAGAGGCAGCCATGTTGTTTCGAGGAAGAAAAGGGATTTCCGTTTTAATGGTTTAGCTGTTTTCAAAATTAAGCAGAATGGAGGTAGGAGGGAAAACTGATTTAAGGATTAAAAAATAATAATAATTTTTCTGGAGATGGTTCTTTTCCCTGCAGAAAATTCTGTTATCACCATAACAAAGAACATGGATTCAATATTCCGCAAACAGCCACTGCAGCAGACACACACAGCTTACCACCCACTTAAATTTGGCAAAGATATATGAAGTCTTTGAAAAAAAGCACAATTATTTAAGAGCAACCTAACTTCTAATTCCTAACCAGCTCTAGTAACAAAAACAACTGGTCACATGTCCAACAGAAATTTTAAAAATAATTTGATGCTTCTCATACTGTAATATGAATGATGGTTTTGCTAATTAATCTCATCATGATGATTTAATGTACAGTTTAATTCACCAAAGCTTGTGTGCTCTTGGCCACCAAAGCCAGGGATCCAGGCTGTGTATGTTCCCTCAACCAGTCCACAGGTTGTTGCAAAACGTAGTCACAAGCATGTGAAACTTGTCTTGCTGTAAAATCAGGAGCATTCAAACCAAAATATTATTTCTTAGTTTACACCTGACTGCCTTCTGGATTTTGAACCATTCATTGGCTTCTAGGCTTTTCTTCACAGCCCAGAGATTTACTTTCCTTTGTTCCCAACCTGGTGTTTGCAGAGTGATCAGTTGTCTTTGGGAGCTAGGATGCACAAAAAAAAAATAATCTCAAACCTAACTTTGCCTGTATGGATGTACAAAACCACTCTAAAAATGTATGAAGAAAACTATTGAAGCATCAAAAACAGAAAGTTTGCCAAACATGCTGCAAATTGAACTTCTCAACGTAAAAGCCAATTCAGTCAAGTTCATTGGCAACAGAGACACAAAATTTTCCTTTCAAATCCTCCAAACGAAGAGCACTAACAGAGCCCAAGGAGATGGGGCATTTCGAGCACCCATTCCATGCCCGGCGGCTAGACACAAGAAAATCCCAACAACCAAACCAAACTGCATATGCGGGCAGCAGCTCTCCACCTGCCATCACAAAGTGGAGTTCCCTACAAACGGCTGCAGGGCCATCATCCTGAAAGCAGCTTGTCCAGAACTGCTAGCGTGCATACGTGATTAGTCATATTGGCAACGAAGCAAAGCAGAATTCAAGTGTTTCCATACAGAAGAAATATAAACAGTGAAATCAGAGATTTGATATGTCTGGGCAGCAGTACTTCCCAGTGACTCAACAAAGTGAGCCACTTATGAAGCATGAAATACCTGATTGACCTTGAAGCAAGGTAGCTGAGGATTTATGTTCAGGGAGCAACTGAGAACACCTCTCCGTGGCTATTTTGACTCTTGGGAAATACGGCAGATCCCTCTCATACGATAGCTGCTGCCTCTGTTACACTGCAACAGCAAACAAATCATTTCACCCGCCATGAAATCCCAGAGCAAACAATCATAGAAAATAGACCTCCATTTGCTTCTCAGCAATTTGCAACGTCAGCAGGATTTGAACAAGTCGCAGTCTCTCTGTCTTGTAGCCAGTGTAGGACGGAAGATGATGTAAAAACAGGCTGGAAGACCTGCGATAAGAGGCCTGGAGGCTGCGTGACCACCCCTGGTGAACCAGCCACTGCTGGCTACAGGCGGCAGCTTCCCACAGGCTGTGCAGGCATCCCAGGAAACAAACATCTCACATCAGTCGCCATGTGCTGGACAGGGTGCAGCACCTGGTGAGCTGTAAGCACAAGGCCAGCAATGCTCCACCTTTGCATAACATGGAAGGTACGTCCCCAACACCTCACAAGCCTTCAGGAAAATCTGTGGGAACTGAATGGTACATGCAAACAAAGTGACTGCAGCAGTAGGAAAGAGGCAACAACAACAACAGCATAAGACCATTATGTCCTTGATGCTACCATTTCTTTACAACGAGGGCATTTCTACCCCGGGAGGAAGAAATCTCCCAGGAAACACTGATGACAAAACAGCTCCCTCCCCTGGTCCCTGCTAGCAGGGTCCTCCTATGAAGAGCCAGTTTGGTACTTAACTGGCAGAGGGAAATGTAAGGGAGACAAAAACCAGCTGTACAGTGGAGTTGTTGAAAACCCTTTGAAGATAAACCTCAAAAAGAACAGAAGTCCAGAAAACAAAACCACCTGAAGAGGAGTAAGGGGAAAGGTTCCTGGCATTTTCTATGTTATTTTTCATTGTCAACTAAAAACATCCCACAGCTAGAACTTTTGAACTATTTACTCCAGCTGGAAGAAGAGCTGTTCTGACTAAAGATTATACAGACCCCACCACAGGGACATGCAACGGGAACTCAAATAGCCCAGTAAGGCAGTGCCATCTTCAGGTCTCTGAAAACACTTGAAAACAGCCTGTTATTTTTTGAAAGCCAGTAAAGCTGTTGTTGCTGCGGTGGAGGAGCACTGCCCCCATACAGAATGAGGGCTGCCCAACAAACAAACCAGATCACATCTTCTGAAGGAAATTAGGACAAATAATAAAAGATCTTTCATCAACAAAACCAAGAAAAGAGAGGTGTCACTACACAAGAAGCATGAGACCTTTTCAAAGCACTGAAGTGAGGGTAATGAGTTCATTTTGATCTCTGATCATCTCGTAAGTCACAACATCACTATTTAGAGACAAGAGGACATAGCACCTGCATAGGAAAAAAAGGGGAAAACATCTCTGACCATTGGAACAGCCTCCCAGGCAGGGTCATAAAATCCACCTCATCTCCAGGAAAAAGGACTGCAAAACACTGAGCTTGTATTAACAAAAAGCTTTACTCATAGACCCAAAACATCTTACTGAGTCCACTATTCATGTACATGCAATGTTTACATTGCAGAACAGATTTGGGAGGAGAAGGCATTTCTTGGAAGGTGGAGACTCGCTGTTACTAACTCGTGTTCTTATTGGAAAATGACTGGCACTGAGGATAGAGGGCTCCCACACCGCTGGGATGAGTAAAACGGTGTATGGAGAAGGAAACATTTATTGATGCTTTTCCTTTCCTGCAGTAATACACAGCTTTAAACTATTTGTTTTCCACCAGGCTTTTGTACCAACTTAATTACCAAACAGTTGTTCAGCTTTCAGTGTGTTTAGAGCCTAACCCCAAAAGAACAGGTTTTCTGTTCCTTTCACAACGTAATAGAAAAATAGAAATGGAGAAAAAGATATCTGCTGCCATGTTGCGACCAGGAAAAAAAAGTATTCTCATTCCGTATTCTCCAGTCCACTGTCCTGTTCAATTTTGCATTTCAGCTTTTCGTTGCTCTTCAGGGAGTGTCTGAGATTCAGAGATCTTGGAATAGTGAATCAGGGCAGGGAACTATTTCAGTACACAAATTCACGCAGCTAAGAGCAGTGCCGAGATTGCAGATTGAGCCAGAAGGCTGGAACAATCAGTGTTCTCCAACTGCAAGGACTTGAAAAAGACTTCTCTATTAATTGCAGATAAGTACCTTATGCTCAATACCACACTGGGCTGTCCACCAGCCAGATTACTGAATAACCAGTAAGATAATGCACCTCAAACCTCTTGTCCTCATGTCATTCGGAGTTCTGCCCATTCATAAAAGCCAGTACAATATATTTTTTAAAAACTACCTTTATGCAAAGCCATTTACTGTTAACTGAAGTGAAGAATGGGGCTAAGCTGAAAGCCAGCAATGAAACAGGTCTATTGCTGTGCTGTGCAGCAACAACCCACAGTAACACCAGCTTATTAATTCTGGCCTGCAAAGCTCTTTGAAGTTGCAGAAAACCATTGCCTGAAAATGCTATTATTTTATTGAAATCAGCATCTGTTGTTTTCAGTGTGATCTATTCACTGTCACAAAACAGCATCTGAGCATCCCTGCTGCCTGTTTATAAGAGAATCACCGCCCCCACGTTAACATTTGTTTACTCCCAATGCCAGAGCAACTGCGGCAGTGAGAGGTCAATACCCTGCCATAACATTTAATCCCATTACCGTTGAATCATGCTAGGAGGTGCAAATTACAGCTCCGAGTCCTTGCTGGCCCCACACATCAGCTTGACTGAACACAGCCTTCTGGAAGCAAATTTCGGTGGGCTGGGAGCAGCAAGCTCGACACGCCTTGCTGCATATGCCTCTTGCTTATCTCCACAGGCAATTAATAGGATCTCTCTTGAGTGATGGGTTTTTGATGGGCTGGGAGGACGGACTCTTGAACACCGCACAGTTGCTGAGATTTAATTACAGGGCCAGACTGCCACTTTCACAGCACTGACGCTCAGGTGGAGGATTGGGGGCAGGAGAAAGGTGGGTGCCAGACAGCTGCCTGGGCTCCCAATGACTGTTCCCACCACCCCACTGAAATGCATGTTTCCCCTCCCACACCACAGTCCTGCTTGCCTGCACAATGGGAAAGAAAAGAACAGGTAGGCCCTTCACCCCTCTGTTGACTTTCTGAAAGGCTGCTAAGCTGCAAGAGCATGCAGGGAGGCTGGTGGGAACCTTTACTGAGAATCAGACCCAGCTGGACACGCTTAAAAATGGGGTGCCTCCGTGCACCGTGGTACTGGACTCCTGCTGTTTTCATGAGAGCTGAGAGGAGCTGCAATATTTTGGGGCAGGAGCGGTCTCAGATGTGCCTCTCTCCAAGCCCATGACTCCTGTGTCCTACCACCTCTTCCTCTGTCTCAGCAAGGAAGTGACTTTTGCTGAGAATCTCTGGGATTCAGAAATACACACCGAGCTCAAGCTTGTGCACGTTCTCCTTATCCAGGAAGAAGTTTAACATGGAAGTGGTGGTTGTTTCCCCATGTGACTGAAAACCTGCTATAGCCCTGTTTACCTGTTCTCATTTTTAATTACCTTTCCAGCAGCTAAGAGTACATGCTGCCTGAGGTCACTCCAGCCTATCATCCCCAGAGAAGCACGTGAAACATGAAGGACTCAAGCCTTCTGGTGAGAGAAAAAAACATCCAGGCCATCCATAAGCAATGGCTGTTCATTACAAATTTCAGCATGTCGATGCCTAAGACCTCATGCTGCAGAGGTCCATGAACAGCCAGCAAGCATGACAGACAGAAAGAACCTGTCTGGAATTCAATTTTCACAGGTTGTCTAAGGTAGGCAATATGAAATTAAAGGTACTGCAAGTTTTCTAGTGGCTCTTTCTGTATTTCTTAAAAATACAATTTTAAAAAAGGAAAAAAAAACATGGAATGGAAAAAACCAAAAACTCAGCTCTCTGTTAATCGCAAATATTTACCAGCAGCATGAGACCTCTCCATGCTGATCACACTAGCAGTGGCCATTACATTATCACAGCAAAACATCAGAATTATTATTATTACTTTATTTAATTATGCTATTACTGCAGATGCAGAGGGCAATCTTAATACTCTGCTGCCCAAAAAGAAGAAATTGGTCCTGTGACAAGATCACACATATTCTGCTGTGTAAGGAGAATACTGGAGATTATAACGAGCGGGCAGGTGGGTGGGAAGGCAAAGAGGAAGAAGAAGGTGACACTAAATTAGAATGAGGTTATAATATATTAATGTTGGAAAATAGTTTTGGAGCTCTACCTCCTCTTATTAAGAGTCCTCAGTATTACTATTTCATCCAGCCTCAGACAGTCATGCTGAAAGGGAAAACAGCTAGTAAATTAAAAAAAAGGCAAAGGCAATAGATGTGAGTGTAGGGAAAACAACAGGAAATGTCTCTGGAGTCATGCAGAGCGATGAGGGAGCTGGAAGGAAAGCAGACATGGCATCACATGAACACTGAGACATCTAATGTACTGAGCCCTGTTTCATAACCTTGCTACGAGTGTGCTCCATAAGCCTGACGCTTTTGTAGGCATGTGAATGCATCACATGAGAAATGAAACAGTACATTTAGTAAAACTACACACACTCCCACAGAACTGGGAATATAAGAAACAGAAACTAAGACCCCATATGAAACCTCTTCTTCCTATTCTAATATATGAAACTCTGGGCATTTGTGTTTCTAGCACTCGCAGGCTGGCCAGTCCCAAGAGCTGTGCACACACACGTGCACGTAGGCATCAGCTAGTCAATATAAAGGACACTGCACACCAGCAAGAAGCGATGCATCGTTTCCAACTAGTCAGTGAATTCAGCGAAGCTGCTGTCACAGTCAGCGGTTCCTCAAAGCCTGGTGGCTGTGCAAACGTGCTCACCTGGGCACTGGCCCCATGCAACAGAGGTTTGGAAAGGCAAAAAATTCCTGTGTATCAGGAGGCGCGTTGCCGAGTGCCCTCCATGCAGAGAGAAGGAGCCACTCACCCTGTGGTACTTTTTCAAGAAGTTCTGCACAGTTGGTACCCTCTGTCCCTAGGGTTGTCGAGAATGAAAGGAACAAAAAAGAAAATTAAGAAATCCCACAATTTGGCCCTGAAAAGCAATGTATTAAAAAAATAAAGAGATTATTTTGACAGGAGTCCCATAACCCAGCTATAGATAAAAGACTCGATTCTGTTGCACAAGGGTGAACTTGAGTAACGCTCTGGCATCCATGGAGTAACAAGAGCGTTAAGCTCAGGAATGTGAATGCAGGATGCAACCCCGAATCCACAGTAGTTTAATCAAAGGAAGAAGAAAGGAGTGGGGGAAAAACCCCACAACAAAGAAGAAGTTGTATCCACACTTTGAAGATGTTATGTGAAAATCAAAGAAAATTCATGAGGCAAAGTCATACTGTAGACACAGAGGGTCGACTGACGTATTATAAAAACCCCTGCATCAAAATGCCTCCTGGGCACTTCAAGAGAGTCGTTTGCCTGAAATCGCCTTAGCTTACTACACTAGGAAGAAAGTCACCACAGTGCTCAGATCTGTACAAAGGATGGACCAGGTGCCAGGATCTGAAACACCCCTCCTCCAAGCACCAAGCCATGCTGAAGAGCTGCGCCCTCTGGTGAACGGGTCCCTCTATTCCTCACCACCTCTTTGAGCCGGTGGCTGGACTGGTACCTGATACACCTGGCATAGCCAGACAGGCAAGAGCACAGCACAAATAAGGACACCAGCCATGCAGAGAAACCAAACATAGCTAAAGAAAGGCCAAGAGTAACAGTTGACCTGAAAAGTGTTGTTTTCTCCTGTTAAATGGAGGACTAGAGATACCTGTCACAAGATGTCTTGCTGCCCACAACACACATACTTACTAGAGAGCCCTGTGGCATTCATAACATGTAACATCACTGGAGGATCCAAGTCAGACCTCAGCTGTTGTCTTTCCCAGCAGCTCAATAAACAACTGAATTTTACCTGCAGTGAGTTCCCTAACAGTAGGTCAGGCCACCTGTAACCAGTGCAGAGTGGCTTCTCTTACATGAGGCCACATTATTATTACACGGATGGCTGAATGGGTTGGGTGGCACCAAGAGCCACAAACTTCTGCTTGTTCCTCAAAACACAGCCACAAATCTGACACAAACAGTTGCTTCTTCCTTAAAATAAATCCAATCTGAGCTTTTCACCTCCTCTCCCTATTACCTAAACAGAGCAGACCTGAGACTGCTGAGCTGCTCTACGCCCAGCATAAGATAAACCCTTTCCCTCAAACTTTTAAAACAAGCTTCACTGATCCTCAGAGCTGCTCTTCCCCCTTGCTTGTGCTCTTTGGGTCCCCCAGCTGGCTGGCAGAGCCTGTTGTTTGCCTTTCCTTCCTTGAGACATACCAACCTTGGAAAAATCTGTAGATGTGTCCTCAGTCATGTCCCCTCTCCAGTGCAGAAGCTGCTCAAGAGACTAATGATATCACCACCCATTGCTCTAAAATTACCTGTATATCTTCTGGGAAGCTTTAAATGAATATAGTCAAAAACCTTTAAAAAGATCATGCTTTAAAAGCCTGCACATTTCCTGGCTTTACAGGGACAGAAAGCACCGCAGAAGACATCTCCAAAACATTTCTGGCCTTCTCCCATACCCTTAATGCCTTGAAGTTTGCATTAGCTTTGAAGTAACATCTGCATTTCAGAGGTCTTCTCTACCCAAGCTGCACAGCTGCTTGATGCCAGCTGGTTTGCTGCTCCGTGCTCCAGCAGCCACCAGCCTTCCCACACCCTCTTGCGAGCCCCTGGCAACACCCAGGATACAATCTCGTCCTGGCAGTTGTAGAGAGCAGCTATTATTTTGCAGATGGAGCTGTGGGATTCAACCCTCTGCTTATTTGGCCAACTCTCCCATTCACAGCTCTGTTGAGCTTATTGATTTCATTGTATTCATAGACTAAACCTGACATTTCCTTATCAAAATGGACTAAACACCTGCTTTATTTCAGCTCACATATGACTCCAAAGAAATAATACAGTGAGCCAGAAGAATCAGAATTATCTTAGTCATCAACTGCCCTGTTTTTGCTGTACCTCACACTTCAGAATCACTTAGAACCACATCTTCATCATCCAAGGTTTGGGTTTTTTAAAAAACAAGTTACATATGTTGAAATATTTGGAATACAAAACTAAAATAAAAGTGAAAAAAAAAATCCTGACATGAAAAAATTAAGCAACGCGACTCATCACAGACACCAGACATAGCCCTGTCACTCTGGTTTTGCACTAGGGTAAAGGCACTGACAGCTGTAGAAACTCTCACTATCCATATTTATGTCAGCAATATGCAGACTGAATGGAGCATATGCAGTTTTTGAGCCGATGTCTTTAGCCAGCTCCTCAGCTACCTTTAACTGGATCCTGAGTGAAGCATTATCAGGCACGGTCATGCACAGGAAGCTAGCTGTTCTGAAGGTGTGCTAACAACAAAGCACGATTACAAACTTGTAAATAACTTAGAGGTGCACTTGTTACGGGCTCATTCCTACCTCTCAAAATGCTTGGGAAGCCCTCTCCCCCTGCATGACAGTTTACGGGACCAAAACCTCCCTTTGCAAACACTAACACACCTAAGTAAATTTACTTTCAGGACTAGCTCTAATAAAACCAATAATGCACTCAAATTCCCAGCAGTGCTCTCATTTGCCGGATCAAAAGCCTTTTAATTTTATAACGGAGGGGGAAGAAAGTCAAGAACAGTGATTTCCCTTGAACTGCTTACCTTAGCATAGGGCATGGAATTTAACACTGAAACAGAGCAAAACCATTACAGGACACAAGGTCACAAGCTGACCCTCACTGCTTGTCTGTCACTTGCTGAAATCACCAGGCACCCAAGCATGCAAGGGTTGAATGCTCGTGCCAAGAAACAATCATGTATGAGGAGAAGACAACTTGTATCTTTCCACCTTTTGTCCAGATGACCAACCAGGTCCTGAAGGAGGGTGTCCAAAGCATGGTCAACACCAGTAAAAGAAACATAACATGTAAACCTTACTCTTAGTCTGTAGACCCCTGTCATTAACTCACAGTGCTGAGGGTTAACAGTCTCATCACCAGCACATACGGCATCCAGTGCAGAGGAATATATAGCAACACCTGATTTTTCACAAACACGTAAGTTTTTGAGGCCTCTGCTGACCACAGCATAACAATGAACTGGTGTCAGCCCAGTCCATCCAATCTACTCCAACTGGAGCATTTCTGAGTTCAGCAAGACAAGTGGTGGGAAAGACCTTCTCTACCTATCACCTCTTTGAAGCAACATTTCCAGAAAGGCCTGCTTTATCTGACCCCCATGATAGAGCTTTTTATTTTTGCAGGATCTGGATATCACAGGAGAATCAACAAGTAATAAAACAGCACACACCAGACCCTCAACTGGTGGACATTAGCTGTCAGGGGAGGTGGTCTGACTTACATCAGGAATGTCTCATGCAGTGTGCTGAGGCAATTCAGACTATGCTACTCCACAAGTAAATGGGCATCATTTACGAAAATTAATAAAGGTTAAATTTAAAATAAACAGAACTGAATGCCATCTGGGTTTTTCATACCTCTTCACTTGCAAACAAGGAACCAAAATGTATTCCAATGTCCAAGTCATTCTAGCCAGCATCTGCTAATCAGAAACTCTCCAACAAATTGGCAATGCTATTTTGCTCACAGAAGAGAGGACACATGAATGTGCTTTGCTTTGCCTTGCTATCAGCTTTCTCCTGCTGCATCCAGCAATGGCAGGAAAAAAGGAATACAAATCCACAGCACCACTTCACTAGCAAGCTCTTGGCAAAAGTCATCAGACCTGCTTGAGCTACTAATCAACTTGCCATCCGACCAAGCAGCAGGAGCTATGAAACTATGCAGATACAAGGTGTTAGTAGACATTTTGAAATGCATACATGAATTTTCAAAGTTTGGATCCTCTTGCTTGGACAACCAGCTACTTTTCTCACTTTCTTCCCACTCCTGTTAGTAAATTGGGCCCTTGCACTTTGGTAGAACCCCCATGGGTATCCTCATAAAACCTCCGAGGCAGGGCCATGTCTATACCCACTGTGGAGTACCTGGGAAATCTCCCTTTGCGTGAACATCATGGGAAATCTGAACGTTACAGATTTAATGAGCATCAAAGGTCTACACAGATGTTAGAGGCCACTAATCCTGGCCACATAACAGGAATAGTCTCCAGCCCTGAAGCCCTAGCACAGGAAACTTAACCCCCGCTGCTAACGGTGGTGGTCACTGAGGTGGTGAGGACTGATAATACAGTCTAGAAGAAATGCAAAAGATTATGCATGGCTCCTAAATCACTTAATCTTCTTGAAATCCCATTTTATGATCCAACATCACTTTTTAAAAAGTCAAACCATCTAGGATCTAAACAAGTTACCTCTTCTGTGCCTACAGGCAGTTTGTGCCAAGGGCAGGGAAGCAGCATGTGGCAGCCACAGCAGTGACGTGGCAGGCACAGCAGCCCCCCACTGTATATGCAGACAAGCGATTCAGTGGGTGCTTTCTCACTCTCAGCTGCACGGCATATACATGTTCTACAAGCGGCTCGCAGGCCCGCTTTCTTTTTTTGCTTTGAAGTTTATCTATTTCACCTTCAGAGCTTGCAGCTAATGAGTAGTGCCACTCCATCATTTTTATAGAGGCACTCTCCTGTGGGCCATTAAAATCACCCAGTGGCACTCTCTCAACAGTTTCCAGTCTGGTCTGAAACCACCATAGGTGTCTGAAAACATGAGACTTGATTCCAGACTCATTCACACTGGATTTACTTTATTTAAATTAAATTTACTGACTATGATGAAGTGTTGCTCCAGATTCACATGGATGACCAAGTGAGGCTGGCTCTGTGTGGCTTTTCACACAGTGATTCACACTGAGTCCACTTAACTATGGAAACATCTATTTTAAATGACTAATTTCCATGACAAATTAAAAGCTGTTCATCTTAACACATTCAGGCTGAAAAATCATCAACTGTCTTAGCTATAACAGCAGAAGCCTCTAAGAAGCACACTTTCTTTAGCACTGAAACAGTGGGAAGCTAGGAAAAAGCCTCACCAGTGACAGACTGCCTCTCTCATGAAGTCTTAGACATGAGAGGGACTGAAATTAAGGACTTTTCCCTGGCAAGCTTTGGACTCTTTATGACAGACCATAAGCAACGTCCCTCATCTTTGGCAGCTGCAGAGCGTCCCCACAGAATTAAGGTGCTGCTAAGGAAGGAATTCAGCAGGTTGGACTTCAAAGGTCAGATGCTCAGCTGGCATAAATCAGCACAGCTCTGCTGACTTTCATGGAAGTACAGGGATTTACCCCAGGTGAAAGTCTTGCAGGAAGAGATGTTTTTATGCATTGCAAAGAAAGGTGCCCAGGAAGCAGACGGTCAGCTGGCTAAAAGCAAATTTGCACCACTGAAGTCACTGCCAGATGTCTTGGAAGTTGATGGCAAAACTGAGAGTGACTGACACGGATGTGCTCTGAGCCCAGCATGCTCTGCTTTCAGAAATGAGTTTTGTTTGTGACCACCTATTGCTGAGTCACAGTTTGTAATTTACTTCCTCCACCAGGCTTCTGGGGATGGTAGAAGAACAGCCACAGAGGAGTAAACAAACACATATGCAAGCTTATCTGATTGGTATGCTTGAGAGGAGAGCAAATGTACCGAAAGGAGAAGACAAAAACTGCCTTTACCCAAGCCTGCCCCCAGTGACTTTGCTGAAGGGAGCCGCCCTCAGGTTCTGCAGGCTCGCTTCAGCTTGCCTGTCCCAGTAGTACCTGGCCACCATGTGGTGCCATCGACGGCACCAGGACTTCATGCCAGTCTCTAGGTCACCCTCTCCTCACCTTCAGCTGGTAACGAGGAGACAGAACCAGAGGATATGCATTTGAGCTCCCATATTGTTTTACAGCCCCAAACGAAATTCAAACTGGTAGCTTCATTTTTCAGAAGATACGATCTTTCTTGTTAAAGAATCTTGCTTTAAAATATCACTATAAAGTAGCGGTGTTTGGCTTGGAATTTTGTGCAGCGAGTTAGTAGAACTGGCTAATATTTGAATAGTGGGTGGCTCAGGACTTTCCAAAAAATCAGCCCTTCGAACACATCAAACTAAGCACCCAGAATTTAAAGTGCTTAATGTATCAGACGTTTTAAAAAGCTGGCCCTTGATTATGAAGGAGTACAGCTGTACGAGAAGAGACAGAAGCTCCTCATGGGAATGATTTGATCTTCAGATTAAAAAGGCAAGAGCCCAGCAATATTTACTTGTTTGGCTTTTAAACAAATTTAAAAAAAAAAAAATAGAGGCCGTGGCTAGCAGCAGCAAGGAACAAACTTCTCATTAGTGGGCTGTGCCAGATTCTTTATCTAAAAATAGTCTGTTCAGCAGCTTTTGAAAAAACACCATGATGTTTAATTGAGATAACATAGTATATGCAAAAGAACAAACACTAATATTACATTTACATCTCTCTTCTGCAATAGCTGTATTTCACTTGCTAATTACTGAATCTGATCTAGGTCTAAAAACACTGCAATATTAGAACTAATCAGCCAAGTCAAGCACAGTATGTGAGGACATGAAGGGGCTTCTGCTGTCCTCTTTTCTGGGAATGTCTCAATAAAAAACAGAATCAGCATCAGTTAATATTAATTTACACAATTAAAGAGGGAATTGGGTAACAGGCACAGAAGATGACCAAAACAAGAACCTTAACAAGAGTGTATGGCGAAGCTTTAGTAAATCTAGGCCTTTACCAATAAAACCCAAACAAACCTCCTGTTTTCCTTCTCAGTGCTACTCCAGCAGACATAGCGCAGATCTTCCCCAACTCTTAGAGGTGAAAATTGCTGCAGGAGCTGGTTATTTTTGTGTTAGAGTAATTTGTAAACGATTACTTCATTTGTTGGCACTGAGTTAGCACAGAGGTTGATGTTGTAAAGTAAATAAAAATGCTCTTTAACTGCATCTTTCTAAAGGCATCAATACTTTGCAACATCAATGTCTCATTCAAGAAAAACTGCAGGTCATGTTTCAGCTGAGCAGTCCTTCACTGACATTTCCCAGCTGAAGGCTCTAATGGACAGAAAGTGGAGGGAATTTTCATATATTTGTTGTTGGAGTGAGCTTTTGTACAGAGGACTTCAAGATGTCACATAAATATTGCAGGCTCTTATTGATTTGTAAAATAGGAACTATACAGGCAAAGAGCAAGGAAAGTCCCTTTACACCAATAAAGCCTGGTATTGCTTCTCAGCTGGATTAAAGTAGAGTCACTTAAAAGTGAAGCGATTTTATTCTTTATGACCTTACTGCTAAAAACAGCTTAAGGAAATTATTTTGTTGTGCATCCACACCAGTTTGATTCTCTAGCAAATATACCTGTCAACATGGGCTCAGTGTTACTCGGTACACCACAGTTAGTGGTGTGTCTGCCAGGCACATCTTTGTGGCTCTGAAGAGAGGCAGTGGCTAACGCACCCTGTTAGAGTTAAGAGATGCTCCATGCTCATTTCTAGTACAACAGCCATTTTCTAGCCTTTATTTTCTCACTAGCTCAGTGACTTCCTAACTAACGGTCTTCCGTGGACACTTACTATTTTCTGTCAGCTTGGGCCAGCAAACAAGGGATATAATTAGTTGATAGGCTCGCCGCTTTACTAGAGGAATTTCCTAAAAGAATCACTCTCCTTTATTCCTGGCCCATGAGGTTTCGCATAAAAAGCAGCAGTATGGCCTGGTACAAGCATACTTCAGCTGTGGCAGCATTTCCCAGCTCTGCTAATTGAATTAATCTCCTGTTACCAACATCTAAAACAGCTTCACCAGAGCATTTGCATTCTCAGTAAAACCTGCAGCAGCTTCAACTGTCTGGAGTGTATGTGAAATCATAGGCTTCCCTCTGGTGCCTTGGATTTTCATGCTTTGTCATGAATAGGAAAATACCTTTTTTCTTTTGTCACAGCCATCCCTACTGTTAAAAGTTACAAGGAGGGGGTGAGAGGAATGAGAAGAAATCTCATTCTTTATTGGGCTGTGGCTATATTGTAGTTAGTGATTATACAAGATATGGGCTGGTTAAATCCCTCAGCCCCTGTTTTGTGCGTTTGCTACCTCTTGATGTTTCTTTTGCCCAAATGAACATCCTTTCGGGGGGGCACCTGAACAGTGCTGACAACCAGCTGATGGCTCAGAGACCTGGGATCAAGTTTCTGCACCATCCCTGATCTCCTGCATGTGCTCAGACTACCCTTGCTCAGTTGCCTCCAGCACACAAGAGAAGTTAACAGCACTTTAGCCCGAGTCTCAACTTTGGTGGGAAAGACCAGTGAAGTACAGTTAACGATCAAGTTTACTTGCCAAACTGGATGGAAAGGAAAAAAGAAAACAAATCTTTTTACCACGGAGAAAGATTTTACCGTGGAAATAGTAACGGAAATTTGAAGAGCTCTAGAAAGTATCACCATTCATAGCAAGGGATAGTTGGACACTAAAATCATGCTCTGGAAGTCATGCAATTTTTTAAAAGTCTCCAGGACTGAGATGTGCTAAAACAACTTATTTGGAAGAATATAAAGCCTTGTATATCAGCGACTCCACTGTTTACGCATATACACCATCAAATTCCCCACCAAGTAACTGTAAGATTCACCAGTCAGATAAAGTCTGAGAAGACAAAGCTTCAAGCCATATTGCTGACCCCCTCTAGCTGCTGGTACCTAAAATACAGCTACTAGCACTCAGCTTGGGACAGGGATTCTGCTGTGGTTTTCCTTGCAAGGAAGAGATGCCAACGTCTGAGCTTGAACACTTGCAAAAAGGGCAAAGAAATATCAAAAAAATCAGAATAAAACTACCAAACTAACGCCCACCTGACTGGGCAAGTTGTAGATCAAATGCATTTTTAGGATGCTGGTAGATTTTAGCATCAGGGGGTACCTTTTTGCAATTTAGGTGGCATGTGCTTCAGCAACCATTAAAGCGGAGAGATGGGCATGCACTTTCTGAAAGTCAGCCATCTCGGGAGATACTATTGTTTATTAAAAAACACACCCCATTGCAAATTCTACTTGTTAACCTTTTTTCAGCATGCTGGTGAGAGGAAGACAGAACAATAACAGACAATAGGCAAGGCATTTTGGATAATTACCAATGCATAGGTCTTGCTCCCTGGTTTCTTTTCAGTGTTTTAATACAATTGACATCCAGTGAACTTATGCATGACCTTCACGGGTAGTACTCCAAAAATGCCTTTTGGTCTCATTCACTTCTTATACCACATTTAAAGACAAACACGCCAGAAGAATTGTAATTATAATATTGCAGTAAAATGTTTTCAAAAATAGCCAAATTCTGTTCTGAGGACACGTGCAGAGAAATGAGCTAACTATACACCCGCCCATCTGAACGCTGACTACGGAGTTTATTCATCCCAGTTGGAAATATCATAAATAGAACAGGAAGGTGAATCGGAGGGTACAGTTTTATGGCTATAATTTTGCTTCCCTCTTCAGATCAAATGGCTGAGCTGAAAGAATTAAAGCCCACCAGACATCACACCGCATGTGTGTACTCAAAATGCTCAGCAAGGATACTACTCAATATATGGCGAGCCAACTATATAGGGAAGATTTTGTAGGCTACTGTTTCTATGCATATAACCATGCTAAGGAGCAGGTTTGAAGAACAAATCTTAGTTTAAAGAATTCCTGATTTAAGTGCTTAACTGTATACTTTTAAAATTGTGTCTCCCTAGAGTTGCTTTTAACTAGCTGAGGCATTTGAACCTAACAGCTCCAGGTTTGCTTGCCCCTGAATTTCCAAAGATTTGCTGAGAGTACGAGAAAGAATCACTAGTTTGTCTCTGTGATTCACTCAAGAAACAGCACACAGCAAAATCAGATTCACCAATAGGCTGCGATTGCCTGTTACTTGACAGGTGGGTTTATTACCAGACGTGGCAATTTACAGACACAGTCTGACATTTTGAAATGCCTGTTCTCATACTGCTGTAAATTTCTCACTGCAACTTACATTACATTTAGGAAACAATTCAGAAAGGTCTAAAATCAGCCTGACTCCAGCTGCTTCAATGTCCCTTAAATCAAGACTATTTCACGTTAAGCAAAGAGCCGATGAATCTGAAGAGCTGGTATTTTGATAAGGAGCTGTTTCCCTTCAGCACGACAGAAAGGCTGGAGAGAAGCAGGTTGCAGGCCTGCCTTCCAGCTCTCAGTTCCTTCAGCGCTCTGCCTGGAAACCAAATGCAAATCTTGATCACTCTGAAAGTACCAAAGGTGAAACCTCAGCATCAGTGCTAACAGCCCCACTAACTGCAGCAGAGCAGAATTTCGCACCAAGCAATGTGAGCAGCGTACAAATCTAATGAAAGGGCAGTGAAGTCCTCCCTCCACACTTGGATTTTGGGATAAAGCATCAGCTGTTTCTGCCGCTCTCACAGCTCTTGGGAAAGCACAAGGAGCCTCCTAACTTGGCATAATCCTGTGTCACAGAAAGACTAATCCCTGGTCTGGAAACACTGATGCATTGACATAGCGCTTAAGGATTGACCCAACTTAAGGATTTCTGGAATCTGTTACGTGACACTAACCACCAGTGCCAACATGTAACGTTGCAGTCTTGGTCTTTGTGAAGTCTATGACACACTCTTGCAGAGCTGAGTGGGGAAATAAGAAGTCTTTCTGGTGCAGATTGCCAAGCTGTTGGTAGTCTGCAGAAAGGGGGCTACTAGCCAGATGTGTCTTGCTGGAAGAACTCAGGTATACCACTACCTGGGGGTGTAAGAAGGCTGGGGATTCATGATGGAGTCTGTACCTTCTATGGCATTACTCAGTCATTTTACTAAATGAATTATTTGCATTATATTAATAGTTTACTACCTGCCCTGGTTTGAGAAACAGAGGATTAATTTATCTTTCAGTAATTTTACTTTTCAGTAAGGTCTCTTCTAATGTAGGGGAAAATGCATTTTTAGAAGACCCTAGTGTCTGAATTTGTGAAAAATATTTACTTTATAGTCACCTATGCTATGCAGATTTTGAGGTCTTGGTATTTCAAGCTAGCCAGGTGCAGGGATGAGGAGGAGCTAGACCGGACACTTAACCCAAGCTGGCCAACAGGATTATTTCGTATGACAAAAGCCACATTCAATATAAATTAGAAAGTTTGCTGAGGAGTTTTCCTCTTTCATGATGGCTGCAATCCTGAGAATTATTACCCCAGCACTGGATCCCTGAGGCTTTCTCTTCCTCCCGAAGCTGTAGCTCTCACAGTGTCCAACATCTGCTGTCCACTGCTGGGAGTGCACAGCTTCCTACTGATAGAATTGGCTGAATATAATCCTCTTATATCTTATACTGGTATTGGGATAAGTATTGGTTCTTTATTATTATTTATGTTAACNGCTGGCCAACAGGATTATTTCGTATGACAAAAGCCACATTCAATATAAATTAGAAAGTTTGCTGAGGAGTTTTCCTCTTTCATGATGGCTGCAATCCTGAGAATTATTACCCCAGCACTGGATCCCTGAGGCTTTCTCTTCCTCCCGAAGCTGTAGCTCTCACAGTGTCCAACTGCTGGGAGTGCACAGCTTCCNTCTGACGTTTGCTGTCCACTGCTGGGAGCGCACAGCTTCCTGCTGATAGAATGGTCTGAGTATCATCCTGGTGTATTTTATATTGATATCAGGATCAGTATTGGTTCTTGAATGTTATTACTGTTAACTATCTAGTCTTACTCTATTAAATCTGTTTATATTTCAACCCCTGAGTTTCCTTGGTCCCCCCACCCTGATTACCCTTTCCAGGTGGGGAGGGGTCATTGGATGATAGAATAATTGTCTAAATGACAATAAATTGTTGTGTGTTCTTCAAATACTAATAATATCCTATTGCATTCAGCTCCATTGTCTGGCTATTGCCCACAAAGGCCTCCCAGGAATTGGTGCAAGAAGCAGTAAGCTAAGAGTTCTTCATGTCATAGTTTTGGATCGTTACATTTCCTGCTCCAGAGAGGACAAGCCAACGTAGAGTGGCAGACCGTGTTGTCCGGCACTTGTGCTCCAAAACCACATCCTCAGCGAGGCAGTGGTAAATCTCAGCTCTTCATTTGCACAGCGCTCAACGAAATGAGGGCCTGATGTTTGGGAGGGTTTGTGGAGCACGAAGTGCCACAGTTACTATCTAGTGGGTGTATTTCATTAGGAGCTTTACAAGAGTCAGCATTACTTACCTCATTTGGCATAAGGAAATAGAGCACTAAACATAAAAGGAACATCTAGAACATCTACTGCACTCATCACCTGCCTTGGCTCCTCCATCACTGCAAGGCACCTCCTGGCTGCCTCTGGGAAAGAGGGAGGCAGGGGAGCCCCCCAGGCTCAAGGAGAGGCTGAAGGACTCCTCGGAGCCTTGGGCAATCCGACAGTTCTGACTCTACTGCAGGCTCCTGTCAGGCTTGAGGTGATGATTATATATCTCCATGTCTCTGTTTCCCCTCTATAAAACCACAAGAGCATTTCCCTCCACCAGTGCCCTTTCTGCCTCACCTACTTTATGACTCTGGCTCCTCAGAAAAGGGCACCCCTTTCTGCAGCATTTGTAGCACCACTGAATCCAAGTTGTGACTAGTCCCGTAGGTGATACCTTAAAACAAATACCAATAGGAATCTTTCATAAACAACTGACTGACACCCCCGCCCCCAGGTACCAGGAATGTGCTGCAGCCATCCCCCAGAGCCTCCCCAGACCTCCCCGGCAAATCCAGAGTAGATGAAGTAGAAAGCAACAATTGTTATTTCAAAGTAAAAGCTATGATGACAAAATTTCCTGACAAATGAAGAAGAGATACATTTGCACATTTTTCTAAAAGAACATGTATGAAGATCTGCAATGCAAAAATCCCATGTACAAAGTTCCAGGACTGTAAATTATAAAGAACTTTATTCTTTTCTTTTTTCCCTTACTCCTAAAAAAAAAAAAAGGAATTTGAACACGAATTCTTTGCAACGGAAGTCAGTGTGTAAAACACTGCTTTCTGCTGCAGACCCAAGAGTCCCCTGCAAGAGTATCCTAGAAATAAATATGCCTCTGCAAAACCCTCCAGCTTTGATAAAATAACGTTTTGACTGAATTGTTATTTTACCCACAGTGTTCTCACTAATTCTGTTTCAGCTCCAGTTAAGTTAAAAAACATTACATCTCCAAACCTTTCTCCTGTTCTGTAACCGTCATAAATAATTTTTTTTACAAAATACAGACATTTTTGTTCAATTCTTTTGTAAAACTATTAAATCTGCATTCTCACTCTATAGTACATTTGGAAGCAATTTAATTGAAGTATTTATGATTATGAAGGGCATAATATGAAAACGATCCATCTCCCCTTTTAATATCTTTGTCAATGGTCTGGACAAGTGGATTGAGTACACCCTCAGTCAGTTTGCAGATGACATCAAGGTGGGTGTCAGTGTTGACCTGCTTGAGGGTAGGAAGTATCTACAGAGGGATCTGGACAGGCTGGGTCAATAGGCCAAGGCCAATGGCATGCAGTTCAACAAGGCCAAGTGCCGCGTCCTGCACCTGGGTTGCAACAACCCCATGCAGTGCTACAGGCTTGGGGAGGAGTGGCTGGAAAGCTGCCTGGCAGAAAAGGACCTGGGGGTGTTTGTCATCAGCCATCTGAATATTGAGCCAAGAGTGTGCCCAGGTGGCCAAGAAGGCCAACAGCATCCCAGCCTGTGTCAGGAATAGTGTGGCCAGCAGGACTAGGGAAGTGATTGTCCCCCAGCACTGGGGAGGCTGCACCTCGAGTACTGTGTTCAGTTTCGTGCCCCTCGCTGCAAGAAAGAGATTGAGGGGCTGGAGCGTGTCCAGAGAAGGACAGTGAAGCTGGTGAGGGGTCTGGAGCACAAGACTTATGAGGAGCAGCTGAGGGAACTGGGGTTGTTTAGCCTGGAGAAAAGGAGGCTGAGGGGAGACCTTACCACCCTCTACAGCCACCTGAAAGGAAGTGAGGTGGGGTTTGGTCTCTTCTCCCAAGTAACAGGCAATAGGATGAGAGGAAATGGCCTCATATTGTGCTAGGAAAGTTTAGCATGGATATCAGGTAAAACTTCTTCACCAAAAGGGTTATCAAGCATCAGAACAGGCTGCCCAGGGAAGTGACTGAGTCACCATCCCTGGAGGTATTAAAGATGTGTGGTGCTTGGGGACATGGTTTAGTGGTAGACTTGACAGTGCTAGCTTAACAGTTGGACTCAATGATCTTAAAGGTCTTTTCCAACCTAAACAATTCTATGATTCTGCAACACAAGTTCAATCAATGGAAATACCAGCATATCAGTGTCAAACAAATGAAAGATGCCACTTTACACAGCATGTGGGAACCTTATGGAATTTCCTATTGCAAGATGTCTAAATGCCAGACGGGGCTGAATTGAAATGCAATTTGACAGTACAGTTATGAATGGCATGAACACTGCACAAGAATGGAGATGCCATTGCTGCAGTGAGATACTCATGATGTTTTCTCCTGACTGTGAAAGCAGTGGCTGGACTTGCACCCCTCATCCATTCCCTACAGCAGAAGGCCCATCACGTTGTAATTAGAAAATTGCCCAAGCCTAAGGTGACATTATTTCATACATGTGCAATTTTCCTGTTTATCATATCTAAGATGCAAAATTAGACTTGGTTGGCCTGATTCCAGAGTTTCTATCTTCAAATGCTAATTACACTAGATATTACTGATAGCACTACTGCTACTCCTTACAGCAAACTGCATACCACTAGGTAATGAGTAATGAATGTGCAATCAAATCTGGAAGAGAGGGCGTTTTTCAAGCCTTTAAATCTCAATGTATTCCACAAACATAGAAGCAAATTCACGATCAGAAATGCACAACAATCTAAGGCACCGTTCCCTCAACTTTTAAATGAAAGTAGATTTTAAATGAAAGCTCTCATTCCCTAGATACACCTTTGGGGCCTCAGATGAGGAAGGTGAGGCTAGGCCGGTATCCAGACAACTGATACTGAAGAAGTGGTTGCACTCCCACTGTATTACAGTACCGGTCACAGGCAGAAGCTGGACACAGCAGAAAGTGGCATGCTGCTTCAGTGGTTATTGCACCTGCCTTAGCCAGTATGGAATCAGTGTTTCTAAACAGTTTTTTTAAATTTTTGGAGTATTTTGCTTTCCCTGAAATGCAGAAATGAGAAACGATCTAGTTGATTTCCTCTTGTACATTTGATTCCAAAGGATGTAATTTACTTCCTTCTGAAACAGCTATGAGAAGCGTTCAAGAGGCTCAAAACTTCAGGACAGAAGACACAGCACCATCTGGTATGTGAAATGAGGGACGGCAGCCCATCCAGATGGCAGCTGCAATGAAATGAAGAATCATCATGGTTGCTACACAGCTCTTTACATTTCCTTCTCTATTGCTGATTGTTAGGAACCCCCCCTGAAAACAAAGTGACAAGATCTGCTGAAAGTTTTCATCATGCCTTCTAAAACAGAGCATGCATTTCATTGGGGGGGGGGGGGGGGGGGTGTT
>VZSF01003598.1:0-27053 GCA_013398295.1 Chionis minor | reverse complement strand
GGGGGGGGGGGGGGGGGGAGCTTTATGGTATACGTTGACGACAAGACTCACAAGAAAACAGAGGTGGACCTCTAAAAGTTAGAATCCCCCACTTCGCTCAGTATCTGACAGAAACCGGGAGAACAAATGGAACTAGATCAGGTGAAAATCATGATCAAAACCACACAAAGCTTTCTTCATACCTTTAAACTAATAATGCGTTCAGCTTCCATACCGCATTAGATTTTTTACAAATCTGCACTCTGGAAAGAACATAGTGAATTCCTGCAGTATCCAAGCCAATGGGCTTACCTTTCACAGCAGGGGGAAGTCAGGGCGGGAAATCACAAGCCTAGTATCATGATGTTTGCATGATAATGCTTTATTTTCGATGCTTGCCATTTTGCTTTCATTGCCTCACTTTTGTTAACATGTATTTATGCACACCAAAGATTACATAAGTCATTCTGCAAAGATAACACATAGTAGGATTTGGAAGAATGAAATCAAATAATCCCATCAGCTTTGCATTTAGTATCCAGCTAGAAAAAGGGACAAGATCTACAACATCCTTTCTTGTTTACCTAGTGTAATTGCTTTTGAGCTTTCTTGAAAGTGGATTTGCTGAGAAACATTGCTTTCTCTCCAGTAAGGTTGGCTTTCATCCCAATACACAAAGTTCTGTGACCAGAGACAATCAGGGAGATAGAATAAGGTAACCTTAAAGGCCAGTGCCTCTGCTGTTTCTTTCCCTATACAAAACAAAACCCAAGTTTCTGATCCTCTTTATAAATCACATGACCAACATTTTGCAGAATAAATGCAAAACTGTGGATTACAGGCTCACAGAGCTCATAATTACAGTAAACATTAAAACTGATGGAAGTGTTATCACTGAAAGTAATTGTCAAAATGTAAAACTTAACAAGCAGCAGAAAGCAGATTATTATAACTTGTTTGAAATCTACTTTTCTAAATAACAAAAAAAGAAATATTACCACCGAACATTTTGTAAGAGAGACAAGTGGGGTTACCGGTGTTTGCAAATGTCCAGCTTCCTACTTGCCCTAGTGCCACTGCTGCATCAGAGGGAAAGTAGAACACGTGGGACTTGCTTAGTTTTTTGATGGAGGCAGCTGGGTGAATGAGAATACCAACAGTTTGTGCTTCCCCAGAAATCACAAATCCCAATCCAAAGCTCCTAGAAGCCTGCAGGATTCTTTTCACTGACTTCAGCAGGGTTGGACCAAATCCTTATGCATGCTGTGGCTCCTGAGCTTGGAAGTGTTTAAAGCTTACCCTGTTCACGTTTACTGATTTGCTCTGCAGGGAGATGATTTATTTATTGCCTCAAAATTCTTCTTCTGTTGTTTAGTACAAGTAGTTTATCATTGCATTGAGGAGTTCACTGCAGGCAAGAGAGAAGGCAACAATGCCTTGCACTGGCTCATGAAACGCCTCTTTCTGATGCAGAGAAAGTGAGCTGGAGGAAGCCTTGTGCTGATGACCTGCAATTAGGCCTTAGAGGGAGGAAAGAAAGGATAAAAAAAGAAAAAAAGAAAAAGGATGGGTGTCTTAAGAAGAAAATGACAAAGAGAAGCAGAGGAAAAAGAAGGTAGGAACAGATACTGAAGTCAATTTTCAGCTACTTAAATCATCCTTTCAGGAGTACTGAGTCTGGCAGCAATACTGAGGTGATCGTGATCATAGGAGCAAGGAGCTTCTGATCATTTATGCTAGGGCTGGCACAGAGACTGTCCTTCCCTTTTTATGTCACTGGCCAGTCCCCGGTGGGCTCATATGGCCAGGTTTGGCACTGCAAAGTCTCTTTGGCAAGATTCTGCTTCGGGCAATGAATCGTACTGACATTCAGCAGCGTAACAAGTGATCCTCTCTCCTCCAGCTTACTGCAGGGATTCCTCCATGGATTACATCCCATGTCTACTAAATTATTGGTTTGGCACAGGTAAAGATGCTTTTTATCTACATTGTTAAAGCAAGTGAGAAGGTCCAGGGTAGCAGCAGCTGAAAACATGCTAAGTGCATTTTAGGGCTTTTCTATCTGGAGAACAGCCAACTGAAACTGAATCACACTAGTATTTACCAATAAAGCCACATCAGAAACCCACATGTAAGCTACATCTGGTTATATCTTCCCAGCGAAATAAACTGCATTTGTTCCTCAGGCTATTGCCCCTCAGGATTGTTTCCAGGGTTTTCAAATTACATGAGTAACTACATTCTTCTAAGTCTTTGCATCTTCTTCCTAATTAAAACATCTCTCATACTTATCAAAGCAGAGATATTAGCATGCTGGGCCAGCTACCTTTCATTCCTAACAATTCCCTGCGTACCCAGATGGAAAGCCAGGGAAAGAAAAAAAAAAAAAAAAAAAAAAAAAAAAAAAAAGGACAGAGACAGGCTCTCTCTCACATATCCAAATCAAACCTGTTTTAGCAGGTCTTTTCTAAGCTCCCCCTATCCTTACTGGCCATCTCAGTATTTTACAAAGCTGTCACCATATGCGAGATATTTGGCTTCAGGGAGAAAACGATCAAGATGAAAGAATTACTTACTCCACTTCTACCAACCTCGTGAATCATTCATGTTCCTTACCTGACTCACAGCCAGCTGCAGTATCTGTCACATTCTGGATTTAAGCCATGTACGATGTAACATTTACCAATGATAATTCAGCATATTCTATTAACCCCCCTTCAAATACACACATTGCGTATTGGCACACAGTACAGGAAAAAACAATTTATTGTACAGTTCAGCATCTTGCTGAAATGCCATAGTTTTAGCTGAAAGCTATACAGCCTTCTTTACAGGCAAGGAGTGAATTTGTTTATTATTTTTCGAAAGCTGCATCTAAGGGTAAGACACCATTTTCCCCTGGACTTGAGTAACAGCAGGTTTTAGATTCTCAAATGAAAACTGCAATAGGTGGAAACCAGGAATAAGGAAGCTTGTACCTATGATCAGACCAGCAGAATAAACCTTACCGAGGAAGCTTATGTACCAATGAACAGTTGTCAGCTATGCAAAATTTCATCTAAAGCTCACAAAAGTTGCTAGGAATGCTCCAAGTTCACCTTGCAAACTATTTAAAGTCAGTTCAGCAGAATCTGGATGAAGTTTTATGCTGTGTAACAGAAAAACCAGCACTCTGGAGTATGCTGTGCACACTTCAGTGTCCCCCTTTAAAAAAACAGGTGTATATCCTCAGAAATTCTCTCCTCAAAGGTCAGCACCCAAACGCAAACATACATTAACTTTGAGGCTAATTAAACGTTTTATAACTAAGTTGCTGCCACATTTACATGCTACACCAGGTCAATTTTGCCCTGAGGCTTTTGTGCCGGTGCCGGACACATCACTCCTGCCAGCACAGGTCTCGCCATGGCAGAGCGAGACCAGCACATATTCAGCTACCTAAACTTTTATTGCAGTAATGGGATTACAGTAAAGATTGGTTCAAATTTGAAATAAAGTGTTCGTTTAAAGCCATTAAAAATAGTTACTTTGCTGTCAGATTATTAATCGTCTGTCATAATATTCTTAGAGGTGATTATAAAAAGTATATTTCTGCATAGTCAGAACGCCCTTCTGTCAGACACCGCGGTAACTGAAGAGCCAGCAATAGAAACACTGCCACCGCACAGAAACACTGCCACCTCTTGTTGATCACCAGGGAGACAGCTGCCAGCCATACGCTCAAAACGCGGCAAACACCAGGTTACCTATTTTAAACCCTAATCACAGAGATGTTCTTTAACGTGGCTTTATCTCACGTTTTGGGTAAAGGCAGACACCGTTCAGCTAGTGCAGGATAATTCATTAAGCCACAGTCACCTGCTTTTGAGCCTGAGCACTGTCAAACCCGTCCTCTTTTCTTTCAGGTGCACGATTTTGGTATTTCATTGCTGTGACACCAGAGACATCAGCAGTCACTCCCACTGCCAGCAACACAAAAGGAGATTTAGTCCTGGGAGACCACAGAAAGATGCAGCGTGAAATGCTACAAAGCCTAATATGTTTTCTTCACGCAGAAGTTGTTGCTAAACCTCCCGTAAAAAACATAGAGCAGAGCAGCGTGTCCTGAGCCGGTGCTGGTGCCCCAGTGCCGCTGAGCACCGAGGGCCTGTGCCCACGTCTGCCTGCCTAAAAGCTTTACCCCCAGGCCCCCATGGCCACGGGCAGGCAGGGGCTGGGAGGCAGCACCTCTGCGACTTCGGAGACCGCAAACCACAGATTTCTAGTGAAAACTCCAGCATCTCGTGTACTGAAAATGAATAATTTCTTTCATGCTCTTTGTGAGTCAGTTAATAGCTTCTTTTCCCCCTGATTAATACCATTACGATCATGGTAAGGGCAAGAGTACATTTTATGCCTGGGCTGGTTAATTTTCATGATTATTTTGCAAGGCATCTGGGTCTGCTACTGAGGCATCCATGTATTCATTACACTTCAGCAGCATGTAATGAAGGCATAAATTAATACTGCAAATTTGGAGATTCTAGTTCAGTGGGAACAAGAAATTGTGTCAATGGAACAAGTGATCTGTTCCAAATTTCTGGTTATGATATATGGTAGAAAATGTATTTTAAAAAAAAAAGGAATATTAAAAGACAACAGCTATCTTAAAATAGCATGTCCTCAAAATAGAGGATAAGAGAAAAACGTTCATTCACTTTGTGTGAGACTTCACCTCTATCAAACAAAGACTATGTTAAACCTCATCTCCCAAAAGTAAATCCAAATAAACACCACAGATTCAGCTCCTGAAAGTCTGGGTATTTTTGATGTACCTCACCATGCCCTGTCTATGCTGGAAGCAGCTATCAACAAATGCCTCTAACACCTTGTCACAGGCCATAAATTCTCTGAGATTCTGGTTTCCAAACATTCCTGAACTTGCAAACCTGGCTCTTTGGCAAAACAGCTTGGTTAAAATGTTGATTTTTTTGGGGAGGAGTACCTTGCCCCTCTGCTTGCAAGCAGCATTAGCAGGCTGATTCAAATATGGCTCGGAAGGAAAATGAAGTTCGCCGATTACAAACGGCCAATGCCACACATTGCTGTTTGAGGAAGGAAACCACCAAAAATGGAGAAAGCTTCACCTCCTCGGATAGCATATTTCTCGTACCCTGGCTGGGCAGCTTGCTCGCAGACCTCTGCCATCTCTGGCCTCAAACACACCACACCACAGAAACCCGCCATTTCTCACTTCCTCACAGCAGCCCTAAAATAACCATGGATTGGCCCCATCATGGTGCCAGGGTGCCTGTTTAACTTGGAAAGAGCATTTTTACCTATCCTTCAGTCCTCAGAAAAACCCCAAGCACTGCCTCACCCCACAGCCCCCCACACCCTCAGGACCAAATGGTGCTTTAAGCCCTTTTTTCACCAGGAAAGGGGGACCCATCTCCCCAGTAGCGGGGTGAGATGACCACCGGCCTCGGGCCTGACTGACCTGCACACTTGCGCCTTTCCTGGCCCAAAATCCTCTGTGGACGCGATGAACCAGGTTTGGGAGAGGCAGCGGGAAGGCAGAGGTCCTCAGGGACTCCCCTTGCAGGCCGGCTGAGGGGATGGTGCTCCCTGGGCAGCCCGTGCCAGGGACCCCTCCCATGGCACCCGCACCTCCTGCCTGCCTGGGCAGATGGCTGCTCTGAGGAGCTGAGAGCTGGGGGAGGAAAGGTGCACACCTGAGCCCGTTTGGGCAATCAGGCAATTAAGCCAGCTGGGACAGGCCCCACACCTGCACCTGCTCCTGCACCCCCTCACGCTGCTCCTGCAGCCATACCACCTCCACCACCTGCTGCTCCTGAACCCACATCGCCTCCGCTCCACCACCTTCTGCTTCGGCTGGCACTCCTGCGCCTGCACCCAGAAGTCGTGACTCCATACCATGAAACTCAAACCAAAGCCACCCTCAGGCCAGACCGCTGGAGACAGGCCACCGGTGACCAGTACGCGCTGTGGGCTCGTGAGGGGCCTCTGCCCAGGGAGACACCCGCTCGCCCGCTGGCTGTCCCCCGAACAAGTCCCCTCGGTGGCGTGCTGGCAGCAGCTGGGGAGCACCGCTGGCAAAGCAGGGTGCTCGCTCGTACAAAGGAAACACGGGGTCTCGAAATAACGTGAATTACGACGTTTCTCTTTTGTGTTTCTCTGCACTCAGGTTTTGCTTCAAGCAGCACGTTGTACTTCTTGTTACTCTAAACCGCAATTAACTATGAAAAACGACATTTTTTTAGTCATCTTTGCTGACATGTCTTAACCTCCTTAATACATACGTAATTCTTATCTCCCTCCTGCACTTTCATTAACTTGACTGACATTACAGCAGCCACAGGGAATCGCCCCGGTCCTGCCAACGTGCATCCGGGGCTCTGACCCGATCGGAGCAGCCGCGCTGCAAAGCACGTCCAACAGCCCCTCAAATCCACCCTGATGTGGGGGGCCCTTTGCAGAGGGACTGACTACGATGAAAACAGAAAAGTAAATGCTATTGAGCAGAAGTGGTGCCATTATTCCAGGTTTATGTTATTAGTCAAACTGGTAATTAAATACCTCACAAGGTCTGCTTACCTTCTTTTCTGAACACACCCAACAGACATGAGTTTGAATCTCTTCTGCACATCCATGATTTGAGGGATCAAGAAACAATCTCACAGGTTGAAGCTGACGGAGGTTGAACCCCTTATCTAACTGAAAAAGAATATTAAGATCTGTAAGCAGAAAGAGTTTTGGTTACTAAAAAAAAAAAATAAATCTTTGGGCTGGTGGGAAGGGGCATAACAACTTCCAGTGAAGTTGTTCTTGAAACAAAATTCTTGAAACAAAACAAGAATAATTTGGAGTTTTCTTGTTTTTTTTAATACAAGCGTAGTCAGCACTGGAAAAAATGGTCCATGAAAGCAATAGGTTATTTGTGTCTTCAAGTCAAAAATAAACACTTCTACGGATTTATGTAGTTAAGCACAAGTTACCAGGCTCCACACAGGCCTGGATGAGATTCAGTAATTGCAGCGTGCAGAGTAAATGGCCTCTGCTGGCTGCGAGAGCCATGCACTGGTATCACCACAAGCCTGCTCTCTGGCACCCCTCTACAGAGCAGCTCCGGATCACATTAAACACCTTTCCCATCAGCCGGGGTGCCCATGCTGGGGCAGGTGAAATAGCACAATATTCTTGCACAAATCCCACCTTGCCATCATTTCACATGTCACTCCTCCTCCCCCTATCCCACACCACCAAGGAGCACCAGGACCTCAAAATTTCCTACGGGACTTGGCCGTGGGCTCCCCGCAGGCTACACCCCAGTCAGGCAGCAGCGCGGCACGGCAGAAACAGATCTGCGGAGAGAAGCAGCCAGCGCTGAGGGTGCAGCAGCCCCATCACACGTGTTCTGCAGGGTGGTTGCTCCAGCGGTGGAGGAGGACTGACCCTAAGGTGCCACAAAGGGAGCTGCTCTCCCGGAGCGCACCTCCCAGTGCGGCTTCCCCCAGCTCCCGGTCGCGTGCTGTGAGGAGGCACAGTGACAAGAGCTGGAGCTGTGCGAGTGCTGGCAACCAGCAGATTCACTTCAAAAGTGCTCTCATGACCCCAGCTGAAATGCTCATGTTTCACCCAGAAACACTTTCAAAGTGGAAATGAATTAGGACTGGTTGAATTAGTCTCTGTGAATAATTTAGCCACTACATTTTGCATTAATTGTTGAATAATTTATTCACAAATACATTTTCTCCATTATTTGACCTCTGCTGCAAAGTAATGAATGCTATTTGGCAAATAATTTACTGTACAATATTTATATGAATACATTAATTCTGAATATATTTTCCTATTACCCCATTACTTCCAAATTCACTGTTTGAGTGATCTCGGCATAGACAGCAGTCAGCCATCTTTTATAAGTCATTCCTATTGCCTGGTCTGGTTCATCCTAATTCGAATGTCTCAGTACATATTCCAAAATACTTCAACCTGTTCTGGGCACATTCCCTCTCGATAAAGCCTGCAAGCCTCTTGGAATAAACACGGTGATATGCAGGCTAATGCAGTCACGTGTAGCTGGACAAGGGGGGAGCAGCAAACATGGGAAATATTAAGACAGTTTTGGGGGGTTTTTTTGGAGGGCATCTTTGAGTATCCAAAAATCTCACTGAGATTTGACAGGGTCTAAACACTTAATTCCAAGGCTCTTAAGAAAACCATGGCCTTTGCTGAAATCCTTTTTATCTCTGCAGCACAATGATACAACCTACTCTTTATTTAAGGCCCAGGGCATCAGACTTCACACAGTTAGAGTCACGATCTAGAAGATGGACAAAACCCATGTGGCTTTACAGACATCTTGTTACTTGGATATTTAGGATTAGCAGGTAGGAAACTGGCTGTAAATATCTACTTGAAATACATCAAATCCACACACTCCTCGGAAACCTCTCTGAAAACAACCTTTGCTCCCTCCTCTTGGACACAAAGCAACACACCATCAAGAAATCATGCTGGATTCATCTCTGCCTTCAGGACATCTACAGCAATAGAGAAGCAGCAAGGTGCTCCTCTGCACATCCAAATACAATGAAAAAGCATTAAAGTACCTAGACAATACGTAGCTGAAAGGATATTTGATTCACAGATTCACGGCAAACATATAAAAATTACTTTCTTCTAACTATGCTCTCATGACTTTCAGCCCAGCAGTTCTCCTAGACAAAAGCAACAGGGGAACACGCGCTATACAAGCCTTGTGGCTGGAGGGCTCCACATGATTATTTTGCTACAATTCTCAGAACGAAGCAATGCAGCAGCAAAGCCACAGAGAAGTTCTGCAGGATTTCGTCACCCTTTATTTGCCACTTTTTAATGAAAAGCTGAAATATTAGAAAATCTTTACTGCTAAATTTGCTTAACCAAATTGACAGTTAAAGGCGAGAGTCCCCTGTCATTTTCAATCACACTGACAGCTGATTTTTTTTCTGGGGGAGGACAGCATATTTGATATAAATATTTAACAAAAAACATCTCCGTAAACACAAAGACTGATAATTTTGAACCTCTTCTACATTTAACCAAACAAACTGCTTGTTGGGCTGGCATTGGTGGACTTGTGATTTTCCATGTTCATAAATCGATCAACCATCTGGGACAAGGAACATAAGCAAAGGGATTCACACTCTTCTAAGCCCCTTTTCAGCAGTGCTATGTGTGGAAACTATGGAGCTTGTCCACGATGCAACAACCTACTCTATGGCCTGCTGTTCTCTGCTGGGAAAGGAAGCACAGGAAAATCCTCATATTCTGTGATTTAATACCACCATTGCAGGTTGAAAGACCTCAGACTGCATCTCTGGGAAGGGGTATAAAGAAGAGACAGAGCACTGTGTACATTTGGGATGATTTCATCTCCTTCATCCAGAGAGCAAATGTTGACTGAGACAGGACCTTTATCCTGCAGGGATCATATATATTCTCTGCCTTTCTTGTACCTTTTCCATGCTGTGTCCTGAGCAGAGAAAAACAATAATTTCCTTCCCATACTTTGAGCTTCTCTTGCCCTGAGTTTAAATAGATACCTGCCGTCACACCATAGCCAATGCTGCTCAGGAACTGAAGAGCTCCCCCTGCCTTTTTGTTTTGGTTTGGGTTTTTTGTTTGTTTGTTTCGGTTTTTTTTCTTTCTTTTTTTCCAAATGTAACTGTTCAATGAAACTTTTTTCACTTCCCTGTGGGGAACAAAAATCAGTCCTTCTGGTGAACTTCCATCTGAAGAAAACTTGCTCATATACTGTCTAGAGCCATGCAAGAAAAAGCGATCCATAAAGCTGTAGACTGTCGCTGCTGTTTGTTCAAGATGCTTCCCACAGCCCCTGGGAAACCCTTCCCATTCCGATAATATTTCATATGATTTATTCAAGTTTAGATGGAAAAGAAAATATTATCTACCCCACATACGCTCATAGATGGACTTGGCTGCAAGAGATGATTGCCAGTTTGCAGCCATCTCTGAACACAGACACAAGGCTAAAAACTTGGAGAGCCATCTCCAGTACCATCACGGAGTGCCTAATTAGATGATGGATCTTGATCTTCACACAACAGGAGTCAGGTGTATTTTTCATTTATTTTCCTTCCTGTGCATTGCTTTTCTAGTCTTTGTTACTTCAGTTTTAATTCATCGTGTCCATTATTCCCTTCTAAACAATGTATCTTATAACTTATTTGCAGATGGAGGAAGCTGAGGAGAGGCAGAGGGATTTGCCCCTCTCATATTTGCACCTGCTTGCTTACACCTACAGGGTGCTCCTTTTTCATGCTCATTCTCTCATGTCTCTTTCAATTATAGACAGTTTTCTTCAAAATGTCATCTCTAAGTAGCTTCCCAAGGAGATGCTAGCTGCTTTTTCTTCCCTGCATTCCTTCCTTTCAAAGATACCGTTAATGGTATCCCTTGGGATACCCTAGGATTACCTTAGGATACTCTTCTCCCAATACAGACTATCTATTATCTATTTTCTGGATTTCTTATTCCCTGTATTGGGTTTGCATGGAATTCCTCAGAAAATATTTTTTTATGATTTACAATATTTACATAAAGCTGCATTTCTTGGAAAATTTGCATCAGTGACAAAGGCCACAAAAGAGGTGGTACTTACAAGATAATACAGATCTTGAGATACTCCAGTAAAAAGGGACACATTTCACTGACAATGAATTAGTTTCTTACAGTTGTTGAATTCCATTTGCTTCCAGTCATGGCTACAAATGAAGCACTGATCTCGGTTCTGGATCTGTGGACAGCTAATGAGGAGGAAGTCTTTAACTGAGGTTCCTGGCTGCATCACAAAATAGTCTTTTGTATAAACCAGAAATGACTGCAGAGGGGTGAGCAATTTTTCGTCTGGGTTTGCTTGACCTGATAGTGCTCACTCTCACAGTGGCCATGATCACAGACAGTGTAACATCATGTAACATCTCATTCCATCAGTAACCAGAAGATATTCTGATCTGCTTCTTTACCTGGCACAAGCAAATCCTGGGCTAGGAGCTTCATTTAGTAAACAGTCAGAATTACTCAGCCCTCGTTTTTTACTGACTAGGTCTTTTTCAGCTTTGTTTCTTGAAGATACTGAGGACAAGTAGCCATCAGTCTCTCGAGCAGCTTCCTTCCTTCCTTCCTGGGAAGGTCATGATGCCCTTGGTCCCAACTGTATCGATGCAGGAGGCTTCGCAGCACTCAGCATCTATTTCTCCTTCCCACATTTGTCTACGTCCTTCCTTGTTCTCCCATAACTCTATCACCTGGGATGGTTTTGACAATTCTTTCCTACATGCTCAATCTGATTTAGTTTCCTTTTATTTCCCCAGAGACTTGAATTGCTGTTCACACCCCATTTAGTTTCCTTTTAGAGAGAACACCACTCAGTGTAAATGTAGTGTCCCCAGCCCCAGGAACAGGAAGAGGACTATGGAGCAATTTCAAGGCTGCTCGACTTCTTTGGCTCTTACTTTGTTCCTTTGCATACTGCTCTTCAAGGAGGATCCCCCACTAGACCTAGAGAATTTAGATAGAGCACCTATTTGATTTCTCTCATTTCATGCATTCTTGACAGGATAGCAACGGTTTCTCATTACCTTCAGGGAGACAGGCACTATTCAAAGCAGTGGGAGCAAGTGCTTTGCCCGCATCTAAAAGCAGTGAGACCAGAAATCCAGGTCTTCAAAGTCCCACTTGATTTTCAGATATGCGCAACTTGCCTTGTTCTGCGGTCTGGCCTTTTCCTCTCTACTTCTGCCTAGTCTGCTGTGTATTTCGCTTCGGTTATACAGCAAACACCCAAAACGCCATGTGATAGATGGCACTAAAGAGGCTTATTTACAAATGCTCACGTGTTCCCAGGTGAAATTTCCCGATCCAAGATGGAAAATAGTGTGGAGTGTTTTGATAACTACCAAACCAATAACTCTGGAGTGTTCCCAACTAAGGCCAGTCCCCTACTGCTCTTCTGAGCTGCTCTGCCAACCCCATAAACCACTGATGTGAATGAGCTGTACTGGAGCATTTTGGAGAAGTACGTTCTTCTGCAGGCAGGTTTTAGAAATGTAAATGCATGTAGGAGGATCTATGCTTCAGGCTGGCTCCTCTAAACAGAACAACTTTTAATTAATTTTTTTAAATACTGCCACAGGCCCCTCTTAAATTGATGAGAAGTGCATTCTACTTTCCTTTGCAGAAAGGCATTGTATATTACACTTAATCTGATTAGGTAGAAAAAAAAAGAAAAAAAGCAGCAAGCCAGCTGTGCTTCTACGGGCTTTAAATCTGTCCTTTTAAACAGTGTTTAAACAGAACACTGTTTATATCAACCCACTTTAATATGAGGTAAAGCACATTTAAACAGTCACTTTAAAATACCACACAATTACTATATTATTGCAGCCCCCTTGTTATGAAGACACCTTACACAGGAAAAAACTTCTGAGCAAAGCCTGCTGTCACCAAATTGTAATTTACTGACTCTGAAAGTGTTAAAGAATTAAAGCAATAGAGATTTAAATTTATCCACCAAGGAAATGAGCCTTGAAACCTGTATCACAATGTATTTGGTTACAATTTCATTTCTGAGGGAAATGATATTTTTTTAAAAAATAAATCACATAAATCTTTTCAAATAAGGAAAGATATACTGGAAAATCAGGATGGGATTATGTCTCCTGGCCATTACTTCCATCCAGAGGACTTTATTTTGCAAAGCAGATGAATAACCTTACCCACATGAGCAATGAAAAGACAATTCATCACTTTAAATCAGTGGTCCCAGTTGACTTAACTGAGCCTTGAAAAAGGCCCCTAGGGCTACACTGTGATGGTGAAGGCTGCCCTGCTAACAGTGTTTGGGCAAAGCAAGGATCAGAACCTCAGCCTCACTCTTTTTCCAACTTCCTGTATTACGTTTGTTTGCTAATGGAAGAAGGTGTGAACATGAAGACTGCCATTAATGAGAGAGATGAAATTGTAACCCAGCCTCACAGTTTGGGTATTTGTCCCACGTAAACAAAGCCGAACCTAACATTTAACTAATGACTCTGACACATTCTCCTCAAAGAGGTCAAGACTGGAAGCATGAGGAGATGGTGAAGAGAAGGTTAAAACTGGGATAAAGCTATAAGTAACCATGAGTGTTTAGGAGAAGAATCCCACTATGTGGCCAAGCTGTATGTGTCGTAGCAGGGAGCAATGGACTGAAACTAAAAAGAGGTAAATTGTAATTTGTGTTAGGTAGCATGACTAATTGATCAATAAGGAACTGGAATAATTTGCCAAAGGATTTACAGGCATCCAAGAAAAGATGAAACACTTCCAAGCGTGTTGTGCTGAGGAGAATCCTTCATTTTTGCATATGGCTGGACGGTGGCATTCAGGAGTATTTAGCCAGCTCTATCATTTGGTGGTGGTGGCCTCTGTCACCTGATATTGATAAAACCAAGGCAAGGTTATATTTTGTTGCTACTTTTGTATTTTCTTCTCTCCGATTAGCTTCTGAGCCACAAGACCTAAGGCATTTTGGGGTATCTGTTGTCAGCTGTGGAACTCTAAATGTAATTGTTGCTGCAAAGTGCAGAAAACCTGAGCCCTGTTCTATACTCTCAGTCCCACCCAAGCTCTTACTAATTTCTTCAAAGCAAACTTAGGCCATGACTAAACAGCTACGCACAGCCCAGTTGACAGGTTAATACCACGGAGGGTATCAGATTATCTTATAAAGAATAATACCTGTAGTTCACAAGATGTCCACGTTGCTATATACTTTGCCCAGTACAACATGACTCATCAAACCTTATTATCTATAGCCCAAAGACCAGTAGAAAATGAAGATAACAAGCAGCAATTAAAAAAGCCTACCTTCCTGGAAAAATATGGCACTTGTTTCACACTGACCAGCATAAGGTGCATGAAATCTACCTGGCCTTGCTCATTTGCTCAGATCTTCTGCCCTACAGAACCAATTCCTTTAGAGAAGGATATTGATTAACTTGTTACAGAAGCATCACACCTTCTAAAATCACAAATATCTAGAACGCTTCAAGCCTGCTCACTAATGATTACGGGAGTTCTAATCACTTCCATTTTGAAATTCAAATTGGACATAACACTTGAGCACCTATAATTATCTTTATGGAAGTGAAGATTTTCATTATGTTAAGGCACTTTACATACATCAGGCAGAGAAAACTGCAAGATTCAGGAACCAAAAACTGAAAATGTTCAAACTGATTCAAAGCAAGATTCACAATTCCAGTGATGAAGACAATTAACTACAGGAACACAGAAATGTGATGGATTCAACTCTGCTGTAAGTGAAGATTGGATGATGTTCCCAAGGGTCTGTTGTAGCTCACACATAAGACAGGACCAAAACAGGAGTTATTAAATGGCATTTCTTGTTTTGTGTTATACATGATGTCCGAACAATTGCAATGACTTCTCTTGCCTTTACTGTTAAGAATTGCAAATTTTGTTATCATAAGCAGTCCATGTTTAGATGCTTCATCATAGAATAAACTTTAAAGGAGGAAGTGATATTGTTAAACTCCAGAGCTCAGCTGAAAACATCAGTGCATGGCATACAGCTAGTTTTAAGATGAAGTTGTAAAATTGGTATGTAAATATCGTACTATCATTCACGATTTAAAAAGCAGCCGGTAGGACAGGAACGAAAATAACAAAAGGTATGAGCTGTAATTGTATCACTAGGCTTCCTTTATATCTCTAATAAAGTACTGGCGTTTGGTTTCTGCTGAGAGGAGGAAAAGCTGATACTACTCTGGTTGATGTTGCTGTACAAAGGAAGCAGAGAATCCTCATCTACAGATAAAAGAGACATAAGCTCTAATGAAGACATGCTTTAGAAAAAAGAACCCCCTCCCAGTCTAATAGCCTGAAGGCATCTTAACTAAAATGTCTGAGAATGAAAACCGATCTGTTTAATTAATGCTGAGCCCTAATCGTTAACAGCAATTACATAACAAAAACTATCTCAAGACAGGGATTCATGCACTAGGAAATTAGATACAGTAGAGAAAACAATAATTAAAGAGCTGAACATACTTGCTTCTGGAACAGCGTCTAGTACATTTATGCTTGTGTAAATGCAGAATTGTACCTTTCAGCTGTGGCACAGACAAACCACCTGGGCTGGTGATCTTCGTGATGTTGGACTTCCAACATGATCTGTGATGTTCACTGCTACGGTTTGCTTCTATGTCCATGATGAAGCCAGAAGCTGTTATTTCCCATGCTTTTCTTATAACTGGTTTGACTTAATGGATCCCTGAGATGGCATTTTGAGTAGCATGAGCCATCATATAAGGAGCAGCTGCTCAGTCTCTTCTGAAGCAGCAATGAGGAGGCATCAAATGAAGTCAGGAATTAAAAAGTTCAGAATACATGAAGGAAGAGATGTACTTCAAATATTGCAGAAGGCTACAGATAGTACAATATACAGAGATTCCTAAAGTGATGAAATATCAACATCATGGATGTAAAAGGAAATATAATACTTCTGAGTTAGAAGTTGGAGCTGCAAATGCCAGAAAACAGCATGAAGACTGAGGAAGCAGGAGATGATTGCCTTGTTCCTGAGGTCTTACCCATTCCTGTTGCTTGATCCTCGATATGGGTGCACGCAAGACACAGAATCCTTTCAGGGCATCCTTTTACTTGGAGATTTTGAGATTGGGCCTGTCTTTTTTTCTTTTTCCTCTTTTTTTTGTTTTGTTTTGGTTGTTGTTGTTGTTGTTGTGTTTTTCTGTCACAACCCATTAGGGTTCACTATAATGCTTTCAGCTGAGTAACATGCTTACCTGATGGATTTATGCAATTTCATGTCAAATGGCAAACACTGGAGCCATTTGCCCCACCAGTGGCACACTTCCAAATTAATTACACCTTGAGCCCTTTGCCTTCTGCTGGTGCAAAGCTGAGAGATGCTCTTCTGATGGAAAAGGCGACAGCTGCAGCAAGCTCCGCTCTCCTGGTAGGGCTGGAACTGCTGCCTGCCTGCAGCTAAAATGATCACATCTCTCCCTTGCCCCATAACAAATTATGCATGATTACTGGGCTCCTGTGATCTTGGCTCCCTGAGCTCTCCTTAAAAGAGCGTGTCTATCTGCTGGTACAGCAATCTTCACTTCCAAATATCTGCAGTGCTCCCTTGCTCTCCCTTTTGCTGCCAGCACCTTTGTTCCCAGAGACTGTTCTCCCTCCTCTAAGACCAAGTCTAACAGAAAAGACAGAGCTGTCCAAAAGCATACAAACCAAATGGATCATTTTCTTGTCTGACTCGGATCTCTGCTATGTGCGAAGCTTACACCTCCTGCCGACTGGTGGTCCCCAGGCATCAAGCTTCAGCAGTGTCTCCGAGAGATATAATATTTGATGTTATCAAGAAACTGCTGAGCTGCTGTGGCTGATACACTACCCACAAAGCAGTCACTTCCACCCAGCCTAAGGCACCACCCTGGTTTAGCTCGCTCACTCCCTTCACAGCTCCTAAAGATGCTTGCTCAATTTAGGTCATTTGGCCAGAATTGTTTGTCTCAGCTCACTATGCAAGGCAGAAGGCCTTCCTCTCCCTCCCTCTCCAGCTGTATTTTCTCAACCTCCCCCTTTCCTCCAAAAAAAAATCAGAGCAGAGTTTTGCTCAGTCCATCTTCTCCCTTCTGTCTCCTGCTCCCCATTCGCAGCACAAAAGCTTTCCTTTGTCAGATTTGTTGGCCTGTGACTGACAAGCAATTACAATAAGTAATTTCATTTCAGTGGAAGATAATAAAACGTGATACCATAACTACCCACAGAGCCTCCAAAGTATTCATGTTCACTCTAATAACCTGGTGAGATGCTGTTAATCTTGACAGAGGCTGCCCAGCAGGTGCTGGGGAGCTGAATTTTCATATTCTTTCATTGTTTGCTGATCCTTCCACAGGGAAAGCTCCAAGCTGTTAAAATGCAATGGCCCTGCTCTATTTTTTAATTACATTTAGTTTATTAGCGGCACAATCAGATGCATAACTAATCCTGGAGCCTGCCCTACCTTACCGAAGAGGGAAAGGGAGGTCTGACTCATTTAGGCTCTCGCAATCTTGGATGCGTGGAGTGGTTTCCCTCTGGGAGACAGAGGCGTTGAAGGGGAATATGCAGCGTAGGGGGAACTCTGTTGTTTTCAAAAGTGGATGCTTTTTACCGATACTTCCCTCCCTGCCCAGGGACCCCTTCAACAAAGGCAAGTTGCCTTTGTTTTCAGATATTCGTCCTAAAGCTAAGATGTGCCAAGGAAAGACCAGTGCCGATTTGCCATTTAAAATTCCGTCTGTCTGTCCCCTCAGGACCAGAGTGCAAATAAGCTGTGTATGGGTGAGGGGACGGATGCACTTGGTGCCAAAGAATTACAGGCCTCCCCCTTAGAAAAACTGCTTTTACTAACACTGCAGAAACAACATACACTTTCCCAGAGATGCCACTCTGGGATGCAGGTGAGCACAAGAGGTGCAGTAGGGAGAAAGGAGATGACAGTAGGGAGAAAGGCAGCAGAGGCAGCTGCCTAGAAATGGAGGCCACTTTTGAACATCTCAGCTGGGAAATTAATTTTGCTCCCCCTTGGAAGCATAGTGGGGGACCCTGAGGGGAATTAGGCCCTTATGGCCAAGTATCGGGTATACACAGACTTTCTGCTCCAAAATGTCCCACTGGCTGTTTGGCATGGCGAACCCTGGGTCCTTAATCTGAGAAAGCAGGATGCGCACCAGAATCACACCAGTGTCCCAGCAGTGAAACGGTGATGCCCCAGCCTCTGAAAGCCTGGGTATTTCTCAGGACATACATCACCTCGGTGCACAAGCGACCCGTGGCCTCCCGCTCCTGAGCAAGCAGAATCCCGCCCTGCTGCCAGAGCAGAGACAAAAGCAGCCCCTCAGCATCCTGCCAGCACTGCAGAGGGGATGATTAAACACACACGACTCGCTGAGTCCAGAGAGGAGCTCATAGCTGGGGCACGGCAACCTGAACTGTGGCCTTCACAGAGATGAACCTGACCTCCCCGAATGCAGTGCGGTGCGGAGAGGGCGTCAGGGAAAGAGGGAGCAGGGACTGGTCAGACAGGTTTCCACAGCATCAACGGTACTTTTTTTGACAACCCTATTTTCAAAATTTCTGTAACCACAATCACACAATAACGGAGGTGAGAGGGCAGAGATCTCTCTCGGAGAGCGCTAGTTCAGGGAATAAAGTGTGAGTAAGCTCCATTTAAAGGGAAAGCCAAAGGAGCTGCTCCCAACCAAGGGCAAAATAGCTTAAAGGCTGCTGCTCAAACTTTTGTGTCCACTTGGGAAGCAAGAGTCTACCTACAAGATAAACTGGAGGGCCAGCATGTTCCTCACTACAACCCACCTGCTGCTGTTCAATAGTGTCTTGTTCACGTTAAATCCACAACTGTAATTAAATTGTTTTCCAAGCTCTTGAGAAGTAACTGAAATGTTTAAAAATGCTCTGAAGAAAATTACAACAATAATTCTAATATGGCTGTTTCCATTTTCCAAAGATAACACGCAGATCTCTATCCACCAGCAGGTGGGTTCCAGGCTGTCCTGGTTTGAGGTAAAACAGAACCAATTTTCTGTTCAGTAATTTTACTTTCAGTTAAGCCTCTTCTAACTAATTGAACTCTCTAAAACTCTCTGAAATTAACAGCATATTGTGGAGACACTGTTCCCTCTTAGAGTGATAGGACCTGTGTTTGTAATTTATGCCAAGGCACGGTGTGCAGAGAGGCTCCTGCTTATACTTATTGCTGTAACAGCCAAGGGCAGCCAACTTTGGTATTTGCCCCGTTCGAGGTTCAGAAGCAGAAAAGCATAGAGGGGTCACACCTGCGGGGAGGAGTGGACAGGACAGGTGACCCAAAACTGACCAACAGGGTATTCCATCCCATCTGCATCATGCTCAGTATAAAAGCTGAGTGATCAAAGGGTCAGCCTCTTCCTTCAATGGCCAGTGGTCAAGCAGGACTCTGTTCATCCACCTTTGATCCCAGTTCGTGCATTCTTGAATACAGATCCAGAATCCAGTTCACGTCTGTCGCTGAGTCCAGTCTGGTACTTCCCCAGTGTCTGCCAGTGATGTGATCATCATCCTGAGACCTTCATACAGTTTTGTATATATTGTATATATTTCATTATTTCCTTTTTATTATTTTATTAATATTTCATTAAAGTAGTTTAGGGTTTTTTCTAAACTGATAAGTCTCTTTCTTTCTCTCTTCGAGAGATTGGTAGGGGAGAGCATCTGTTGTTCATCTCAGTGGCCAGTCCAGCACAAACCATGACACAGGCTAAAGTCTATGGTATTAGCTCTTTAGAAAGGAAGCTGTATATGGCCCAGATCCCAAACTGAGAGGTGGGAAAGGCAGGAGCATTGTTTCAGTCTTCTATTCTTCAACCAATATGCCTCCAGACCTTGCTGAATTTCAAAGGAACTCGGTAGTCATAGTGGAGAACGGTCCTCTGAAACACGCTGCAAGGACTTCTCAGACAGTTAATTCCTCTGCCCTTCTGTCATTTCTTTACAGACAAATGAAGATTTAGAAGAGAGGAGTAATATATATGTTGAAGATAGCTGAGCTGTGTTTTTCTCCAAACATTATTCAAGGCAAAACTACAAGATGTTCCTGGGATTGCCTGGAAATCTACTTACGTTACATCCTTAAACATACTCCCTTTATTCCAGAGGGCTTTCTTGAGTTTGCATAGTGAAAATGGAAAAAAATGAAATTCTGTATTTCTTTAACATTGAGAACATGGGAAATAAATAACCTTGGGCTTTTCTCCTCCAAGAAGACAGGTGATGTAAGACCAAGCTAAGTGCAGCTGACTTACCTCGGTTCAGAATTATGGTCCAAACCAATAAGAGAGCCTCTTGCATAGAATAAAAAGGTCAGGAGTATAAAGATGTGATCTCGACGGGGAAGAGAGCCAAGAAAACAGTTCGCTATTTAAATAGCTGATTAAACAGAATATAATTAGGGCTAACTTGGCCCCTTTCCCAGAGTTCATAAACCCACATAGGGAATCTCCTCTGGGGGCAGTACAGCCTGACGTGTGCCTTACTTACATCAGGCCATTTAAATACCTGACCTTTTTTAGTGTCTGCTTCTGCTTGTTCATACACCCACATCTCTTTCTGAAGCTAATCTTTTATATTGCTGCCTGCCTGCTTGTGTCATGTCTTCCCCATGTTTAGACATAGCAGAAGCCAAATTAAATAAAGCAGAACTACAACAGAATGAGAAGTTGCAGGAAACCCTTTGCTGCATTTTTATTTCTGGGGTCCCATTTGCTGAGCATCAGCCTGCCTTGCATGGCCTTGAACAGCTGGGTGAGCCCAGCTCCCTATAGCTTGAAAATCCCAACCTGTAAAAGACAAAGCTATGCACAGAGCTAATCCACGTAGGTATTTGCCCTGTTCTCATCAAGCTCTCAAGTACACGAAAGATTATTTTTGTGCAACTTCAGCAGCCTGATGTGCTCTCTGCTGGACTGGTTCCAGTACCCCACTGCTCTGCTAAGCCTGAGGAACAGATTTTTAGCAGCAAATTGAATCACATGGGCACAAGACCACCCTAGCCTGTTTCACAGCTTCCAGACAGGTGGCTTATATTAATATTAGCCCTTTGCTCAGGTAAACTTGGCTTTCCATTTCAGTACTGGCCATATGGACATGTGGTCCATATGGTATGGAGCACAGGCAATCCCTCCTTTAAAAGGAAAAATTCACATCGGAAAAGAACCTGTGAACTCATAACCATGAATGCCAAGAGAAAGGATGGGGGAAGAGCGGGATGGAGAGGCTGTAACTGCACTTCTCTCTGTCTAAAAAATTCACTAAGGTCTGATTAAAAAACCTTGAAGTCAACAAGAGTCTTTGCATTGACTTTAGATGTAGCAGAAGCCAAATTAAATAAACCAGAACTACAACAGAATAAGAAGTTGCAAGAAAGCCTTTGCTGCATTTTTATTTCCTGGGTCCCATTTGCTGAGCGACAGCCTGCTTTGGATCACGATTTGATTTGGGAAGAAGGGGGTGAATTGCAGCTATCAAGAGCTTTCATTAAAGTAAAACAATGACTTGAGCACAAGAGCTAGAGTTAATGAAAGGACAAATTATGATGCACGGCTCAGGGAGACATGTACACTTACCCTGTACAATGTGCTGTTTAGGAAGCACCTCACTTCCAGGTTGTTTGGATGCTTTTGCTTTAGCCTGATTCCTGTCAAAGTTTATTTGCAGGGGAATAATTTTAATTCAGAATGTGACCTCCCAGCTATACATGTGGAAAATCTGTCCATCCAGTAAGCTAGTCAAATATCACCTTCCAGTTATTTACAATGCCACAAATATTAATTAAAATTTATGTAATGATATTGATTTTTGTCTGAATTGATACTCCACATATTCTGCACACATGGCTGTTTTTACACTCTTCAGAGGAACACCAATATTAAACACTTTCAGGGGAACAGAGTGAACACAGTCCTAAACAAACAGACCAATTCCAACAGTGTCAAATGAGGTTGATGGAGAGGAGTTTGTGGCTTTTGTATCAGACACCCTGGGAAATGTCTCTGGAGTCTTTATTATCCCCATTACAGTAGGCAGCACAGATCTATCTGTGAGATGGAAGGCCATGAACAAAATGCACATAAATATTGTGGAGCTACCCAAGGTCAAGAAATAACTCACAGCAGCCTTACCAGCCTGCTGGATTTACCATTTACACCCCTCCTATATGAAATTCCTTTAAATTGGGGTCCCACATGTATTTGGACCCACAGCATTCTCCTGGAGAAACTGGCTGCTCATGGCTTGGACGGACGTACTCTTCGCTGGGTTAAAGACTGGCTGGATGGCTGGGTCCAAAGAGTGGTGGTGAATGGAGTTAAATCCAGCTGGCAGCTGATCATAAGTGGTGTTCCCTGGGGCTCAATATTGGGGCCAGTTCTGTTTAATATCTTTATCAACAACTTGCATGAGGGGATTGAATGCACCCTCAGTAAGTTTGCAGATGACATCAAGGTGGGTGTCAGTGTTGACCTGCTTGAGGGTAGGAAGCATCTACAGAGGGATCTGGACAGGCTGGGTCAATAGGCCAAGGCCAATGGCATGCAGTTCAACAAGGCAAGTGCCGCGTCCTGCACCTGGGTTGCAACAACCCCATGCAGTGCTACAGGCTTGGGGAGGAGTGGCTGGAAAGCTGCCTGGCAGAAAAGGACCTGGGGGTGTTTGTCATCAGCCATCTGAATATTGAGCCAAGAGTGTGCCCAGGTGGCCAAGAAGGCCAACAGCATCCCAGCCTGTGTCAGGAATAGTGTGGCCAGCAGGACTAGGGAGGCGATTGTCCTGCTGTACTCAGCACTGGGGAGGCTGCACCTCGAGTACTGTGTTCAGTTTCGTGCCCCTCGCTGCAAGAAAGAGACTGAGGGGCTGGAGTGTGTCCAGAGAAGGGCAACGAAGCTGGTGAGGGGTCTGGAGCACAAGACTTACGAGGAGCAGCTGAGGGAACTGGGGTTGTTTAGCCTGGAGAAAAGGAGGCTGAGGGGAGACCTTAGCGCTCTCTACAGCTACCTGAAAGGAAGTAGTAGTGAGGTGGAATTTGGTTTCTTCTCCCAAGTAACAAACGATAGAACAAGAGGAAATGGCCTCAAGTTGCACCAGGGGAGGTTTAGGATGGATATCCGGTAAAATTTCTTCACCAAAAGGGTTATCAAGCATCAGAACAGGCTGCCCAGGGAAGTGGCTGAATCATCATCCCTGGAGGTATTTAAAAGATGGGTAGATATCGTGCTGAGGGACATGGTTTAGTGGTGGTTTTGGCAGTGTTATGTTAATGCTCGGACTCAATGATCTTAAAGGTCCCTTCCAACCTAGACAATTCTATGATTCTATGACCAGAATGCCCACATAAAAACTAACCCTCCTGGCTCGTAGTTTCGCCTTCACTTAGTTTTCCTTTCAAAGAATTACGGCCCCAAACCAGAAAGACCAGAAGAAAGGTACTTTCAGCCCATTAGTTTAAAGGTAAAGAGCAAGATGAATGGAAAGTCCATTTCAGTGTCTAGCTGGGGAAACCTAGGTGTGCCTTAATACCTGTGAGCAAGCAATGTCATTTGCCAAAATTATTTGCAACTCTGTCCTTCTGCAAGAAAAAGATGGACTTCATACTTCAACACCAAGAGCATGGAGAACAGCATGACTGCCTCTCAGCTTCAACCTCTTAGCTGCCTGCCCTGCTTCTCACCTGAAGAAGCTTTCTTCTACTAGCAACCCAGCAAAGCCTGCCTTTGCGCACTGCATAGTCCTAGTGCTGGTCTCCTCATGAATCTCGGTCACAGCACTCAAGGCTGCTGGATGAAGATTATGTGATTAAGAATGAAACTGCTCAGAAAAATAGGTGGCCTCACCCTTGCCTGAGGGCATGGAAGGCACATCCTGGTGTCTGAGTTCTAACACACCATGCTGAGATTTAAATCTGCTTACTTACCACCACCTGAGATCAGACACTCTGGACATGAGCACCTGTCAGAAAAGGAACTAAAACTAGTGCGTAAAAGCTAATTGAACAACTATTTAGAAGGCTTGAACCCTTTTAAGGGATAGAAGCACACGTACTTTCATTGACGTCAAGATGCTGGTACTGTATCATGTCCGCAACACTCCAAGTCTGCATCTGCACAGGTCCAGAGATACATTTTTGCTGCACCGATGCCTGGCATGATCAGGAGGTTTGGCCAAGTCATGCTGAAGACTTTGATTTTTTCCATCCTGCTGAATTAAAGATCTCATGAGTTAAGAGGAAATCCTCCAGCTGTCCAAACACAAAAAAGGCACAGACCACAGGAGCGTAAAAAAATGAAACAACAAACAACCACTCTGTCCCACGCTTTAACCACCAGCCAGCCTGTTTTCTAACATATGAAGTGATTCTTTTGAATTACCAGCTCTGCCCGATATGAATTAATGACCACAAGGCTATTTTTCTGCTAATTCCCATACTCATTTAGACTCTCTCTCCTCCCCCTCTTTTCCACTTGGTTAGTCTAACATGTTTTTCAAATGTGTCATAATCAATAACATTTGCCCTATGATTGACCTCTCCTATGTTCCTACCAGATTTTCTTTGCTGTCTTCTCTCTCCTGTTACACTTTATGAGGGAAGGATTTTCTTGAAACCATTATCCAGCATTAATAACCTAGAGATTCAAATGTTCTTAAGAACACTTACATCCTCCAGGGTTGCAGGAGACTGTGATTTCACTGAGGGACAGGGGCTATCCTGAACATGAACAGACCCAAATAGTCCATTCAAGACCATCCCAATTTTCCTGAATTTCCATGGACCCTTTCTCCAACAAGTTTCATTTGTACTGGTACCTGGTGGCACTGGGAGGAGGGAAACTGGTGTCAGAATCATGAAAGAATCAAATGATATTACCCACCTCCAGTTCAAGCCACATCTTTGCCAGGCTTCTGCTCTCACTGTGCAGGGCAATTACAGCTCTACAATTCACCCATCTTGGGGAGGACTGTCAGGTTACAAACTTGCTCAAAATATCTGACATCAGTCTGAGGCAGTGTTCAATGTCTGACACAAAAAGAAATAAAGATACATTGCTTCTGCCTTCTCTCCTTGAGACGGAGGTAATCCCATCTCTATTTCTCTCCCCACCCTGAGAAACCACCATCCAGGCAATGACAGACTGCAAAATGTAGATTCGGCACATTTTGCAAAATATCTCGACTTACACATCAGCATAATGGCATTCCTCCTCTCAGGAGAAGATTTGGCTAGCCCAGATCAATCTATGCACAAAGGTGGAGAGAATTTCCTTTTAGCCCTCTAACAAAATTATCTCGGTCATCAGAAGATCGGCAGTAGGAATTGGCTCGTGCCAAGCAAATTTGCAGAGTCTGCTTTTTTTTGCATGTGTGGTTTGCTTTAAAGCTCACTTATATAACACTTATTTATCACAGCCACACAGGCTAATTCATGTATATGTATTTAGTATAAAAGCACTTGAATTAAAGTTCCCAGCTTGTTTACTTTGAAGGACTGAATGCCCCCTCAGGAAGACATATTGATCTTAAAGGAGGCCGTTCTCTGATGAACACTGGTTCCTGCAATATTTATGGCATCTGGAGCCTTTTCTCTACTCTTGATCCTTTGAAAAGAGATCCCAAAGGAGAGTGACAAAGCTTAGAGAGTGGAGGAGGGAGAGAAGAAGTACAAGAGGGGTCCCTTTGCTGCAAGTGCAACGTCAAAATGCAAACAGGAAGGTGATCAAGGACTGTGGTCGTTTCTAAATTAAGCATTTAGAATATATATTAATGAATATGAGAGGAAAAAACCCATTAAGCAAACTTTATAGAGAATGCTAGGATGGGAAAAAAGATCTGCAGCTTTTCTCAGTTTTGCAGCTCAATTCTGCTAATTTAGGCCGTATCAACTGTGATTTTGAGGCCAGCCAAAAGAACTGATGTCAGTGGAAACATCAGAAAGTAACCCCTTCACTGTCTAGCACTTGCCATCTTTCTAATTACCAACTATTATTAAAAATAAAATATTAAATACTTTTCTGTCTTAATCTTCAGAACTGAGTTTGCACTCCATATGGGCTGAGAGAATAAGGAGTGCCCACTTGCTATCCATGTGATGTTCTCCCTCCCCCTCTATCCTGAAGGGAAATCGTTTTTCCTTGGTTGTTTTTTGTTTTCATGGCATAGTAAGGCATAGACAAGGCAAAACACAAGCAGAAGAATCTTAGGGCTAGATCCAGCGCTCCAAAGTCTGCGTCAAAGCATATCACTGACCCACTGTTTAGTGCACACTTATTTATTCTCTCTAGCATTCTGCTTCCTCACCATAAACTGAGGTAATTTCATCTCCCTTCTATCCCTGAGCTAGCTGTAAATCACCAGATACAGGACCAGTCTTTCAGTACACATTTAACACATGCCTACCAAGTGGGATCCTTGTTCTCAGCTAAAGCCATTTTACTGCACTACAGAGGGTGGACAACACACACAGATTCTGCCCAAACTCCACCAAGCAGCTATTATTCCTATCCCTAACAATCCCTCAATGAGCAGGAAACATCCAATGTCCTGTGGGTTGGGTTCCTATAGCAGGAGAAATTGCGGCTGCCAACAGTGGCTATATCCCAAATTCATTTCACACTGTTTGTGGCTATAACAAGCCATAGAGCAGCAGTGGTTGGGAACAGCAGGCAGGAGAGACCCCCACTCAGCCCACGTGGACAAGGAGCAAAGGCCAAGACAGACAGCAAAGAGTTTTGCTGCTGGGGTGGTCCCCACTACCTGGGGGACCCGCCTCCATGCTTTTAATTTGCTTTATCAGATGTCCTATACCATCACAGGGCCAACCCACCTCATATATACAAGTTATCTATGGATACAGATATGCCCAGTGACAGGACAAGAGGTAATGGGCACAAACTTGAACATAGGAAGTTCCTGCTCAACATGAGGAGGAACTTCTTTACTTTGAGGGTGGCAGAGCACTGGAACAGGCTGCCCAGAGAGGTGGTGGAGCCCCCGACTCTGGAGACATTCGACGCCCTCCTGGACGCCATCGTGTGCAACCTGCTCTAGGTGGACCTGCGCTGGCAGGGGGGTTGGACTAGATGATCTTCAGAGGCCCCTTCCAACCCCTAACAGTCTGTGATTCTATGATTCTATTTATATATGTTGAGAAAGGACAGGTCAGCAAGGTATACTGCATTGTTACCAGCCGTTCCCTTCACATTCTGCTTCCGTATGGAAAGTGGGAGTACAGATAATGAGTAGAAAAACATCTGTTTCTCCCATTTCTGGACAATCTGCTGTCACATTCTACAAAACAGGCAATAAGCAGGGTCATTTGCACCACTCTGTTGAATGGATGAGGTCTGTGAAGCTGCCAGCTTTGAGCTGTGCCTCCCCCCTTCCCTTCC
>VZSF01003597.1:166455-258725 GCA_013398295.1 Chionis minor | reverse complement strand
CGGCCCGGCCGGGCCCCGGTAGCTGCCCCCGGCGGGCCCGGGTTGGTGTCGGCGTCGCCCCCGGGGCCTGCGGGGGGGCAGCGCGGCTGCGGGGGCGGCAGCCCGGGCCAGCGAGCCCAGTACGGCAAAACAGACTAACACCAGGAATTGCCTTTTTAAAATCCAAGGTATCTTTAAACCGGTTCGTAATTTGTTTTGGAAACATCGGAAAGCGGCGTTTTATACTTCTGTTTGTTAATAAACCTTTATTAAGCGTTACAGTGTCAGAGAAATTCTGATGCTGTGAAGTTTCACAGTTAACAAGCTCATAAATCTCATTAAAAGCAGTCTCCTAAGACAACTGTTGGTTGCTATGTGAGCAATATAACACTTGGTCAGATGTGGAAGTGACAAGCCAAGTTGTTGGGAGTTTTTTTTTCTAAATTTGCAAACGGTGTTGTCTAGCAGAGGGAGCTCCTGGTCAGGAAACGTGACCTGTGTCTGCCATTGCCGTGCTCTGTTGGGGTTTGATAGAGCTGGAGTTACCAAAAGTGCTGCTCGGGCGGGCAGGACCGTGTGTTGAGGAGCTTGACTTCTGCTTCCTGGTTGTGAACTGGCTGAGCTTCTGCGTTAACAGAGCATGGAAAGCTTCCTTTGATACACCAAGTCCAAATAGCTTTTAATTATTAACTCTGGAATAGGTGTTCTTTTTCTTCTGAAGCAATTAAGTGTCTATGATAAGAGCGCAGCTTTCACCTTTTGTATGTGAGTGTAATTAACCTTAATACAAATAGCCCGTGTGGCAATGGGGGTAACTTTTTGGGCAAAGGTACTTCACTGGTCATGCATGCCAAGGTCCTTCACTGGTCTCAGGCCTAACCTTTCGGGGGGGGTTGTTTGTTTGTTTGTTGGGATTGTTTGTTTGCTTTTAATGCCCGCAAGCAGTTTCAGGTAGTTCAACAAGTATTTTAAAAAGTCAGCTATGTGTATTCTTAAAGGTTACAATCCTGCAGGTACTTGACCTTGCTTAGGTCAGGCTGTGGGTTGATGGCAGTCATGTTTGTGGGCTGTCTGCGTGCGCTGGTACCCTGCACCCCCATCCCCTCCCCGGGCTCCCCAGGCCCGGGCTTCACTTTTCCAGCTGCCTCTGGATGGGATCGGCCGTGTTTGGTGGCTGCAGGCCTTGTCCTTCAGCCCTCCACGGCAGGGCCCACGCTGTCCAGTTGCACGTCTGCGCCTAGAACAGCCTTTGTTTAAAAACCAAAATGAAACAGTAAACCCAACACCCAAACCTACTCTTTCAGTTCTTAATGCCACGCTGACTGCAAAGTTCATACAAGGCCTGATCATACTTTCTTCAATTTCTAGTTCCTCAGAAGTGGGGCACAAAGAATAAATCTCCTCACTCTGTGAACGTCCTTATCTGAGCAGCACCAGAATGATCTGCCGGGGAACCAGAAAACGACTTCCTATCTCATTTCTTGTCACTAATACAGGGTAGTCTAGGGAGCTGAATTAGTCCCAGGACGCTCAGAGGCAAGGTCAACATCTCGGTTTCAGGCTGTGTGTCAGCAGCTTCTGATTGCCATTAGGTGATTACGGTAACCTTTGGTATGATCGTGTAGCAGGTCATTGCTGCCCTTCTTGGAAGAGAGTGTGAGAATGTCTTTAGTTGTAGTGGCAGGTGTGTACTTCCTCCTGTGTCTGGGATGGGACTAGCAAGCCTGAATATTCTGTACTCAAAGCCAGAACCATCTTTACCTTTTTTTGTGTGTGTGCCAGTGCCGCGTTAATGCTTTTGTGTCTCTTAGACAATACAGCCAGCAGCATTAACTCAACACTTGATTTTGTTGCTGTGGTTAGTGAAAGGTGAGACCCAGAGCACTCTCAGCGAGTGGGGACTGCTCTGAATGAGTGACCTCTGGGACCCGTTAGCTCAGGAATCCGTGAGAATGCTGCCGAACCATCAGCATGGCGTACTGTCAGTGCCTCTCGCAGCTCTGGGTTTGAAGACAAGAAGTAACGGTGTGGCGGTGGTGTGGGCTGAGCGCTCTATGGGAACCACTTCTGTGAGGGGAGTTGTCACCCTCCTGGCACGCAAACTCTTTGATAGCCCAGCACTAGAGCTGATTCTGGCATGTTATGAGCCTTTGACACCAGAATAGAGGTCAAATTGCCTGTTTCCCTTTAGGAGCAAAAGTCTGTCTCAGTTTTAGATGCATAACTAAGGTTATGCCTGAAGCTAAAAGTTCTGTTTCATCAAGAGTCTGTAGTCTCTCTTGGTATAAACCTAGTCAGATGAGGGATCTACTTTAAAAAGAAACTTGAAAGAGGTTTTGGGTATACCCTCTCCCTTTCCCTACACCGGAAAAAACCTGAGATGGTGAGGCGTTCCCTGTTAACACCAAGGGGATGCCTGGTGCATCAGTGGCCGTTGGCTTCAGTGAGGCTCTAGGTTTTTACCTGGTTGAAGCGTAGCGTGTCCTGGCCTCTAGGAATAGCTGCAGGGCAGGGCAGAGGCTTTCTTCTGGGATAGGAGCAGGAACATAGAGAACCCTTTGCTTTCTTTGTTCTGAGGGCAAAGGTTTTCTTGCTGCTTGATCTGTTTTTTTCAGGAGGGAGGGGAGAGTAAGGGATTGGAGAAAACAACTCTCCTCCTCTTCTTGCATGGTTTACTTCATTAAATCATCAGCTATCAAGCTGATAGTGTGCTTGCTAAGGTCTCTTTCTGTGCTGGCGTGCTGAGGCAGCAGGGCACAGGACTGAAAATGGATTCCCCACATGCTCAGGAACCTACTCTTGTCCTCACGTAGAAATAGTAGAGTATATGGAGTACACAGTGAAATGCCTGTGTAGCCTGGTCTGCCAGCACTGTCGCTCCCACCAGCAGGGAGCACTGATGGTGAATTACAGCTTTAACTCTGGCTGATCAAGACACTTTTCTGCGCTGGGAGTGCACAGTGCCTCAAGGTTTGTGTGGGAGCCAGCAGCACTGGGCTCGGTGCACAGGCGGGAGACTGGCGGGAGCTGGGAGTGAGTCAGGAGAAGGAAATCGTCTTTGGTGCGGTAGGTGCAAAGTCTGGGCTTGCTCTGTCACCTCTCTGGTTTCTGGTGTGTTGCTGTCGGCTCCCCGAGTAGGTCCAGCGTGATAACTGATGGGCGTGCTGTCAAACCGGTGCCTGGCCCCGGGGCTTTGGGACCGCGTCTGCTGTGCTCCAGCGCTGTCTCTGGGCACTTACCCGTTACATCTCCCCTCCTTCCTGGGAGCACAGGCGGCCTTTCTGCCTGGAGGCACGCTTTATTCTTGCCCTTCTTTCCGAGGGGATTTCACAAGCAGCCCAATTGCTCTGTGTGTTTGTTTCTTTTGCCCGTTCCCACCCTGCTCCAAGTGGATTAAGGCGATCTCCTTGGTTCCTGGTGAGGGGGTTCTCACCTACTGTGAAACCGTGCTGGCAGCAGGCCAGCGGCACTGGGTTTGCCGCCTCTGCTCTGAGGAAGAGCAGCCAGAGAGGACTGGGAACTGACGGCTGTATGTGGCAGTGTAGCCTCCTGCGGTGTACTGGCTGTGAGGGAAAGCATGCTCGAAAGAGGAGGAAATACAATAACTCGGTCTAGGGAGTGCTGGAAGTCATGTGAGAGCATGAGAAGCAGCGGTGGAGAGTGTGTCATCCATTTTTAGGAAGTACTTAATAACAGGAGGTGTTCACAACGTCCTCTGCTCAAGGTTGCGTGCACTTCCATGGGAGGACTGCTTCTTGCCACTTTATAGTTGGGGAAAACACGGTAAAGGGCAACCGCTTGACATTTGTCTGTGTGCAGCTATGGTCAGAGGTGAACAGCTGTGTCCTTGGTGTGTGCAGGTCACACGTACTGTGTATTCAAACTCCGGCACTTCTGTGGCAGACGGTGCAGCTATTGTAGGTGACAGTGCAAGGCACGCTCCTTTCCTGGCATTTATAAAGCATAGTTTGTATCCCAATAATCGGCCTCCATGGTCGTAGAGTAAATCAGAGCCCGCTTACGAACCCAGAAGCCCTACCTCCTACGGCCTAAACTGTTGCTGATGCTTCCTCTGTGTCCTCTTTCCCTGCCAAAGTGTTGTCACTTATTCCTCATCCCTCCTTCCTGCAAACTCATGCGCCTCTCAAACTGGTCTCTCTGTTACTCTAGGTCTTCTTGAGCTGAAAGGATGAAAATTGGCGATTGGAAAGTCACCGTCACTGTCCTAAGCTTCATCCTAACTTCTGGAGTCCCAGCTGATGTATTTGGGTGTACGAGCCTGCGAGAGTGTCCACCATCCCCTTCCATGATTTAGACAGCGGCTTGGAGCATGCATCATTGTAAGGTTTACGTCGTTTCGGCGCTAGCGGTGACACGGTCCCTTTCCCACTTAGTGCAGAGGGGCTAATTGCACAATGGAGGTGCCTATCTAAAAGGGTCCTGAATCCTGGATCCCATCCCACCCCGAGGGTCTCATCCTGCTCCCTCTTTTAAAGCTGGGCAGCAGCCCCTGGGCTCACTCGTGTCAGATCAGTCCCTGCTTGCCCCACCGTCACCTGCTTCCAGTAGTGTCAGCCCTCACTAAGCTTGCCCTGTGTCTGACCTTCTTTATCCCTTCTTGCACGCTGTGATTCCAGAGCGGGATGGTCGGCCACCGAAGCTGCAATGTCGTCCCTGACGACCTCCAGTGAGGGAGAGAACTCTGCTCCCAGGTTTGTTGTCGGTTCCAGGGATGATGAGACAGACTTTCTGGAATCAAACATGAAGACAGACGAAACCGATTTCTTTGAAGATGATGAAGAGGAGGAGTCGGTAAGGAGGTCCCGGCGTTCTGGGTTGGAGTGTCTGTGCGGAACTCCTGGGTCTCAGACAGGGTTTGCATGGTTGCTGCTGAGGCCATGGGCAGTTGGGACTTCAGGGGACATGGCAGCAGGCTGTGTGGCACAACTGTGGGGAAAGGCAGTGTCATTTCTGACAGGATGTATTACGTTGTCGTGCTGCCATATTCAGTGCCTCATGATGCAGTAAATTCTAGCCTGTTCACTTGCAGGTCTTTTTCAGGTACAGTAGCAGGTTTCTTTCGCCTAACAACTCAACCCTGACACTCCTGTAAACCTTTCTGTTTCACCAGGGAAGTTTTTGAGAAAAACTCTGGGAACTGTGAAAAGGGCAAAGGTGTGTCTGCAGGGAGGAAGCATTTTCTCTTTTCTCCAACCTTCAGGAACAGGATGCAGAAAGGAGAATGATCTCCAGCTCCTGACTGCTTTTGTCCCTATTCAGTGTTGTATTAATTGTTACATTTTCTGTTCTGCACGTGGGACTTGGATGCTGCAGGGATATTGTGGCTGGCTGTGGGAATCGCTGGGACCATACACCAGTGCAGTGGTCATTTCCATTGCCTCTGTACCCTGAGTCTCCACTCCAAGGGAGCCTGGGCTCCCTTCAAACCCGCTCAGTGTTGTCTACCTTGATGCTCATTGAAGAGCTATTTATCAGGTGTGGTGAAGGATTTGGAAGCCCTTTCACTTCCCAGACGTTGTTTTTGCTGTGGAACTTTGGCTTTGCAAGGCAGTGCAGTAACTTCTAAAGTCTCAGCTTACAGTTTGAAGCCACAATTGTTTGTGCTGGGTAACCCCGTGTGTATCACTTCAGGTGATCTCACTGCAATTGATCTTGCTTGGGCCAGAACTAATCTGTCAGGAAAACATACAATCTGGGGTTTCTAGATGGTAATGGAATGTCCACCGCAGACCTTAGCCAGTTCTTCCATTAGGGTTACCAATGCTTTTTGAATACACACCTTCTCTCTGGACTTACTCGACTTCATCGCACTGGGTCTTGGTGTACCTTTGTTGGATATATGGAAGAGCAGTTGGTACTGTTTCCCTTCTACTCATAGCTACTTACTGTTCTTATCTCCCCTTCATTGTCTCTCAGATAAAACAAACAGACTGAGCTCCTGGACTTTTTTGCTGTAAAACATTTGCAGCTCTTCTCTGAGCGTGCCTAAGTCCACCAACTGTCTTGGTGAGTTATGGGCCAGAGAACATGATGTGGGATTCCAGTCCCTGCTGCTTGTTCAGGTGCCAGATGCTTATTTCTGACTGACCTTAGCGTTAGTGCCCAGTAAAAGGGGGAGGTACATACTACCTGGCAAAGAAGCCGTTGTTTTGAGCTGCTCCTTAATGATGTCCCCCAGTGGTCTCTAGTGGGAGCTGGAAGTGTGTATGGGTTTGAGTCTAGCAAGGGCATAAGGTTGGAAGAAAATCCCTTCTTTGTTCTGTCTTGCTGCATTTCTATACTGTTGCAGTTTAAATTCAATAAAGTGATTGACCCTGTGCTAATCTGGTCTCTGTCTTCCCTTAGCCACCTGAACGGCAGATTGTGGTTGGAATCTGTGCCATGACCAAAAAGTCCAAGTCAAAGCCCATGACCCAGATTTTGGAGCGTCTGTGCAAGTTTGAGTATATCACAGTGGTGATTATGGGGGAAGATGTTATTCTGAATGAACCGGTGGAGAACTGGCCCTCTTGTGACTGCCTAATATCGTTCCACTCCAAAGGTAAGAAGTCTGTGGCAGGCCTTCATCTGCTTGAGATCTGGGCAAGGGAGCTTCCACTCATTCTGCCCCCTCCATCCCTGTATTTCAGGATTCCCCCTGGATAAAGCAGTTGCTTATGCTAAGCTGTGCAAGCCGTTTCTCATTAATGACCTTGATATGCAGTACTATATCCAGGACAGGTAGGTGTCTGTCATCCACTAAAGCCCCTTCCTTCTCCCTTTGTCTGGTTCATCTTCTCAGCATGCTGTGCAAACTTCATCTTCCTGGCCACAAGCGAGTGAGATGGAGAGGAAAGGGACCTTAGCCGTGGCTTTCATGGGTTGTTTCTCCAAAACACAGAGGGGAAGAGATTTGGGAGTAAGACCATTGAGACCTGGCATGTTTCATTTTCTGGTGCAAATATTTTGTGAAGAATGGCTAGATGAAGTCAGAAGTGGAAGAGGTCTCACAGAATGAGACTGCCCCGACTAAGACAAAAAGACAAGTCTTTGAGTAGGAGAGCCAAGTAGTGGGATGGCGTTCTGTGACAGAAATTGGGAGCAAGGCCAGGTCAGATTCTGAGGAGGGTGTGTTGGTCAGGCACTTCAAGAGGCTTCTCAGTCAGCTCTTGGTAAAGGCAACCGGAGTCACGTACTCCAGTGCATACAGCCAGGCTGCTTTGGTTGCGTGTGGGTAGGGCTCATACCAGACCCCAAACCTCCTGCCATGCCTTTGGGTGGTGAGCGGTGTTCCTGTGGGTGCTGACAGGCAGCCTCAGGTGTAACTCCAGCAAAAGAATTGCGGCTTCCCCATGGACATCGGAAGAAAAGAGGCTCTGCTGCATCTGACCAGCCTGGGCGTTGGGCAGCGTGGTGTGATGGGGCACCCTTCGAGAGGCCAGGTCTGGGTAGGTGGCATGTGCTGCTGTGGATTGGGCATGTGCTAGTAAATGAGTATCCATGTTTAGGCCAGGTAGAGATTTACTCCGACATCTGTGTCTGGAGTAGCACTGAGGCATGTCCCATAGCCTGTAGGTCTTCTCTGGAGAGTATATGCTGAGGAGTATTTGCACTCTGTCTTGAGGCTTTTTGTGTTCTTTTGACTTTGTTCTTCATCAGTGGGAGTGAAGCCTTTCCCTTGGCATGTACTGAGGACTTTCTAGACTCTTCTGACACTGTTTCTGTCCTCTATAGGCGTGAAGTGTATCGGATCCTTCAAGAAGAGGGAATAGACTTGCCCCGCTATGCTGTGCTCAATCGAGATCCTGATAGACCAGAAGGTGAGGGTCCAGGCTCTGCTGAAAGCCATTTTCACATACTGTACTGTTTTAGATATTCTGCAGAGAACAGGTACTGATAATCAGCTTGAAGAGGCCTGTTGGTTTTTGCGGACAAAGTTCCCAACAGCAAAACTGGCTGACTGGCCAGGACCGAAGGGCTTTGGCTCTGCACTAGAGCTGTCTCATCCTTTCTTAACGTGCCGCTGCCGTGCTTTATCTTCAGAGTGCAACTTGGTGGAAGGAGAGGACCACGTGGAGGTAAATGGAGCTGTTTTCCCAAAGCCATTTGTAGAGAAGCCAGTCAGCGCTGAGGACCATAATGTCTATATTTACTACCCAACGTCAGCAGGTGGGGGCAGCCAGCGGCTCTTTCGGAAGGTGAGGAAGGCGACTCCAGTTTTGATGTTAAAACCAACAGATCCATGGCTCCGAGAGCCATGTGGCTTCAGGAGGGAGTGTTGGGCCTGTAAAGGGGAAAGGAACGTTTTGTGTTGGGGAAACCTAGACCTTCTTAGAACTTTTCGTTCAACCCCATTTACCTGGGAATTGGAGAAGGACATATTTTAGAGGTAGTGCTGACTTTGCCTTCCCTATCCTCTCTTTGACCTGTATCCTGTCTAGCAGTCATGGAGAACCGTGTCCCTTATGGAATTGCATGCCGTTTTTTCCGGATCGCTTCCTCAGTTTATCAAGATTATTTATTTTTTTTTAAACTTATGTTCCTGTCCTCTAACGTCATTGTTGCCCTTCTCAGCTTAGTGTAGCTTGCAAGTGTGATAAATACAGTATTTATTCCTAGATTCCACAGGGAATCTGCCCTTACTCACTTTCTCTACTTTGGCAGCAAGCACTTAACAGCTGTGATACACCTTTTTTCCAATCACTTATGCATCTGCCATTAATAATCTCAAAATGATTGTTTCTTTAGTTAACATACAGGCATGCCACTTGAGGTTGTATCCAAAGCCTTACTAAAAATGAAAACAACATCATCTACTGTTGATAAGATCAGTCAGCTGTCCTAGAAGGAAGTTAAATTGGTCTAATTTTCGCCTGTCGTCATTTGTTTTCATTTGCGTCTTAGCTAGGCTTCTTATTTTCTATGTTTTATCCACTGTTGTTTGTTCCCTATCCTTGTAGCGATCAGAGTCAACCTAATGGTCTATAATAACTTTTCTCCTCTTTAAAGCCTGGAAAAGGACATGCCTACTGTCTGTGTTTTGGAGTCTGTTTTGTCCTCCATAAATAAGTGGGCTGGAATAGCTGGGAGTTCTGAGCGATGTTCCGCTAATTCACTGCCTCTGGGGTGAAACTTACGTTTTCTGTTCTTCCATCTCAGAAAAGAAGCCCTGTGGTTTTCCCTGAGGTGTTTATTTTGTGCTTTCAGATTGGCAGCCGGAGTAGCGTGTACTCCCCAGAGAGCAGCGTGAGGAAGACAGGCTCCTATATTTATGAGGAGTTCATGCCTACAGATGGCACTGATGTAAAGGTAAGGAAAAGCCTGGAATAGCTCCTTCCTTCTCCAGGCCTGGGATAGCTGAAGGTTGGGCAGTCCTACTTAGTCCTACTTAGATTCTGGAGTGTTTGTTTAAGCTGTGAGGTGCTGACAGTGCAACTTGGATCCCAAAGAGGGGAGCAGGTGTTCTGTAGGTCATAACAGGAGGAATGCTTGAGACCGTCTGATCTTCTTCTCTCTGCGTCTGTAGTGGAAATACTTTGTGGAAGCTGTGGTTAGTCTAGGTGGTTGTGTCATCTGTAACTGTTTCTCTTCTCAGGTGTACACTGTTGGACCGGACTATGCCCATGCAGAGGCTCGCAAATCCCCTGCTTTGGATGGGAAGGTTGAACGGGACAGTGAAGGGAAAGAAATCCGTTACCCAGTCATGCTGACTGCCATGGAGAAACTAGTTGCCCGGAAAGTCTGTGTAGCCTTTAAGGTCTGTGTTTTCTTTCCTGTGCAAACAGGATACTCCACGAATGTCTGATGCGAATCTCGGTCAGTGTTAAAGCTTGAGCTCTTTTACCCCAGTATGTCTCTGGTGTGGCAGTCTTCCACACTTTGGAAGGCAACTGGATGGCCAGTTGCCATCTCTGCTGGCTGGGTGCAGCTGGTCCTGCTGGCCATGAAGCTTGGTCTTCATTTTCTTCTGGGTTGTTTGGGGTTTGTTTTTTTTCTATTTTTGACCTGGCTTTGGTGCACATTTGTGTTCCATTTTGCAGGTCGGTAGAGTGAGTGTGTGAGTCTAGGTATGGTTACATGACATGTTCAGCAATATCAGCAGAAGAAGCACTTGGCTGCTTGTTCCTGGCCCCGCCGCAATCTGCGACCCGTGCCGTTGTGTTGATACAGCTGTGGGCTTCTTCTACCTTGTAGCCTTTTCCACATGGTGATGGATGTCTTTGCCTACACCACTTATTGTTGTACTTGTCGGTCTGGTTTGAAATGGTTGGATTTGGAGGCAAGAGCAGGAGAGCCAGGAGCTGCTCTGTCTTAGGCCTTTAGAGCTCTGGGAGCTAGTGGGGCAGCCCTGATGGCTTAATCCGGGGGCTCGTGGGTTGGGCCTTTGATACAGCAGTGGGGGTGTAAAGGTTCCTCTAAAGGGCCTGTTTTCACACTTCTTCAAGACTCGTGAGTGAGGCATAGAGTGGAGGATGGCAGCAGCACCGGTGGAGCTGACCTGGGCAGTGTGTGCTGTGTGTCCCACTTGGCTGGGCGGCTGCCGTCCCCTCGCTGCCTTCCCTCACAGCGTGCCTGAATCCTGCATCCTCCGCTTCTTCCTGCAGCAAACGGTGTGTGGGTTCGACCTCCTGCGGGCAAACGGCCACTCTTTTGTTTGCGATGTGAACGGCTTCAGTTTTGTGAAGAACTCTATGAAGTATTACGACGACTGTGCCAAAATCCTCGGGTACGTAAAATTCAAGTTTTGACGCTCATAGCAAAGTAAAATGAATGTGGAGTCCTGATTAGTATGTCGGAGAAGTCTGCAGGTGGTTCATATGGGGACATTTGTTCAGCAACTGAAAGCTTGGCTCTGAGAGGAACTAGTTAATATTTTTAGCCCCTGGCGTTCCAGCCTGCTTTGGCATTAGCTGTCTTTGTCTACAGCGGGATGTATCTTACAGGACTTTTCATTGGATGTTAATCCCAGCTGCAGTATTGGTGGTGTGGGGGGAATTGGTGTCTCTTTGGGGTGCCCTAACTAGGCCGTGGAGTGATAGGTGTCTCTGCAAGAAAGGTGAGGAGAAATTCTGTGGCTCTCTTCAAATGTTTCAGCTGGACCACTAAGAAGGGGGTGGAGAACCAAGGGAATGGAATTTCTTGTAAGTTTTGTATTCTAATATCTTCCAGAAATATAATCATGCGGGAATTGGCTCCCCAGTTTCATATTCCCTGGTCGATCCCAACAGAGGCAGAAGACATTCCCATCGTCCCCACAACTTCAGGCACCATGTGAGTACCTGCCATCTACTCAGAAGAATGACAGTGATGGCTATGTGAGGGGCAAAGTGCAAATCCTGTCCAAGGGACAGACGTCACCCAGCAGCATGGCGTTCTCCAGCTGCTGTGTTGGTTGCAACCCTGAAATGCCTGTGGAAAGGCTTAGCCATGCACACGAAAGGGGTGATAGGTGGTAAATTAGTGATAGGTTTGATGAATGCAGAAGAGCAGTAATTGAAAGAATTAGAGGAACTGCTCACACGGCTTTCAGAAGGCCCAAATTCTTGAACAGCACAGGAAACGGAGTAGGGCATCGCTGTATCTGGGTCGCTCTTCAGTAGGGTACTGCTTGGAGAAAGTCCGTGTTGAGCTGCCAGTGAAATGTGTGGAAAACAATTAGCTGAAGTAGTCACATTACCTGTACACTTGGCAGACCCTCGTTTGATACTGTTGGCCTTACTAGTTTTCCACCACATAAGGCTAAAAGACCAAAAGCAAAAATTTCTTTGTGGTCCTCAACACACTTGTACACTTGAATGAAGTGAACCAAGTAGGTGCTATAGAAAAGGTAGATTGAGAGTATGTATTCATCCTTCCTTTACCACATGATCATTTGGAAAAAGTTGGCAAACACAAACACTGCACAACTCCGAGGACTGCTGGCTGCCATGACACCTTGTGACAATGAGACTGATAGAATTGATCCCTGTTTCTCTGGGATCCTATAAGAAATCCTTGGGTACTGTAGTATCTGAAAAAGTAAACTTGTGTAGCCCTTCTGAAATTAGCCAGCCTAACTACCGGTTCCTGCAGGTGGCTGATTGCTATGGCATTGTTCTAGGTACAGCTCTTATTCACAGAATCACAGAAAATTAAGCTTTGGAAGGGACCTCTGGAGACCATCTGGTCCAACCCTCCTGCCAGAGCAGGTCCACCTACAGCAGGTTGCGCAGGATGGCATCCAGGTGGGTGTTGAATGTCTCCAGAGTCGGAGACTCCACCACCTCTCTGGGCAGCCTGTATTGGTTGCTCAAAGACAGGACCCCAGCTGTATAACCATTCTTCTGAACTGAGTTGTTTTCTCCTCAGTCTTTGTAAGTGGTTCTATGAGCATTACACAAGTTGGGCGTGAAAACAAGCTTGGCACGATTCAAAATCCTGTTTCTGTAGCTTCTGTAACATACAGCCTGGTCCTTTCTGCTGCAAATGTGGTTCTGCCTGTCATATTATGGTACTGTGGTCCTTTTCCCTGATAGGAAACCAGATGACCTGGTAGTGTCTGCAGTACTTTGGCTTTTACAGCCTTGGCACTTGTGCCTGGTTTAGTCTGGGAGAAGTTCTGCCACTGGCGAGGAAAGCAGCTGTCAAAAGGATAGAACTGAAAGAGCAATGGGAAAGTACTTTCTGGTGACAATTCGGGAGTGTAGGGGCACGTTTGTCATGTGTATCTTGTGTTTCCCAGGATGGAGCTTCGTTGTGTTATTGCAGTCATCAGGCATGGAGATCGCACCCCAAAGCAGAAGATGAAGATGGAAGTTAAGCATCCCCGGTAAGAGTCAAGGCAAGAAGATGCTGTGCTGCTGGGAAGTGAGGAGGGCCTGTTTTCTGAGTCAAGAGGAGGAGCAGAAGGGCTGAGTGCATGGGAGGCAGGGCTTTTTCCTGGCTTCATTCAAACAAATGCTTTCTGCCAGGTTGAGGGAGCCCCCTTTCCCCATAAGGATCCTGGCACCTTCTGTGTAAACGCTGGAAGAAGGAGTGAAGGTCTCCTAAGTGCTGGAAAGGGAAGTGCCCCACTAAATGGGAAGCTAGTGGCTGCTCCCTTTCCATACCTGCGGCTGGAAACACTTGTTTTTCTCAGAATTTCTGAAGCACAGGAAGGAGCCAGTGGGCCTGCTGGTTCTCCCTAAAGAACAGAGCGTGAATGCATATGCAGGGATGACAGTCCTTGTAGCACTGAAACAGCAGAAAATGGATCAGGGTTCTTTGTTGTCTGTTCAGGTTCTTTGAATTATTTGAGAAATACGATGGCTACAAGACAGGAAAGTTGAAGCTGAAGAAACCAGAGCAGCTACAGGTGAGGGGAATTGTCTCTGGGGTTACTGTGTGGGACATGCAGGTAATATGGATCCCAGCACGAGGCAATTCCTTGGGAGGGTGAAAAACCCCAAAAGGGCTACAGTCTGTCGCACAAACGCTCCCTTTCTCATTCCCCACCCCGTGCACGCTCAGCTGGGTGGTGGTATGAGAGCAGAATGGAAACTGTTCCTGGCTGATGCGAAGACTGTAGGATGGGGATGACCTGATGCAGCTTGCCCATCCGTTGTCGTTGCCTCTGACAAAAGAGGGGTCCCGGCTAGGGAGCTGGGGCAGCTGGGGGCACCTGCTTGCTTCTGAACGGGGCTGGAGCACAGGGTGGGGATGAAGCAAACTGCAGTGTGAAAGTTTGTCCTGCCTGAGCTGTGTCTTTTGAAATGGCGGGTTTCTGACGGGCGTCTGTGTGAACTTGATGCCGGGTGAAACCATCTGGAGACCTTGCAAGAGTGGTGAGTCTGAGGCAGAATTGCTGGATGCTTGAGAACTGTCTGCTCTCAAACAGGAAGTGCTGGACATTGCACGGCAGCTTGTGGTGGACCTGGGAACCCACAGCGACTGTGAGATTGAGGAGCGGAAATCCAAATTGGAACAGCTGAAGAGCGTCTTGGAGATGTAAGGGTTCATATCTTGGGACACTGTGAGTTTGTCTGAGTCGTGGGTCAGCATGCAATGTAGAAACAAGCTGTGCTGCTGATGTCCTGGTCAGCTGGCTCCCAGAGATCAGAGTCTCCTCCGTCCCTGGTTAGCAGCTGTACATGAAAGGTGCCGTGCTCTTAACATTTTCTCCTTGGCATCAAAACCACTGCTGATTCTTGTTCCAAGCTGTCGTGGTTTAACCCCAGCCAGCAGCTAGGACCACACAGCCACTCACCCTCCTTCCCCGCAGAAGGGTGGGGAGGGGAGGGAGAAAAGGAGAGGAAAGGAAAAGGAAAAAAAACTCATGTGTTGGGATAAAGACAGTTTAATAGAACAACAACAGAAAAGGAAAATAACAATAACAGTAATAATAATAATAATGACACAAATCACTCACACCACTCATTAAACTGGCACCCTCCCGAGCAGCAATTGCGAGTACCCACCCCCCGGCAAACCCCTGTTTATATACTGAGCACAGTGTCCATGGCATGAAATATTCCACTGGCCGTGCCACTGCTCTGTCTAGGCTCCTTCTCAGCTTCTGTGCGAAGCTGAAAAAAAGTCCTTGAAAAATATAAACAACACCTGGCAACAACTAAACCAATAATGCATTATTGACATTCCTTTCATACCAAACCTGAAACACAGCAAACCACTGGAAAGAAAATTAATTCTGTCTCAGCTAAAACCAGGACACAAGTATGTCTGATTTTTGGCTAAACAATTTGAGACAAAACTGAGCTTTACTTGCTGGGGGAGAGGAACTGGAGTCCTGTAGGGACCACATTGATATGAAGCATTTTGATAAATTTGGAACAAATCTGGGTTTAAACAAGGTTGTCCTGGTGCCAAAAATTTAACAACAAGGAGCTTGGAAAACATGAAAAGATGTTTGTGTCCTCTCAGGTTTCGTACAGCCAAAATAAAGACAATGTGGTGTTGGCATCTTAGGAACAAAAGACGGGTTTCTCTCAGAAGTGTAGCTCGCTGTGGCATACACAGGCAGTGTCTGTGTTCAAGCCATGTCTGTGGAGCACAGAGGATGAATTTTTGCTAAGACTTCTTTTTTTTTTTTTTGCTCTTTCTGCTCATTAGAGATGTGGTTATCCTCAGACTGGTTGGCAGATTGTTCTTCTGTGATCTCATTAATTTGCTTGTTAAAGATGTAGATAGAAACTAAGTAAGGTTGATTAAAGCCTCCGTGAGGTATGAGAGCACAGAGTGCTGTCAGCTGAAAAGCAAGCAAGTAAATGCATCTTTGAATTTCATTTGGCGGAGTTGTTTGGCTTTTTTTGGGGGTGCGTACCGGATGATGGGTAGATGGCAAGAATGTTCATGTTCCCTGGCAATTGGCGTTGCAGCAGAAGGTGTCTTGCCTGTGCTGTATTTTTGCTGTTTACTTGCCTAGGGACCTCTGGGCAAAGGGTGAATGGAGTTGATTTGTTTAATTTTTTTTCACCCCTTTCTTCGTTACAGGTATGGACATTTTTCTGGCATTAACCGTAAAGTTCAGTTGACTTATCTGCCTCATGGACATCCAAAAGCTGCAAGTGAAGATGAAGGTAAAGAAACCTGATGTTAGTGCCATGATCTTCAAGGCTGATGTTCAAGAACGCGTGCAGCTATTGTACCTATATAGGCCTCTGGACATGCAAGCAAAATTAGCAACCCATACCTTATCTTTGCTCGCAGCATATGAAGGGTTGGAGTTATGCATAGCGTAGTGTACCAGTATACACCAAGTGGTGCCACAGCGCTTATGCTTCCAATTTCAAGAATGTCACTCTATACCTTCAAAAAGCAGTGACTCTTAATTTTGTACTTGCTGGTTTGGTTCCTGGGGATTTTGGGCCACGGTTTTGTTGGGAACACTCTGCAAGGTGCTGATATCAACCTCTTCTTCCTCCCCTCCTCTCCGCTTGCAAGCTCAGCTCTGAGATCTGATTTAGTGAGTACCTGTTTGTCTCCTAGAAGCTCGCCGGGAATCCTCCCCATCTCTTCTCCTGGTGCTTAAGTGGGGTGGAGAGCTGACACCAGCAGGAAGAGTCCAGGCAGAAGAGCTGGGGCGAGCCTTTCGCTGTATGTACCCTGGTGGCCAAGGTAAGCTTTGTCCCTGTACCTCCTGTCCTGTGACTGTGCCAGGCTGCCCAGCCCTGGTGACTGATCACCAGCGTGAGGGATGCTCAGACATCTGTGGGCTGTGCAGCCCGTGTGGCTCAGGTCATCGCTGGTTCTGTTCTTTTGAGTTGATCTGATAAGGATGAATAATTCAAGTGAGTTTTGCATCCAGAGATCCCTAAGCTGGCTAGAGGTGTCTGCTGCAGTGGTTAAACTTTAGTATGTCTTGAAGCACAATAGCATTCTTTCCGCTGATGTGCCAGTATTCAAAATAGAGAAGCCATTCCACTAAGATACATTCTGATGCAGCAAATATGATTCAAAATTTATGTATGTTTAACAAGGAATTTAGGTCAGGTGTAGAGAACAGAGGAAATCTGTCATAGAACACAGGTAATTCTGCCTCAAGCCAGGAGAACAGAAAAGTAACTTCTCCATGTTTTCTCCGCCATAATTCTGTGACTCTGAAAAGCATTCAGTACGCACAGAGATCAACAGGAGCCCAAAGGGGAAGAAAAAAGAAGCTGAGATGCCTTTTTCATCCAAGTAAAGAGTAAGAAGTAATACACTGCTACTGTATTGATCTGATGACAGTAGTATTGAATATTACTTGTCTTTGACTTGCATGTTTAATTAATTCAGCTTAATTAATTAAATTTCAAATTCATTAAGCTAATTCAAATTGAATTGGAGAAGATTTCCTTCTGGAATAAGGAAGAGTTACCCTCGGTGGAAGAGGACCAGGTCAGGCAATACTTAAGCAAACTGGACATACATAAGTTCATGGACCTTGATGGAATGCACCCACGAGTGCTGAGGGAGCTGGCAGATGTCACTGCGAGGCCACTCTAGATTATCTTTGAAAGATTGTGGGGACTGGGGGAGGTGCCTGGGGACTGAAGTGGGGGGAATGTCACTCACAGCTTCAAAAACGACAAGAAGGAGAAGGACCCAGGAAACAGCAGGCTGGTAATCCTCACCACAGTCCCCGGGAAGGTGATGGAGCAGCTAATTCTGGAAGCTATTTCTGGACACGTGAGCGATAGGAAGGTGATTTGGGGTAGTCAGCATGGATTCACAAAGGGAAGTCAAGCTTAACCAATCTGATAACCTTCTCCAGTGAAGTGACTGACTTGTCAGATGAGGGGAGAAGAGTGGCTACGGCCTACTTTGACTTCAGTAAGGCTTTCCACACTGTCTTTTTTAATATCCTCATAGCTGGTGAAGTATGGGCTGGATGAGCAGACAGCGAGGTGGATTGGGGGAGGTGAGTTGTGAGGTCAGGTGGTTGTGATCTCAAGAGCAAGAGCACATTTTTAGCAAACACATGAGGATAAACTTTCCAAAAGATGAGAAAGCTAGGTAGTGTTTACTGCAAGGTGCCAGAGTCCTTTTGGAGGAGGAGCGGTAGTGGACAGAGGATCTTCAGGACAAGGCTTGTGTGCCATTCTTGAAGATGGGAATGATGAGTTAGAAGGGCTGGGGACTTCCTGGTGCTGTTGTGGATCTCTGAAGTCTGGAGCTGAGAGGATCAGCCGCGGGCTTGGACAAGAGACTGGGGAGACCAGAAGATAGTGTTCAGGAAAGGCAATTCCACTGGAAGTACAGGGAGTAGATGGCAGTATAATGAGCCAAAATCTGAGAGAAGAGACCTGTCTGCAGAGCTCTGGTCAAGTGGAGTGCAAGTTGGGCTGGGCCCTAAGGTGTGGTCCATGCCAGTTCTGAACTGACTGCTCCATATCTGGTGAGCACTGAGTGGTTCCCGTCTTGCTCACAGTCTAAGCATGTACAAGGTGACTTCTGTCCTTCTGAATCATGGCTTCGGTCATGACCATGACCATGTTCTTTTTCACATGGTCATTTGTGGAGAGGGAGAGATCTTATTTTGCAGTGAAATACTGTGTTGCTGGGTAGCAGTTGGTACCTGGCAGCTTTGTCCAGATATACAGCTGACTTCTGGCCAGTGTCTGCCTCATCTGGCAGGGCATTTCTCTGAGTTCTGAGCTCGGAGCGAAATCGTCATGGGATTCCAGGCAGCAGCAAATTAGTCACCACTGCACTGTCTTTGGAGGGTCAGACTCGAGAGCTGCGTGAGTTGCTTTCTCCCATTACTGATTGGGTTCCTCTGGCTGACTCAGCCATCATAAATAAACCGGCATTTTGTGCCACAAGATAATTGTAGCTCCACAGGATATGTTTTGGAAGCCAGGTGCCTCCCTGCTGAATAGCTCTGCCTGCAGTTCCGGTGGCAGCAATAGCTGCTGTTGTGCAGAGAACAAGTAGAAGGAGGCATTTTTTGTGTGTGCGTCTTTATTCTGCACAGGGGTATTCAGACTAGCAAGACAATTATGCACTGTTCAGAAAGGGTTGCTGCAGAATTTAGGCAGCCTCAGACTTGACTGGTGAATGCTTACTTTTTTTTAATCAAAATAAAGTTTTCCAAGTTAAGCAAATCCTGAATCAGATCTCTAGATATCATGTATGGCTAGAACTGTCTATTTTGGAGCAGCCTAAGTGCTGGCTGTGGAAGTGATTAATTCCCTACATAACTTTGTTACCACAATAGAGTTTGTTGTCTAAACCAGTATATTCAGCTGATAGTTTTGTAGGTGTCAGAATATTAATTTTGAGTTTGCTCTCTATTCCAGGTGATTACGCTGGTTTCCCTGGATGTGGCTTGCTCAGACTACACAGCACCTACCGTCATGATCTCAAGATCTATGCCTCAGATGAGGGACGAGTTCAGATGACAGCAGCAGCTTTTGCAAAGGTCCTTCCTCTTTTTTGGGCACCTGTTAGTTCTGCTACGTTAGTCTTAAAATGTGCCAGTTCTAAAAGAAAACCTCTGGTGATGAGGAAGGAGCTGTCCTAGGAGCTTCTCCCTCTCCGTGGGGAGGACGGTAGTGCACTATGCTAATGGCAAGTGTATGGGGCAGTACTGGAAATCCAGTGTAGCTGCACATGTATGTTAGCTTTAGTATCCTGTCCAGGATAGGACTCTGTCTGGAGAAGGAGATACTTATGAAGTATTGCTGGTCTTTAATGTTAGAGCACATCAAACCTGTTGCTGAGTATTAGTTACCTACAGAACAAGAGTTTCTTGGATGACTGCCCAGCCAGAGAGGTTTTTTCCTGACTGTTGGATTTAAAAGGGGAATAAAATGTTTGTGGTGCAGTGTAGGGTAGGGTTTGGGGAGAAGACAGGTTCATCTGCAGTTAAAGCTTGAGCCAAAGGGAATCCTGGGGTGACTTTAGCTGTTGTTGAGAGCCTCTGTTGTGTCAACATTTTCCAGCAAACTGAATTGACTGCACAACAATTGCCTAGACAAATCTGGGGCTGCTGCGGGCAGAGTTGGCTTTTTGCCTCGAGTAGCTCTAGAAGCGTGCCAGAGGCACTGGTGACTGTAGGTGCTGTTGCTGTAAAACTGCTCGTCAAGGATAGTTGAGATTTCACTCAAGTTGACTGAAGGCTGGCCATAAAACTACCAGAAATGCTCGTTGGTTGGGTTGCACATAACCGAAATCTTGTCCTGTGTCGCTTTAGGGTCTGCTGGCCCTGGAAGGAGAGCTGACCCCCATCCTGGTGCAAATGGTGAAAAGTGCCAATATGAACGGTCTCCTGGACAGTGACAGTGATTCCCTTAGCAGCTGTCAACACAGAGTGAAGGCACGACTGCATGAGATCATGCAGAAAGATGCTGAGTTCTGTGAAGAGGATTATGAAAAGGTAAAGCACCTGTGTGGCTATGTTGCTTCCTGTATATTGTTTCTGGAAGGAGAATAGCATTGCTCCAGTGGTTTGATGTGAAGCCTGCTGCTATCTGAACAACAGTTTGATTAGTGTGAGATCAGTTCTGGTCAAAATTACAGGATATAAACAGAACTTAGGAAGGGTTAGGGAAGGTGGGTTTTTTGGTCTAATAGCCCCTGCCCTTCTCCAAGTGAAAATCCTTCAAGAATCATCATGGGACCCTTTAGAAGTCCCAGTGCATTTTATTCTCATGGGTGTGCTAAGAGTTCTTGTGGTTTACTGCATGCTGCCCAGAACAATCCCGGTTGCTGTGGACAGGGAGTATGCCTTGCCATATTCTAGATCTGTGCTCTGTGCGTGTGTGAACAGATCTTTTGGATGCAAACCCATTTGTGGTCCTATCAGTGTCTGATAACTGCGGAGTAGACAGCACGAGCTACATCCAACACAACAACCAGTAAAAACACTGTAGTTGCTTCTCTAGCAAGTCCCCAAAACACTATTTTTCCCAGACTCTGAGATCTGATTACCAGACTGAAATCCATTCCCATTAAGGAATATATTTATCACCTCAAAGAACTACTTAAAACTTCTATGAAGCCCTTCTGCTCAAGCACAGAAGAAAAGTGAGACAAGAGTGGATATTGTAGGTGGAGGGAGGTGGGATCTGATAGAAGTAGTTGTTTGCTCCCTCTGAGTTTGGTGCTGAGGAAGTTTTTAAAACATACCTAACTACCCCCAGCTTACTACACTTAGCTGGGAGTGCAACTTCTGTACCTAATTAGGAAGCGGTACAGCTGCAAAAGGCAGACATTTTGTGTTCCCAGTTTGTAAAGATACTAACTAATCTCTGCTGCCATCTCTTCTCAGCTAGCACCTACAGGCAGTGCTTCTCTGCTCAACTCCATGATGTTTATCCAGAACCCAGTAGAGGTCTGTAACCAGGTGTTCACCCTGATTGAGAATCTCACTTCCCAGATACAAAAACGTCTGGAAGACCCGAAATCTGCAGGTGAGCAACAGAACTGGAAAGGGTCTGGAGCAGATTCATTTATTGTTACATCTTCAGGGCTCCCAGACACCACTATGGTTTATGTTTGTTTGTAGCAAAGAGATTCTAAAGTGAAATTTTCTATGTGCTATTGATGTAGAAGGCTCCTATTCCACTTTCAACTACTGTTAGAGAGAGCTTTAAGGAATAGGAAATTATGTGTGCATCTTGGGTTTAGAGTGAATGTGGACAACGGCAGTACAGCCTGGGGTGGTATGCCTGATTTTTCCAAGCATTTCCTGGAGGGGAGCTCAAGACTATAAACAGCAGGTTTTTCAGTCACAATTTGCTGATCTCTAAGAACTTCCCTAACACCAGTGCAGAGGTTTTAAAAAGGCATCTGTGGGGCATTTCATATGATCTGTGAGAGACATAAGCCAGCAGGCAAGCATTTTTGCTTTTCTCAAGTATTTCGGAAGTAGCTTTTTGCTGCAGGTTAAAACTCTGTGCAACAGGTCCAGGGGCTTTTCCAGTCTAGGATTCCTGAGGTGATAATCAGACCCCTTCTGTGCTGGGAGAAGTCAGTCATAGCTGTCATTTGAAATCTACGCAGAGCAGTCAGGATGTGAATGTGATTTGGTGTTCTCTGCTGTTTAGACCTGCAGCTGTACCACAGTGAGACTTTAGAACTGATGCTGCAACGCTGGAGTAAGCTGGAGCGAGATTTCCGCATGAAGAACGGGCGTTACGACATCAGCAAGATCCCTGATATCTATGACTGCATCAAGTATGATGTACAGCACAACTGTGCGCTGAAACTGGAAGGCACAGCTGAACTCTTCAAACTCTCCAAAGCCCTGGCAGATGTGATCATACCCCAGGTATAGCCTGTCCTGCCTGTGTGACGATGTCTGTGGTGTCAGTTTCTGACCCTTTCCCTGTCTGTTTTTTTTTTGTCGATTCTCATGCACAGTAACTCTTAAGGCAGAGTATCAGAGGTATTTCTCAGATAAGTCTTTTAGCGTTTGTTTAAGGCGAAAACCACTCTTGATTTAAGATTGGCAGGGCCTGCTTCCTAGATGAGTATTCCGACAGCGTCAGAATAATGAACAGCTGACGCAGCAGCTTTTCCGTGTTCGTCGTAGTGCATTATAGCACAGCGTCGAGCTGACTGTGTGTTATAGCAACATCCCACTCTCCACATACAAGATTGTGCAGGGGAAGAGAGATTTCTGTGTTTAAGCGAAGGCTTGTTCTGGCAAGTTTGTTATTCTTGTGGAACTAGAACTTGTTCAGTTTGCAAAGTTGGCTTGCTTCTCACAAAGTTTATGCTCACGAATGTGGGAGGGAAAAGGAGGGCCACATGTCCTCTGTATTCACCACTGTTCTGTCCCGCTTCTGGCATAAACGCTGCATTTATATGGGGTGACCTTCTGCCAGCAAGGTCCAATTGCACACGTGGCCGTGTAGAGCAGAGGTGGTCTTCTAAGCTTTTTCAGTGTTCCTGATGAGATGCAGTTTGGCTACTTCCAGCAGAGCTCTTCAAGTTTTATCTTTGCAAATAGCTATTGTTGCTTTGATGCTCATGCCAGGTCAGGGTGTAAGTTTGTGTGTCATGAGAGGAGGTTCCTTGATGGTATTTGTGCCTGTCAGCTGTTGGAAGAATTCTGACAGCCATGTCTAGGCAGACTGGGATTCTTGGAGGAGTCTGTCCTCTGGTACCCTTTGGAATATGTGGGGAAAAAATAAGAGAAAGGCACTGAGTGACATCTCCCTTTCTGTCCTTGCTTAACAGTAGTGCTTGAAGTCCACCCTCCTTTCACGTGAGGATGTGGCAAAGAGCCAGGGCTCAAGGGTATCTGTTGTTTTGTTCCTGCAGGAATATGGGATTAATAAGGAGGAAAAACTGGAGATTGCTATTGGCTTTTGTCTTCCTCTCATTAAAAAGATCCAGTTGGACCTACAGAGAACCCATGAAGATGAGTCTGTCAACAAACTACATCCCTTGTAAGGATTGTGCTGCATGCTGCTGGTGGTGGGGAGGGCTGCTTTGGGCAGCGTGTGGGAACCATGCCAGGAGTGTTTAGTGGTGTGGAAGGAGGCTCTGAACAAACACTGAAGGACACACCGAGAGGGAGGCATGCCGGTGCTCCTAGAACTGGAAGGGGCATGGAAAGGCACATTGAGACTGCTGAGCAGGAGCATGGTGCCACAGAAGTTTACGCCCGTTGTAGTTGGGTGGTGGTGCCTTCATCCCTGTCTGCAAGGGGCAAGTGCTGATGTGACGAGGCCATCTCCGCCCCACCGTGTGTTTCCATTAGGATACCACAAAACATGCCGCTTCTGCGCCCAAAGCTCTCCCTGTTCTGTTCCTGCTGCTCTTTGACAGTTCCCAATGTGGGGTTATCTTATTCCCTTAAGCGTGCAGAAACGCTGCTGTATGATGGATGGCACTTTGTTGGCAGGCTGCGAGTAACACTGGGCTGATTTTGGTTTAGGTACTCAAGAGGAGTTCTGTCACCAGGTCGCCACGTTCGGACACGGCTCTACTTCACCAGTGAGAGCCACGTGCACTCTCTGCTCAGTATCTTCCGCTATGGGGGACTCCTGGATGTAAGTGTCCCAGCAATGCTCACAGAGTAAGCCTCCCTGCTATTTTTCAGTGGCCCTTTCCAAGGTGGACAGTGTATGTTTGTAGGTTGCCCCTCTAGCCAGCTCCCCCAGTAACGATGTGCCAACTCCATCTCTGCTGTGTTTGCATGCTGCAGCTTCCTGCCTTTCTGGCATGTAGGAGGACTGTTCCTCCTCAGTCCTGACACTGCCTGCCTGGCTTGTACAGAAGCATGTTTTCTCCAAGAGTTGTCCGGCTGATTTCAGATGAGTAGACCACTTACCTGTGTAGCAGGGTAGCAGTATGAGGCAGTGGGGATGAGGGAATTTCTCTCTTCCTGCTTCCTTCAACTCTTTATTTCAAGAGCTTGGCCCTGTTATTTAGTGACTTTCTGTCAATTCTAAGTCAATAAAACCAGTTTGCTTACAGAGGAAGTGACTCGAGCTTGCAAATGCGTAGGGGGTGCTGTCTACCAGAGGGACGGATGACATGTTTTTAGGGGACTAACTCATCCAGTCCAACCATCCCTTGCTCTCGTAACCTGCTTCCTGAAGGAATTGGCAAGCAGACCCTGAGAAAAGCTCTGCTTTAGACTCCTTGATAGACTCTCTGATTTATCTTCACATTTTTAAGCATGGTGTTCTGAAATGCCTTGCGAGTTTGAGCTTGCTTAGCAGGCGTCATTTCTGATGTCTGTGGAGGCTCACTGTATCTGTAGGTATCCGATCATGCAAGTACCTCTGAATTGCTGAATAATTCTGAATAAGATGCTGAATAACTGAATAAGATGCTACTTTATTCCCTGACTTGAGCGTCAGAGGATGCTGTGTTGCCGGCACAGGGATATTAGGCTGCATCTGGGTTCGTTTGTACCAGTGGGGTTCATTTCATGTCCGTGGAGGGGCTGAGACGCTCCACAGCAGCACGAGTGGCCCCTCGGGTACGGCCGTTCCCTAGCAGAGGTGGGAAACAGCAAGGGCTGCTGCCTGCCTCCTGCAGCCCAAGGGTCCAGCGTGGCTCCGTAGACTTTTCATTCAGCGCTGTGTAAAAGCAGCTTCACTCGCTCCCTCCTTCAGCACAAGTTCACCCGTTGTGCTTCTCTTGAGACTTCTCTAAAATGCTCCATTCCGTGGGCCGCTATTTGAGAACGACTGTGTTTGGGAACGGGCTGTGGGTTGTGCTTTTTTCCAGTCAGCATGGCATAGGGGGCTTGCAGCTGGATACGCTCGGATCTGCACGTGGATTGTACGGGTAGCCGTAGTGTCCCTCTATGCTCCTTACTGTAAGCACCCCGCCCTCATTGCAAGGTCATCTCTCCGTGCAAGTTAAGCAAGGTGGTTTTTTTGTCCTGACGATGTTGTTATCTTGTGGAGAGGCGAACTCTCTCAGACCCATTTCACTGAATGCTGCGAGGTGTCTGCTGTTGCTTATTCCATGCGACTGTTTATGTGTATATATCAGGAAAACAAAGACCAGCAGTGGAAGAGAGCCATGGACTATTTGAGTGCTATCTCAGAGCTGAACTACATGACCCAGATTGTTATCATGCTCTACGAGGACAACAACAAGGTGAGGGATATAGCTGTAGGATAAAATCCTTCCTGCCGTGATGCAAGGCAGAGTCCCCAAGAGATGAGTTCAGCTGGGAAGTCTGTAACCTGAGCTCTCTCCGTTTGGGAATAAAGATGGATGGATCATTAACACGACTGCTAGTTTTTATGTTTAGGTGGGAGCAGTGACCCACTTAATGCTTGTAACATGTAAGCGGAATGCCACCCCGAGCAGTAATACCAAACTTAAGTAATCAATACTATCTATTTTAAAGCATTTCCTAACACAAAGTAATTTGGTGTTTCTTAATATTAACTACAAATGAGCAGTAGGGAAAAAAATATATTATATTTGGCAGTTTTTCCCCAATATTTCTGGAAAACATCCAGAAATTCCACATTCATAAACTTTTTTTTGTATTTTAAAAATCTACTGATACAGTTAGGGAAGTATATACCCATATCTTCAGGAAGTAAAGAGAATCCTTTAAAAAACAGCTGGAATGTGGAAGCTGACGGTGATGACCATAAGTAGGTTTGGCACCGAATTGCACGTACTGAGTTCCAGGTCCTGTGGCTCAGGTCCTGTACCACAGGATGTCGTGGGTGAGGGGAGCCGTCCCTTTCCTCCACACGCTGTAGAGTTAGAATCCTGTATTCACAGAGCCGATGTGGGGTTCTGATGGCAGAGGTGAAATATTTCCTAGTGCTGTTTTTCAAAAAAAAAAAAAAAAAAAAAGAGTCTCAGTAGAGCTTTTAGGAGTGGTGCAATCTGTCAGTAAGATGGTGAAATTTTGGGCTTTATGTCATTAATGCCAGATACTGTAAAAGCTCTGGCTTCCTTTTAAAAAATGATATAAAAAAATTATGTTAGAGACAGTTACTTAAACGTTGGAACAACCTGACTAAAGGTCCAGGAGGGAGCCAGTCTCTCCCTGCCTCAATGTTTGCTGATTTTGCTACGAGAGTGAATTGGAAGGGGCTATGTTTTAGGTTTGTATATATCTATATATACATATAGCCCCATTCTGTTTTGGTCCTCTGGTGGCTGTTGTCACAAAATAACAACAATTTGAATGCCTCAGCTTTGTGCTAATAAGGGCTGTCCTTTTGGATGAAACAAACCCAGAGCCATTATGTTTGTGGTTTCTTGTTGCTTCCGCTTTCCTTCCAAAAGGATGCGCTTGTGATGCGTGCTGCACTGGCATGGCAGGGTGGCCTGCGTCCAGACCATGGCCTGTGCTGACAGAGGGACTGATTTTTATTTATTTACTTATTCCCTGTGCCTCGTGTTCGCAGGATCCATCTTCAGAAGAGCGTTTCCACGTGGAGCTGCATTTCAGCCCTGGTGTGAAAGGCTGTGAGGAGGACAGGAATGTGCCCACGGGGTTTGGCTTTCGACCTGCCTCCGCGGAGGTGAGCACGCTGCCTGGGCGCCGGCTGCCCGGCCCGTGGGGAACGTGGCCATCACCGGCCCCTCGGGCACCGCGCTGCTCTGCCAGGCTCTGCTGCCAGACCAGCTCTGGCAGTGAATTTACCTCTGGCCTTTCTCTCGTGCCCACAAGCTATTAGCAGGTTGCGTTCCCTGCCTAATTCCCAGGGTTTGTCAGGGCAGGCTTTGGGAACACTGGTATCCTCCTGAGCTCCGCACAGCCGGGAGGTCCAAGGCTGGAGCCGGTGCTTGGGCAGCGCTGGCGGAGGCCACGTGCCTGCAGCTGTCAATGTTTCCTTACTGCAGAACGAGAAGAAGGCAGACCAAGGCAGCCTGGAGGACCTCTCCAAAGAGAAGGGCATCGATGAGCCAGACCGCGCACAGCAAAGGTCTCCGCAGCCTTCCGAGCCCATCAGCCTTCAGCGAAGATCACCGCTAATCAGGAACCGGAAGACAGGATCCATGGAGGTAACAACTCGACAGACACCGTTGGTTGTTCTAATGAAGGTCTTCTGCTTGGTTTTGATGTCCTGGCATTCTTTCTAATGTGCCAGAGTTTAAGTTGGTTCTGGGAAAGGATCTGCAGAAGTTAAAACGGGATTTGTTGTAAGGCAGACCTCCCAAACTCCTCCTCCCTGAGGAAGGGCAGGGGGAACACAGGTCAGAGGAACTGATGGATAAGAGCAAGTAAAGAAATGCTTGAGAAACACAAGAAGTATTTGGATTACATCCTCTGTAGAGGCATCAGTGTAACAAGCTATGAGATTGCATGCAATCTTTTTACCTAGCCACGGAGACATCTTTGCCTTCCCTTAGCCTCCAGCCTTTGCCTCTCACAGTTCAGCTCCACATTTTTTCTTCCTGTCTCGCATCTAAGATCTCATGCAAATCGGAGGACCCTGCTAACCGGTGGGTTTGTTATAGAGTGTTTAAACTGACAGGGTTTAGGACTGTCCCATTCACTGATCTGCTAAAGTAACAAAGATCGATTTTACTGTTCTTACTTCCTCTCTTCAGGGCCGTTAGCTTCACGGTCAGCAGTGAAGTGCTCATTCAAAGTGCTCTAGAATTGCCCTTCCTTTTGGAGGGGTTTCACAGGCATTTTTGCTATCTGTTTTCTGAACCAGTGAAAGCAGAGAGTTAGGGCTTGAGGTATTTGTTAACTGGCTTACTTCTCTGTGTCACTCATGATGTAATCTTTGCATGCAGCACTCAGGAGCTCTTTGTAACAGGCACATACTACATTAAATGGGATGTACTCTCCTGCTGCTAAGGAAGGAAGTCTGTGTCCCAGTGATCCCAGCAAGAGGGCTGGATGACAGCTCTCATCTGTCAAGAGAGGGAGACAAGGAGCTCAGTATGAGAGTCCCTTCATCTCCACTGTTCCACAACCCAACACAAACTTGAAATTAAAATTGAGTGCACGCTGTCACAGTCTTAGCGTACGAGTAGCTTTATGCTTTTTGAAAATCGTGGTTTTAAGGGAGAGGCCTACTTTCTTTACCTTCAATTGATGTATAAAGGCTTTTGGCACCAGTGGGTAACTTAGAGCACGACACTGATTGTACTATCTGTCTTTGCAGGTGCTATCTGAATCTTCTTCCAAAGGTTATCGCCTCTTCAGCACTTATTCCAGGCAGTCTTCTGAGATGAAGCAAAGTGGCTTAGGTACTGTACTTGACCTGTAACCAGCCTGCTCACCTGTTCCTCTGTATTTCTGTGGGCATCTGTCTGTCTCTCCACATATACATCTGGCTTAAGTTCCTTGTATGTCTCTCTGTGTGTTATGTCTTCTTTTAGTGTTGCTGTTTAGAGCACTGTAGAGACTATCTGATTGTATTTCCTTTTGTGTATGGTCTTCTCCTTCAGCTTCTAGCAACAGGAGATGCGCTTTTCATCCTTTATAGTATGGGAGCAACAGAGCAAGCTACGTAGTTGCAGGTTGGCCTTCTGGTTCCATGTTGCTATCATTTGTTATACCATTTCTGAACTTAGTAGGAAGAGGTAATTTTACGTGAGAAATAGTGTGCTTTCTGTTCTGCAAAGCAGTAGTTTACACGCAAAGCTGCTCTTCATGTAAGACTATTATATTTCTACCTTTGCTTCATAAAGATCTCTTGCATCTGTCACCTGCAATGACGTTTGACAGCTCTGTGAGTGAGCTGTAATCCCTGGTTAGACATTCTTTGCGTGGTAGCCAGCAGAAGAGAGTATTTTGGGGCGATGGGGATTCTTTGTCTGTCCTTGAGAGTACCAATCCCTGCCATCCAAACCTAAACTACGTCTTAGTAGTTGAAATTCTTCCTGAAATATTTTTGCTAAAGCAAGATCTATTTGGAAACTGAAAAGCTGCCTTTGCTGTCACGAGGTTCAAAGATAGCCACGAAACCTATATCTTGCAGATGACTAATAAGCACCAGGAGGTGGAAATGCCCAAGTTGTGCCCACTTTCTTTTTCTTTAAACCCGTTTTTGCATTATGGCGTAGCCATAGACTTGCAGCAGTTCTGACTCATCAGTTCCGTACTTGGTTATGTGAAAATCTGGCAGCCAAGAGATTTCTGAAAGGCCTGATCATTTCTTTGTCACTTTTGAATGAGCTGCTTCTTTGGAAGTGAATTCTTACCAAGTAAAGGGAATTTTCTTTAGAGTGGTTAGGAAGTGTCCCTGGAGTCTGCCAGCTATGCTCCCAGCCCAGTTGGAAAAATCTAAGAAGGAATGGCTGATGCATATTATTTTCATAAAGGCACGATAGCCTTGGCCATAGTGGGTGTTGAATGTGCTATTTCACGTGGGGCATCTACTCACTTCTGCTTTTAACAGACCACCTGCAGGATTAGGTAAGCTGCAATAGACTGCCGTGCTTGGGCTTGAAGAAACCTGTGGTTATTCTGTGAATCCGTGTGAATCAGTATGAGAATTTCTGAGATGGCACCCGGTTAAGGAAGTGCTTGGAAAATTACTGAGTACATCAAATGCTACCTGCAAACTACCTTTACTGTTTGGATGTCTGAGTGCCAGAAGGCACGTGCTCTGGAATGCAGATATTAACGGCCTATTTACTACAGCCTTTTCCAGGTTTTGAGGAGCGTCTCTTTTGGCAATAGAGAAGACTACCACTCTACTAGACCCTTGTACAGTACTACTTTTCCTCGACAACAAAATTTGAAATCTGATCCCAGCAGGTTTAATTTCAGGTTCTTGCCTCGCTGGGAAGCCCGGGCTGGTCACTCTCCTAACTGTGAAGCTCTGCAGAGACAAAACTTTGAGCAGGAACTGGTAGACTTGATCTGTGACAGTAGACCTCTAGCTGCATACTCAGTCCCAGCCACCATTCTTCTCCATAGAGTCTTGCAGCTGCAGGCACAGAAGGGTTGAGCAGGAGAAACCAATGAATTGAGCAACACCAGCTTGCACAATCCCTGGTTAATAGGATGTCTGTGTTTCTGTGAATTTCTCTTAACCCAAGAACCGTTAAGAAGAGTGCTACCTCTTTACCTGTAAAAGTCAAGCTCTTCAAGGAATCTTCCTGATTCCTTTCCTGCTTGTTTTGTAGAAATCGAATTCCTTTCCCCTTTAGGATCTGAAATGTGCTCTCTCTGTGAGATACAATATAGAACTCATGGGAGCTTGAACTTTGGCTTTAATACTTGTCTCAGCAGCTGTGCTATGAGGTGGTTCATTCAGCTACTACCTGCTGTTTCTGAGCTTTTCTGAAGCTGAGCCCATCTCCTGTTGCCTGACCTTGTCAGTGGCTGGCTGTCATTATCTCTGGGAGAATGGCTCTTCAGGTATAACCTCGTATGTTTAGGCATGCAGGAATGGGGAGCGGGACAGAGCTCCTATAATAATAACCCTGCTGCCATACCTGCCGGAATTGTGTCTTTACTGTAATTTAAAAAAGACCTTGAAGTGTCTGTTTGGAAAAGGAGTGGGCTGCAGCTTGCTTTGTGCATGCAAAGTGGTGCTTTGGAATATGCCGCATTTTTCTGGGCAGGAGCAAGTGCATTATTGTGCATTGTCTGCAATCGTGGGCACGCTTCTAGCTTGAGAAGCCTGGGGAAGTTTCAGTGCCTTTCTTTGCTTGCAAGAGCACTTTGAAATGGGGTAAAATCCCTCCTTGCTGTTGGAGCAATACAGGTGGTGTATTGCCGGTGCGCATGAAGCTTTGTGCAGAGACACACATAGGGAAATAAGGGATGTCAATTTTTTAAACATCTGAAACAGTGAATGTAAATCTGAAAACTAAATACACAGAAAAGATCCAGCACATATAGTCATTTCTAGCAAATGTTGCTACATCTTAAATACAAATGGTTAGTATACCATTGTGTTCTTCAGCATGTGTGTGTGCTACAGTGGTCTCCTAGATTTCACTGTAGACAGTTGCTGCCGTCCATAGAGTCATCTTTGTAAATTCTCTTCTGGCTCAAGGGTGCTAACAAAATGCCTCTGTCTACTGTAGGACAGCAGAAACACTGGGGTATCCATAGCTTAATGATTAGTGACACGAAAATGCTCGAGTCAGAAAGTCATAAAAGTCTTCTGTTCCATTTTTATCTGCCAGTAAATGAGTCTGTTGGGGTTTTGTTTGTTGTTGTTTGTTTGTAATCCATGGAAGGATGATTAGGAGCGTCATCCTGGCTGCTGCTTGGCAAAATCTGGTTTGCTTTCTGGCAGATTCCAGTTCATGCTAAGACAGCACTGAGCTTCAATTTAAGGCATTAGGAGGAAATTTTCTAAGACCTGTGTTTCAGTCACGCTGCAGGCAAGAGTTCTTTGCCTGTTTGTCCAAGGACACGTATGTGCTACTGTCTCCTGAGGAAAGCCACCAGCAGTGTCACACTGGTGGACTAGCTTAAGTGCATACGAGAACCGCTTCGGTCATTCCCCACTGTTATCAAGAGCAGATATCATCAGCTTAGACTGAGCTTGCATGTGAATAGCTCAAAACTCAGGATCTGTGTATTTTCTCTGAAGAAGCTCTGGCTAAAAAGGAGTTCTGCAGAGAAAGTGCTGGGCTTCTGAAGAGCAACGCGTGGACGTGAGCCAGCAGTGTGTCCTTACACCGAAGAAGGCCAATGGCATGCTTTGCAGGATTAGCAGGAGTACAGCCGTCAGTCTGAGGGATTTGGTTCTTCCCCTTTATTCACTTCCTGTGAGACTGCGTCCCGTCCTGGGCTTCCTAGTGCAAGAAGGGTGTGGAGGGAGCGGGTGAAAGCCCAGTAAGGTCAGTGGAGGTGGATGGAGGCCGGAGCACATGATTTTGGAGGAGAAGCTGAGAGAGTGGGGCTTGTTCAGATCAGAAACTGCTGGGGGTGGAGACCTTAATGCTGTTCAACCGCCCAAATGGGAGGTTACAGAGAAGACGGAGACAGACTGTCCTCCAAAGCATATGGTGATAGGACGAGGACCAACAGACACAAGTTGCAGCATGGGACATTCCAGTTAGCTAGGAGGAACCAATTTTTCACCATGAGTGTGCCAGGTATTGGAAAAGGGGGCCAGAGAAGTTGTGAAATCTCCTTTCTTGGAGTTATTCAAAACTTGACTGGACAAACCCTAGCAAGCTGGTTCAAGTTGACCCTTCTGGGGCATTGGGAAGGAAGCCTCCAAAGGTTCCTTCCAACCTAAATCATGTTATGATGCTGTATTTTAGAATCAAGAGCTGCTTGCAATACAGGCGGGATCTTTTTAACAGTAGTAACAGTTGCACTGTCCCAGTTAAATGCTAATAGGCAGCGTGTCAGGTTTTTTGTCTTGCCAGACAAGGTAGAACAAGATAACCTGCTTGTTTCTGGAAGCATTTTGTATGTGGGAGTAGTGTTTTTAGCCATTGTTATTCTCAGTACAGAATACAGCATTGAGACGGTTTAGCGCAGAATTTATAGCTAATCAGTGGCTTTGTCTGGCCTACAGTAAGGTTTTGTCTCACTCACAATTGCTTTCCTCAGTCGAAAGAATCCTGTTTCAAATGCCTGATGTTCCCTAAATATCACATAAAGTCAAGTCACTCTGCAGAGCACTGTGCCTTGGAGAACCAAAAACCAGCAGCTGCCGAAGGCACCGGTATTAGGTTGCGCCCTACGCATGAGACTGTCTTGCGTGCCGTATTCCTCGCCACCGGGTAAGCCAAGTTCCTTGCTGTGTGCACATCTGGTGCTTTGCAAGGGTAGTTTGCGGAGCAATCGGACCTACTCTGGAGTAGCAAGACATGACCAAGTGGATGTGAAATATCATCTGGGCAGCAGCTTGTGAAAGAAGGCTCTCTAACCACATTGCTTTCCTTACTGCGTGACAGAGTGATTAATCCACACTTGCTGGTCAACACATCAGGCAGTCCTTCGTGTCCTACGGAAAAAGGAGCTTTCCAAAGAGAAAGGGCAGAAGAGCAGAGAAACCAAGCCCTGTGACATGAACACCAGTGATTTGGCATCCTAGCTTTTCTGACATGAGTATGTAGATTTGCCTACTGGAGGGCGTCAAGCTGTTTCTCCTAGGTCAGGGCAAGAAAGCCGAATGGAAATAAACCTGTGGATGGAGTTAGAAGCTTTTCCTGGTGCTGAGTTTTGGGCTACCTGTTGTGCATTTGGCACTACTGAATTTAGAACGGGGAGTACTGCCTCCACATGCTCCCTGGCATCATGTTTTTTCCTGAGATGGCCTGCGAAGCGGGCAGTTCATTCCTCATTCTTTGACTAACCCTGCTTTTCTGTAGTTGCATGCAGTGGAGATGTAATACTAACACCTTCCATGCCTTTCCAGGGTCACAATGCACCGGCCTGTTTAGCACCACTGTGCTGGGAGGCTCCTCCAGTGCCCCCAACCTCCAGGACTACGCACGCAGCCATGGCAAAAAGTTTGCCAGCAGCCTGACATACAAAGACGGTATGTGTGTTCCCTGTGCAGCAGGTGGTTAATTTGTGGACTTTGGTGTCTCAGGATACTATTGCGGCAAAGACTTAGACTGTGAAGAGGAATGACGGTTGAATGTGTTTATTCGTCGCATCTACAGTAATGCATTTTATCATATCCCAAGAAATCTTGCTAGGACAAGACAGGGCCTGACGTTGTGCAAGGAGTTTTATGCCGATGTACGGTATTGCTGGGGTCTCATTTTGCTCTGACATTTGAATACTACTTGCTGCTGTGGAGGAGGATTTATTGGTCTAGATATTAAATAGGTTTGTCCCGGTGTGGAAATCCTGCGCATCGCATCCTCTTGCTTACCTCGGTGATCTTGCTGATGCTAAATGAAGCCTTTGTGGCAGCAGTAATCCTCACCCGACAGAAAATGGAGCCGTCTCAAAGGCAGAACGGTGTGCTTGGGGGTGGATAAGATGGGTGCTAGAGTAAGGCTGGGCACACAGAAGAGTCTGAGGTAGCGGTCAGAAAGCAAGTGTAATATGCCTGGAATGCGTGAGGTAAGTGGATGAAATACTGCAAAAGGACCAGAAGGTCTAGCTAGTGTGCAGTTCTGCAGAAACTGCCTTAAAGTTCAGCAAGATAATCTGCTAAAATGCATTTGGGTCATTAGTATAAATGTTGCCCGATGCACGTGGGTGAAGGGGCGCTGCCAGCTGCAGATTGATCTGCAGTTAGTGCTTGTGCGTTACGTGTTGAGAAGCGGAGAGTGTGTTGCTACTTTCAAGGAAATTGGAGCACAGGGAAAGACTGAGGTATCCTGGAGGAGTTGTAGGGAATGCACAAGTGCAAGTGTCCGTTGTGATCCTGATAAGAAAGGCACTCAGACTCTGTAAGTGCTGATTAACATACCATTTGCTGGAACGCTGAGTTGAGCAGCATTGAACGAACCGCTGCATGGATAGGATCTGCACAGCATGCTGCGTCCTGGTTGGAAATCCACCTAATCTTGCACAACTCGGGCTTCCCAGCATCCGAATGGATGCAAGATTATCTGTCCTCTCTTTTTCCTTTTTGTGTTAGTTACAAAAAAATGGTATTTTGCTCAATACTTACAGGCTGAGTGCTTGGCTTACCAGGATCATAATGAACACTAGTACTGGTGGATTACAATGTGGGGAGATGATTAAGGCAATAATTTGGGACCTTTGGGGAAAACAGGATGTTGGTTGGTTTGGATTTTTGTCCAGTTTTGAGGCAAGGAAAATGGCCTAGCCGATCAGGGTGGAAAGATGTTATCCAGTTCTCAGACCTATTGGAGCCTCACGAATGCCGTTGTGTTGAGACCGTTATGTATACTGGATTTCTGTGCTGCTTTTCACTGTGTAAGAGAAAACTGTGTTGCTTCTCACCTCTTCAGGGAGCTCCCCAGCACACAATGGGCTGTGGGTGATAGACACAGGGAAGGTGAACTGGGAGCATTTTAAACCCTGCTGTACCAGCCTGAGCTGCTCAAGGCAGCGAGTGCTGGCTGCTCACAGGTCCCAGAACAAGCTGAAGGTGTTTGGCATGAGACGGGGGGGTGAATACCAGGAGAGCCGCTGAAAAAGGCCAGCGAGGGCTCTGGCTGCTTTTCTCCCGTAGCTCTGCAAGCAGCGTGAATCCTCGGCAGCGCTGGTTCTCAGGGAAAAGCATCGAAGGCTGCTTGCTGTGTACCCAGCTGGGAACAGAAGGGATTCCGCTCAGTCCTGGTGCCGTGCTGACTTTCTCTGCAGGCTGTGTTAGCAGGAGCGTGCCTGCAACCGGCTGCTTGCATTCAGGGTCCAGAACAGGCTCCCGCTGCGCTAGCCTAAATTTGGTGACAAGGTCTCTGCGTGCTGAAACACAATTGTACCCTCAAGTACTTAAAAGGCAAATTTACTTAACTAGTCTGTGACTAACACAGCCCGCAATTATTCATCTTGATGTTACACTTCGTGTTCCTTAGGGTGCTGTGGCACCCTGTGCTACCAGCACCTTGCTGCAATAAGAGCAATTGTCAGGAAGAAGCGGGGGGGCTTGGAAAAACGAGGAGGAGACAGGGGTGTTTAGCTTCTGGGGAAGGTAGTTTGGAATGTGAAATAAGCCCTTGGTCTGCATGTTCCTGCGTAAATGATTAGCAATGAAATGCTGAACAAAGGCGTTTAAACCAAATATCACTAGAGCTGAATCCAGCGACACAGCAGCTCCAGCAGACCCTTGGAGTACATTTGTATCAAGGCCTTTTTCACAGTCATTTGGCTAATAAGGTTTTAAAACCTTCAGATCCCGGAGCACATCTTTGCATGAACTCTTTGATATTTTTTCATGGCTGTGATGCTTCAAGGTGTGGTGCATGGCTTATAGCACTTCTTCAAAGACTTACTCAAGTGAAGTTAAAATGGCCCGTATTTCTGAAGCCTTTTTTTGCTTGGGGCTGCAAGAGGGCTGAGGAACACTTCGGTGGAAAGTTGTGTCCCAACCTCAGATTGAGGGAGAGTCCACTGATAGTTGGGATTTGAGGTTGCCTTGTCTGAAGCCGGGGATCCAGTAAGCTGTGTTGCAGTATGATTTAAATTGATGTGCTGTAAAGGCAAGGGGAGGTGTGGGGTGGAATGGAGATGGTTACCAGGTGGCTGACTGCAGCTCCAGGACTTGGACACTTCTAAGGGATTGCATGTGTAGGGAAGACTGTCGTCTATTTGTTGAGTTTAAAGAAAAACAATTTTTAGGGCTGTTAACACTGGTGAAGGAAATTGCAGCAAGTTTGAGAGTTGGTTTAAATATATTATTTGGCCAAGTCAGTGGATGTAGCTAGAGAAGCACAATGGGGGCGCGGAGCATAAATCGATATGCGTATCTCCTAACCTTGGTGTAGAGGAGTAGGCGTACAGACCCTATTGACTCGGTAGAAGGGACGCATGAAACATGAAAGAGAAATAAAAACATTTTCCAGTATCTCCTAAAAGTTCCTAAATAACAGCAAGAGGCATGATTGGCTGGGGTCTCACATCAAACCCTACATACAGATGGTCTGACCTAGGCCATTCTTTCCCATGATAGCTGAGGAATTTCCAGAGTGGGAGTAAACTGAAGTTTTCAGCCTTTTTTTTTTTTTTTTGGTGCACATGGAGACTAATCCATGTCTTTTAAAGCTTATTTCTTTGCACCCCGTTAGATGCCTAGAGTCTGTCCTTGCACTGTCTTTCCAATGTGTGATTTCTATGGGAGAGCTTGGCCTGGCCTGGGACATGGCCAGGAGAAGCCTGAGGACCAGTCTGACTGGTGTATCCCAAAACCTCTTCTGTGCTGAAAAGCTTTGAGCAACAGAACTGTAGAGGCAGGTCTTCATGGGTCTTCTGTTTCTTCCCTAATTCATTGGTTGATTTAGCTTTAAATTCCTAAATAGCTCTGTTTAGCTTGCGTTTAGAGATGTTTCGAGCTGCACTTACCCATGCCAGGGCTCTTCAGTTCCTCTGCAGAGCGGTTGTTGTTTTCCTTGGGCAGAGGTGAATCCTGAGCACTGTCCTCCTGTGGTGCGGCCGCTTGCGTGGCCATGTCCTCCTGTGGCTGTGAGCATGGCCTAACTGCATCTCGCACTGCACCGCGCCTGGGTTGCTCTCAGGATGGCTGGAAGTGTGGTGGGGAGGTACGAGATGCTGCCCATGACTGAGAGAGCGTGGCTGAGGTCTTCCTAGCGTCAGGGGGCACCCTGGCAGGGCAGTGCAAGGGAAGCGGGGAGCCAGCAGAGTGCCAAGAAGGCAAGAGGTTTGGTCAGACCCGCAGGCAGAGCGTGCCCAGGGTGCTGCCGCAGTGCCAACGGGAGCATGTGTTGTGGGGGTCAAGAAGAAGGAAAATCTGGAAGGGTAGTTGCAAGCATATGAAGGTCGGGGGATCCTTAGAAGCAGGCTGTTAACTGAGATGATCTGTTTTTATTTCCTCAGAGCTCTTGTCTATGCCAGCCGTAAAACGATTTTCTGTGTCGTTTGCAAAGCATCCGACTAATGGTACGTTTGCTTCCTTGATTTGACGTTCCCTCACACTTCTAACCCCATGCTCACATTCAGTTCTCTCTGCACATACTCTCCTCTCAGCCTTCTTGTGGTTTTTTTTGTGTCCGTGTATCTGGTGTCCAAACATGCTTCACCTTCCCCCATTGTCTCCTTGTGACTAACTTGTTCATTCATCCTGTTACTGCTCAGTGGTTCCTCTGCTGTTCCCCAAAGCATTAGTGTCCCAGGTGAAAAAGTAAGAGCAGTGGCTCTATGAATGGACTCCTAAGCAGCCTTTAACTCCACTGCTAACATTAAGGCCTTCTTTCACGCTCCCTTTTCGGGGGGTGGGGGTTGGGGGGAGAATGCCATCGACGTTGGGGTGGGGAATATCCACTCCGTATTCTGTAAGAGCATCAGCAGCTTAGGTCCTCAGTTTCCACAATGCAGATTTGCAGGACCAAAACAAGGCTAGCCTGAGGCTACCCATGTGTCACCTGGAAGAGCACAGTCTACGGTGGGAGAGGAGGAGGTGGTAATGGCATTCTCTCTGCGCTTGGTATTCCTCAGCCTAGTCATCTTAGGAGTACTGGTAACCTCATGGCCTCCTGTTTGCAAAATTGTCTGTTAGGGTGGGTCCCTTGGTTACTCCGAGCAAGGCGGTGTTGGTGGGAGCAGGCTCACCTTTCCTGCAGACGTTATCCTGGGTATGGTGTCTCTCCAGGACTTCCACGCAGCTGCTGGTGGTGGACAATGCTGCCTTCCTGAGGTGGGAGGGGTTCGGCACCATGCCACCCAGGGGCGAGCAACCTGCTTCACTCCTGTCGCGCTATGAAGAGGCTTGGTAAAGGACATCTGACATTGCTCGCGTTTGCTCACTGTCTCTGCTTCATATTGCTGCTAACCTAACAGCTGAACTGTGTGAGTCTTTTGAGGTTAAAGACCACAAGCTCTGTTCTAGCAGATGCCTTGAAGTAGTGTTTATTATTCCCAGTCTTGCACAGAAACTTCTGAAAAGGTTTGTTTCACAGCACCGCTCCTACCTCATGGCTCCTGCTGTTGAGACAAGTTAGAACCAAAGCAGATCGCTGAAAGTTGTCAGGTTAAGTTATTTCTGTCTTATGTGATCAAGGCTGCTTCTGCAATCTTGTTGCTTGGTAAACATGAAGATATTCTGCTCTGCGTGATCTGGAAGACGAAAAAAGTTCAGAAGACTGTTACGAAGACCAAAGTTCTGGGAAAGATGAAAGGGGAAGGGGCAGCTAAAAGTGGCTTTATTGTTTCAAATATCTGAAGGGAACCTGTTTTCTGTGCTTGCTCAGTTTTGTTTTTCCCAGAGTGGCCAACTGCTCGATTTGTTTGTATGTCTGGATGCCATCTGAGCTCACGTGGTGTATGTCAGCAGGATGTGTTGTTCTCTCTTGCCAGCAAAACTTGTACCTAGCCCCAGTCTTTCCCAAGCCACACTGCCCCCGCCCCAAATACAGTAAACTGAAACTGGGCATCAGGTTTTTCCCGAGAACCCAATGCATATTTCTAATGGCAAAGTGCTCCTTAATCAGGAAAACAAAGACAGAGGTCCAGCAGGTGTGAGCTTCAAGTTAGGCTTATTTGGTCTAGGCTTGGCCCTGTTTTTAGCAGGAAGGATGTGTAGCCACACCAGCCACTCGCCTGAAGGATGCAAAAGATACTCACAGCTCTGAATCTGGATTTTTGTTTTTGAAGACCTGCCTCTGTGTGGTGAAGTGGGATGGGTGAGCCAGAGCAGTGGCCAAGCACAGCATCAGGCCAGGTGCTTTATGCCCTGGTCTTGGGAGCGTGACATGAGTCCTGAGGCTGGATACGTGGAGGAGAAGACATGCCTGCATGCTAGCATCCTGTCTGCCGTGCAAGGCTCTCACAGAAGATTACGCAGGGCTGTTCTGAGAGCCTAGAGAGGGGAGGTCAGCACTTCTGTGCCCGCTCTGTTTTGTCACGCTCTAAGCACTGTGCTCTCAGTCGAACCCTGCTGTCCCCAGCATCCCTTCCACAGCCTCCGGCCGTCTGATGCCGGGTCATTTGCTCTCTTCCGCGTGCTGAGGTGGCTGGCTGCATTTGGATGCAGGACTCGGACGCTCTGTTGGCAGTCCGGATTTCTTGTCTCAGCTCGGGGAGGGCAAGTGTGGGCCTGACCTTCTTATCTAGCCAGACCTGAACTGTATTGGAATTGGAATATGTCCTAAAATTTATTGGCTTGTCAGACTTTCCCTTACAAAGATGAAACCTGGCTGGTCAGGGGCTGTCCCTGCGCTGCAGCTGCCTTGGGCGAAGGCTGTGCCGGTGGGAGGCTGGCCTGCTGCAGAGCGACTGGGGCTACCGAGGTCTGAGGGCGTCCCTGGCCCGCTCCCTGCGGGAGGGATTGGGCTTCAGTGTGCGGTGTGGGTCTTGCCCACCCAGCAGCCCTGGTGCTGGCAGCTCCATCCCCACCTCTCCGCGATTTCTCTGTCCCCAGCTGCTCCTGCCCCGCTCCTCTCACTCTCTGTGGCCCCCTTTCCTCCAGATGCGTTTGAGCACCACCACGTTGCCCAGTTGCTGCGCCGTTTTTCCTCTGACTATGCCACGAGCCGGAACATCACCCTGGATGCCACTCTAGCCCATCACCTCCAGCAGTGCTCCTACCACCTGCGCCTCTTCAGGAGCTGGCTGATCTCAGGGCAGGATGACTTGGAGTGTCTTTACGGTACTGCACGCTGCAGCTGCCTTGGTCCCGTGCTCTTGTAGCTGAGCGGGGACCACTGTCTGCTTGAGAATGCAAAGTATGCTTTGCTTCTAAAAAAGGAAAGCATTTCCCTCACCGCATCCCTTAAATCTCTGGGCTGCTGCTGCAGCAAGCTGTGTGGGCTGTTGCACCCGGCGGTTTTGGAGCCTTAGGCCAGTAGCCTTTCCACATGGAGCCAGTGCTCTTCATGTGGCTGCAACCATGCTCTTTCCATCTTTGGCAATTGTTCGTTGCCTCCTTCCTATAGCCAGGGTGAGCCCTTAAAGCTTCCTTCGGGTTAGATGCCGAGCTCCTACTGGTGCGATACCCCTGTGCAGGTCTCGGTGGGGTGCTGCGAGGTGTCCCATCACTAGTGGAGGAACCAAAGCGTAAGAGTATGGGAAGAGAGAAGATTAAGGAGGCGCTGCAGCTGGTCACATGCAGAGTGAACTTGCTGTGGAAATTTTGGGGAAGCGAATGCTTGTTTCTAGAGAGACCAAGTTAAGCTAGGGTAGAAACTGAGCTTACGTGTGGCTGCATTGCATGGCATCTGTTTTGCCGGTTAGGATCTTTGCAGTGTGTCGTGTCTCTGGTGGGAAGAGGTAGGCCATTTCAGTATGGAATCTAGAAGTTACAAATCAAAGCTTGCTGCTGTTTCTCTGATGTTTTTCAGCCTCTGGCACGGATGAGAAGTCTGATGCATTGAGGTCTCTGGGCTTCGAAGAGAAGTGGAAAGATTCCTCTCTGAGAGGGGCGGCTAGCTAGGGCTGGCTGTTCGTGTTTACCTTGCACCATAAAACCTGCTTGGTGCATGCGGCTTGCTGAGCTGTGTGGTGTGATGCATGGACCTCCTTTTTCATTCAGACCCATAGGTGGAAGGGGCAGAGACAGTATAGCTTTTCATGTAGTGAAGCAACAGCATCAAGCGTTTTCAGAGCCTGGAAAAGAGAATTGTTCTTACACAGTCTGTTTTTCCTTGATACAGCCCTTTCTGTCAAGTAGGCAATTTGGATATGGCAGATGCTTTTCATATATAATTAGGACGATCCTCGGTCTCCTAGCAACAAATACTAAATAGGAGCAAAATTGCTTCAAGGGAAGAGATGCTGGAACACAGCAGACTGCTCCAAAGCCAAAGCTGAGCTTCCCCTGCTGCAGATCTCAGCCATCTCCTGGGAGCTCCGGTAGGGAGAGGAAATTAACTCAGTGCTTTGGGCAGCAATATGCCAAATATTGCAGCACGGTGCTGGGTTGTGCAGCTTGCCCTAATGCAGCCAAATGTGAGAGTTACGTACCTCAGCATAGCAGCCTTCCTGTGTGGAAATCAGATCTCTGCAATCAGTGGGTTCTTTCTTGATGTTTTCTTAGTCTGTCATCAAGCCCACAGTTAATTAGCATGTTTGGGATTCCTGCTGGGGTTCTTCTCAGAGCAGACGTGTCTCCGGCCTCTGTAGCTGACAGCCCAGCTTCCCCCTCTTGTGAAAACTACATACTCCTGTCCTCTCTTTCTTGGCTTTCAACCGTAGTTCTGTCCACACAAACAAAAGATGAATGAAAAGATAGAATCAGGGAGTTAAAAGTATGCAGTTGGCGTCCATGCTTGGAAAGATCAACAGCGGACCCCTGAAGCAATCTGTCTGGGAACCTGTGCTTATCTGTGTGGTCATAGCTAGGAAAGAGAAGAGTGTGAAGCAAGTTCACGTTGGTAATGAATTACAGTGGTACTGAAGCCAAAGGTCAGCTGTGAAGAAACAGAGAATGAGCCTGTGATAACGAATGGGCAGTAAGAGAGCAGGTCACATTCAGTGTAAATAAATTTAAATTACAAGGGACATGAGAGGACAACGGCCTCACATTCTTATCTAAAATGATGGGCTCTGATCTGATCGTCACCGCTTGGGACAATGTGGAAAAGATAGAAATTTGCAGTCTGGGAAAGACATTTGTGGTAGTGGTTGGAGTGGGCTGGAGAGGGGTGGTGGGGATCCACAGTTCAATGTCTGTTCCAGTACAGGAGCTGGGAGGTTTCTAATGGAGTAAGTTAGAGGCAGATTTGGAAAGAAGTGATTGGTTTTTTTTCCATGCAGAGTGAAACTCCTCACCGTGGTACATGGGGGTGTTAGGAGCTTAACTGAGTTCAAGGGGAGACTGGAGAATGTGGATGAGACACATCAGGTTCAGAGCAGTTCTGAGCTGCATGTCACTGGATTTTGGGGGACTGCCGGGGGGAAGAGTCCCTACATGCTGTCTAGTCTCACACCCCTTCATTTGTAGCCACTTCTGGCACTGTGGGTAGAGAGGAGGTGAATGAGGGTGGACCTTCAGGCTGACTGGACAGGCTTAAATTTAGAAAGGCTGGTTTGCAAAAATCCTAGTTCATGTACATATTGTGTATGCATATAAAAACACATACTAATATACACGTGGCATACTGGAGTTGTCCCAGCAAAAGAAGGCTGGACTGACCAAGCGTGTTGGAGAGGAACTTGCTGAGTGTGCTTTCTCCCATGCCCTTCAGAATCTGTGCTGAGGCTGGGCAAGTGCTTCTTTACTCCAGAAGAGCTGACATACGGACCTTTGGCGCACAGACCTTTTGGGATATGCCAGGTGCCATTGGTCTGCCTGTTGCCTTTGGTATCTCCGTTGGAAAGGAACAGGCACCCTCTCCACTGCAACGTAGAGTTCACAACTGGAGAGCTGGGTAGTAACTTGGGAACTTCTGCTAATCAAATTATGAGCAGTAATGTTCAGAACTCTCATGCAAAAAATACAATACATAAAAAGGATTTCTTTGGACCAGAAAGACTTCTCACCCGAGTCTTCCTTGACATCTGTCTTTGTCTGTTGGCTGGTAGCGGTTTGGCCGCGTTCTGCTCGCCAGCCTGCTGCAGCAGCAGATAGGTTCTCTCTTTTAATGATCCCACTCTGCTAGTAGAGAAGCTTGCCGTATTTGGGACTGCAGCTCAATCCTAGTCATGCTGAGGAACATGCCATTTGGACTACTTGAAGACTGCTCCTTTGTCGTGCCGGCTAGCCAGGAAGTCTGCTGGCTCCCAGCTGATCTGCTGAATTACCAGCTCGGAATCACACCAACACTGATTTCATTCTGGGGGGCACATGTGTTCCGTATGAATGCAACTTTCCCAACTCATATTACATGGTATTCTTTCTTCTTGTCTCTCTGGGGCACACGTAGAATTTAGGAAACTTTGTGCTACCTTGATTCAAATTAGGTGCTTCCTCTTAATGCAATGGTATTGATTTCCTCTCGAGGGTTTAGACTGGGACATCTCTTGCAGTAATCAAAAAGCTGCAAATGAATTCAAGGTCTTGTTTTCTCCCTTGTTCTTCCTTTTTCTCAGTATAAAAATCTACTTATTTTACTGCTACTGCTAACACCTTTGGTTGAATTTTCTTTCAGACCTCAGGGTGACTGAAGGAGATATAGCTAAATGGATGAAAGTACCTGTTGCATGTGCAGCAGAGGAGCAGTAGGGCAACACAGCACATAGGCTTCACTCAGAGATTTGCTGGGCATTCAAGCCATGTAATCTTAAAGTAGGTGGTGGCTATTTCAGAATTCATCATTGTGTAGTCCAGGTAAGAAGGTGGCACTTCTTAATACTCTTAGGAAGTGGTGTGTGTTGGTACTAGGCAGCTCTGAAACAGCCTTACTCTAAGGGCACAGTCACTCCTGCTTGAGAATCTGGAAGACTTCTTCATAAACGGCGATTACGCCGAGGGGACTCTCTGACAGCGTGCGGTAAGGTGTGTACATACCAGAACGTGAAGCTCTGGGGAGAAAAGCTCAAACTGGAACACAGTTAACTCGGCTGTGAGAGGTGTGGGCCTTCAGCTTCGGCATCAGCATGCCTGGGAGAATCAAAACAGGACTTGTAATCCCCTGGCTGGATGGCATCTCTGGTGCTCTCACCTGCAGAATGGCTCTTCAGGCAGTTCCGTTCTCTCTGCTGCCGTGTCAGGATGCTGCTGCGTGATTGATTCAGAGTGGAGATCCCCCCCATAGCTGCTCCCCTGCATCACACACAGTCTGCTTGGACATCCACAATGTTACATACTCAGCAGACCCGACTGCCTTGTGTATCTTAAGGTTTTTCCCATAATCAAATCTTGTTTTCTTGACTCCAACTGATGATTTCTTGCTATTTTAAGGAACAAAAAAACCACGCTGTGTTCATTGCCCAGAGAAGATTACGGTTGACTTTGGGATTCATTTTTAGCTACTCTGGTCTGCAGATCCCAGCCATGTGCTTCTCCCTTCAGGGCAGATCTCACTCTGGAAGAAGCAGATTGCCCTCTGCACCCTTAATGCAGCAAGTGCAGTCAAATTTGAACAAAATGAAAAATGAAACTTGTTCTGCTGTGGGCTGCTCTTTGACTTTGGTACAAAATGAATGGAATTCTGTCTTAATTTCTTGTGCTGTTGTCCACAACGCAGGCTCCTGCCCTGAAGGCCCCAGGACAAGAGTTTTGGGAAGCAGCATCAGTAGCCCATCAGCCAGCACTGGGTGACTGTCAGGCTGGAAAGGTTCTTGTGGTTTGCACACATCCTTTGTTTGTGTTGCCCTTTCCCAAAGGTTTCAGTTCTTGGCTAAATGTGCATGGCGCAACAGTGGTCAGAGCCTTCCCTGGAGACTCTGGCCGCTGCTGGGATACACATAAGGATGACTTTTTGCTTTTTCTGTACTTGCTTGAGGCCAGTTAAGTGACACAGTGCTGAGCAGAGCTGTGCAAGCAGGCATTTGGCACTTTGGGGATATGGGTGTATTATTTCACATCGTAGCATTGTCAGTGTTCCATGTTTCCTTTAATGCTGGACCTTTCATTTCTTCTTTTTATTAGAGGAGTGCTCAAGCACTCAGATCTCCATCAGTGCCTCCAGTGTATCTTGTAACTACATTGCTTTGCCCTGTGTTATATTCAAACTTCTTCCTTTTTTCTTTGGAGACCTCAATAGCGGAGTCAACTTGGGCCCCTCTTAAAACCAGATTCTGTTGTGAAATGACCTTAGCCTCATACTGTGCTGCTCCACAACAATCTCCACGCGGCTGTTCATCAAGTCTTGCCCTCACCCTTTTCCTTTAGCTCTGTCTATTAATGCCTATTAGAAAATAACGAACAGATACTCTTCCTTATTCAGCACTTCCACTCTAAGGACCTCTCAGCAAGTGACAGAAGAGCGTGGTATTTTTCCTGTATCTTCCATTCCTTCAACCTAGCCAAGGATTTCTTATCCTTCATGCCTTGAATTAATGTTAGGCCCTTTGTGGCGTAGGTAACCCTCTGGGCTGCCTGGAGGGTTCTTTGCTTCCAGTAGCTGTTGTGGCAGCGGGTGTCTCTGCAGCACTGCAAACTGGTGATCACAGAATCACAGAATGTTAAGGGTTGGAAGGAACCTCTAGAGATCATCTGGTCCAACCCCGTGATGATCTGGTCTGCAGCCTCCTCCCACTGCATGTGGATTCACCCTAAATATCATCTACTGGTTCATGCCCCTTGCCTCTTGCAGAACTGGGTTAGGTGGGCAGATTGGAGCAGAGACTGTCCTGGAGGTGACGGAACAATGACTGCGCGTGGCAGATAATCCAGGTGCTCTAGGTCTTCTTGTTAGGCGCTGTCAAGCTGCAGGGATCAATTTTACCCTGTCAGTATGCTGGGCAGCCGTCCTGACACAGCCGTGCATCAAGAGCTATTGTACTTTTTACATGTCAAAGTAATTTTCCTTCTCTGTAGGAACAGACCCAGTTCCTTCCTAGGGTCTTTTTGAGCTCCTGGGAGGGAGCTAGGGAGTCACAGAATGAGAAGCCCAAGCTTGAGAAGTTGAGCGGCCTTTAAACTCAAGAGGCGCAGAGCGGCACGACGCCTCATTCACATATGCCCAGAGACTCATTTGTTTCTTCCTTGCTGCTCTGACACTTCCAGGTTGGCTTGGTGCCACAAAGCATTGCCAAGAAGCTGGGATGAAGAGGAAGATGCTTTGCCATAATACTGCGCTGGCCTGAGTAGCGAAGAATTTATTGTGAATGGTTGTGACGCAGCTCAGCTCTGAGCAAGCGTCTGCTGAACGTTGAGATACCTGTTTCTACTAATCCTGGGTTTGCTGGCGGTGAAGTCTTGCTAAGGGCACAGATAATTCAAACAGTTTCCCAGCTCTTCTGTCAGGCGTAGGCAGGGGGTCTGCCGTGGGAGAGGCAGGTTCTGCCGCTCCCTGCCCTTGCAGCAGCGTGCGCTGCCTCGCGGATGGAGAGGGGGCGGACGGTGTCCCAGGCTGGGGTGTCACTAGCGGTGGGAGTCCTTTCATGGAAATTCTGTTGGCTTCACTCCCATTATGTTCAGCTCCTGTAAAGCGTGGGGCGCTGTGCCAAGTTCTCCATCATAACCATATATATTTTAGCAAAAGGGTCACAGGCTTTGCAGCACACGTGGCTGCTGCTAGATACGTTTCCTCCTCTTCCCCCTCCTTCTGCGTGTGCCTGGACGCTTGCTTTCAGGTCTGTTATTGCATGTGATTGCCTAGTGGTGATTTTCTTGGCCTAGGAGAGGTGACCTTAGGCCTGAGTGTGCCTGTTGTTTGATTCCCAAACTGCCCAGCTCCTTCAACCACAAGTGGTCCTGCATGCATTTAGGTTGCCGTTTGCTCTATTCACTTTCTGATTGGGTTTCTTTCCAGGTTTTGAAGGCTGCTCCATGGTTCCCACCATTTATCCCCTGGAGACCCTGCACAACTCCCTCTCTTTGCGACAGGTCAACGAGTTCCTGACAGCTGTGTGCAGGAGTTGCAGCGAATCGCAAGTCCAGTCTACTGCAGGTACTGGCGAGGTGGGCTTGTCTCTGGGTATGCCAGAACAGAGCCGAGGCCTTTTGGTCTTTTATGTTATTGGGACAGATCAGCCGGACAGGACTGGCAATAGGCGCAGTCTCTGAAACCTGTTCCAGGGTGTTCTAGCCCAGGAGTGAGCTATGGGATCCAGCTTGGAGCCATCCTAGGCCACTTACTTGAGACACGAGTAATCGGCCAGGTCTCTCTGTGGCTCATAAGTATGGTGTCTGGATACAGACTCCAGCTTGGGAAATCTTAGCCTTGTATTCCCCAGGAGCTGAGGGACAGGCATGGCTCTGAATTTGCGCTGTGCTTGAGCTCTTCCTGGAGTTCCCACTCATGGCTGCTGGGCTACGAGCTATTCCTTTATGTCTGTCTGAATATTACTGATCTGTGTGGTTTTTTTCTTGAAGCTTTGTTTGATTCAATGATTGGCAGCCAGATACCAGGAGACCCCTTTATGTCCCAGCGAATCCTGTCGTCGTCCTCTTTGCCGTTGCGCCAGCGTTCGGATAAGCCCCCTTGGTGTGAGTGTGCTCCCTTCTTGATCAGGGGTGACTGTGATGGTGAGGGAGGGAAGTAAAGAGTGCCCAATGGTGGCATTGCTATTGGGGCTCAGGGTTTCTGTGCTCTGCCCTTGAAGGAGGAAAACCAGAAAGGGCAAATAGGTCTAAGGGAAAGTAGTCATACACCCTGTGAAAAAAATTCCCAAGAAAGATGCAAAAAGAGACTCTCTGTAGTATTGTATATCATGTCATCAGACATCTACTGTTGGATGGATGCTGTCTCTCCAGACATCCGCTGCTTTGTGCACTAGGACACAGAGGGCCTAATGCGCTTCATTTTTATCTCAAGTTTTGTGATTTCCCCATGGCACGTGGCCAACTCAGTGCTGGCGTGTGGAAGTGCCTTCCTTTCCCAACCAGCCATGTACGTGCCTCACCCAGAGCTCTGTACAGGACAGGCGATCGTTTAGTTCTTCACTTACGGGCTTTTCTGCAGCTCCCGGGCCTCACGTGTCACAGTCTCTGCAGAGCTGGTGACTCTTGTTAGTCCCCTTTGCAGATCTGACTGGAACTCGAAGGGGAAAGGGTTAGCCAGCAGTTGCACAGCAAGCGCCTTAATAACACAAGTCCAGGTTGCCACTGGAAGAGCGGTCCTACCCCTGCTCTTCTCCTGGCTGTACGCTCCTTGTGCCAGCAGTAGTGTGTGTCTGTGTAGGCAGCAAGGTCAGGGAACTCATCTGGCTGCAAACAGTTGTTTAATCCTCCCTCCTTTATTGGATTAGATATAATCTAGATCTGTTCTCTGGTTTTGCTCTTTGTACAATGTAAGACAGGAGTAAGCATTAGTGGAGAAGCAGTATTTCTTCTTCTAGTGGTGGCCGTAGCTCAACATTCAGGGATTATGTGTGCCAGGAACCAAGAGGACAAGAGTTGAACCTGAGGGTGTTCCATAATAATGGGGGAATGAAAGAAACCGCTTTTCAGCTCAAAGCCCAACATCCATCCCATTTCCCATTTTGCTCTATGACAACAGAATCCACTCTTGACTGAATGCCAACATAGCACTATGACCAGGTGCAAGCGTGGTGTTTGTGCTCAGGTTTTCATGAACTGTGCTGCCAGAAACCCCCTAAGAGCAGCAGCAAGCCCCTGGCAGGTTGCATGGCATGTAGATAACCATCACCCATTGGTCGTAGAACCATGGGGCTGAGACAGCTTGGGTCTGCCCAGGCCTTGGGCTGGGGAAATATGAACTAAATGTTTAAGATTTTTCTTCCTCTTTGCAGACAGCAGTGGCCCCTCCAGTACCGTCTCCAGTGCAGGCCCATCCTCCCCAACCTCTGTGGACAACTGCGCTCGTTTCAGCTTCACGGAGAAACTTTCCATCAGTCCCCCAAAAAGTGAGGAGCAGCTGACTAGCCAGTCCCCTGAGCAAGGAGAGAGACAGCCTCCAGGCAGAGGGCTTGACCTGGAGCTGGGGATGGCTGGGTTGGCAGTGGCGGAGCCAAGTGCCCCGGAGACCCTGACCTGGAATAAGCACCCAGAGCCAGGCAGGCAACACCTGGAGCTGTGCAAGACAGAGCTGGTGGAGGAGGACTCTAACCCAGAGGAGAAGAGCATGGTGGAGCTGAATGAAGAAGAATCAGCTGGGGAAATGTTAGAGTCGAGTAACACGGAGAACCCAAAGTGTGGTGCAGTGTCTGATACGAGGCTGGCTGAGGAGAGAGTGAAGCCAGGTGAGGGGTACGCAGGGGGAATGACTGGCCTGGATCAGTCAGAGCTGTCGAAGGAGACCTTGGTGCCCTGTGAAGAGGAGCTGCTGGGAGAGGTGTTGGACCCAGAGCAAACGGGCAATGAGCTGCTGGGGGATGGTGCTCTGTCAGGCCAGCTTCTGTCTGGTCACCCATGCCCGGTGCAGCCACTGCCTCCTGAGAAAAGCGTGGAGGAGCTGCAGCCACCGTGTCAGGAGGATCAGCAGAATTAGCAGCTCACTGGACAGCACACTGCAAGCGCTTCTAGCCTGGAGGCAGCCCAGCTTCTCGCACGGCACCTCATGCAGCTGGCTGTCCCCAGCACAGAGCAAGCCATGTCCCAAGGCCACGGGCCTCTGGGGTGTGGAAGATTCTGCTCTGCTCCTCCACAAGCCAGCTCTTTGCCATTTGGCAAGAGACAGTGCCCCATCTGCCTTGTTAAATGAACAGCAAATGCAGTCTTGGTACTGGCATGACACCTCCATGGAGCGGGGACGTGGAGCTGCATTGGTGTCCCAAGGGCTGTGTGCTCACCAGGACAGCAGAGGTAGAGGACTGGTAGAGCCAAGGCTTTTGGGGTGGTAAGTCCGAAAGGAACAGATGCTGCCTTGAGATTTTTTGGCCCATAGCCTTTAGGGAAAGGCATTCTGGGCCCAAAATAAGCAGATCCATCACAACCACCAACCTCCTCTCTGTTCCTTCCTTCTTCCTCTCTCAATTCCCACCATTGGCCACCAAAACCAGGACCAGCGAGTCCATGGCAGGAAGACTAGGAGAAGCCGAAAGCATTCTGGATGAGTGGGAAGGAGAGTAATGAGGGGTTCAGGTTCAAGACTGCCACTTGCAAGAAAAAAATCTCTTTGGCATGGACTTTCCTGCTGGGCTGAGGCAGGCAGGAGCCTGGCGATCCAGCCTGAGAGAGGTGGGCAGGGAGGACACACACGGGTTTTATTTCTAGTCCCCAAGGGTCAGGCAGGGTACGGCTCTGAAGTCCTGGTGACAGAAATTAAAAGAAACTGCTATTTGAACAAATCAGGATTAATAGAAACCAATAAGGAGAAATCTTTATTATATATAAAATGAAAGGTATTTAATACATATTTATGTAAATGACTTGTGAGCACAAATCTGAGGGCAAGATTGACACAAACGTCCCTGCCGCATCCCGAGTGCAGGCCAGGGCCGTGCCTCCTGCGCCTCCTGTATTTATGGACGAGTCTGCGTGTTTGTCTGTAGCTAGGTTCTGTGTTTTTGTGAAGCTGTGCCCAAAGATCTCCGCGCTGTGTTGTGGTGATGTGTGTTCACAGTAAATCTATGCTGTGGGTCTGGCGTCTCTCTGTCTCTGATGCTGACTTGCGCAGCAGTTCCTGCATGCCGGAGCTGGCAGGTGCCCGGGACAGCAAGCCCTGCTCATTCCCCACCATCCTGGAAGAGGAACCGTGGAAGAAATCATAACTGAAGTGAGTGCACAGGCACGGGGCTTTGCCCAATAAGGCCAGATACCTCTTATTTCCTCTACAGGTGAACTGGTCATACTGGGTAAGAGGTCCTGGCTTCCCAGGTCCCAGGGTGGTTTGCAGGAGAGCGAAGGCGCTGGGGCAGCGTGTTTGGCTCCCGTCTCTTTGCCCACACCTTCTCTTCAGTTCCAAGCACATCCCAGGTACCACGGCCTCTTCCTTATGCCTGATAATCCCTGCTTGCCACTTCAGGTATGTAAGGAAGGTCGTGTTGACCTGTAGTTGAAAGGCAGCAGGCATACAGCTGCCTCCGGTGCGAGGAAGCCTGGCCCCCTCTCCCACAGGGCTGTGCCAGCTGAGGATGTGCCGGCTGTAGGGAAACCCTCTGGCTTTCATTGCAACCCTGCAGTAGGGACCTGGAGTAACCCTGCAGTAGGGACCTGGAGTAACCCTGCAGTAAGGACCCTCAGCGTGTGCTGCCCGGGGGCTGCCAGCGGGGAGGCGGGAGGCAGAGCAGCACTCCATCCCGCTTGTGCCCCTCCGGCAGTGCCGGCACCCTGGTCCCGCTGTCCTGCTCGCGGCCTCCCGGGGTCGGTGGCGCGTGGCAGCCACCACCGCCACGCAGCAGCAGGGTTCCTGCCGGGATTTGGGTGTTTCTGTCAGGGGAGGGAGGCAGTGCCCACCTCTGCACCCATGGAGCGGAGACCGTGGCCCGGGGCTGGGCAAGGTGGCTGCCGTGATGGAGCTGCCACCAGCTGTCATGGCTGAACAGGGCATTGCTCCCTTGGCGGTGGCACGAGTGGGTGACGGAGCAGGGTCTTGCGGGGCGAGGGGCTGGCTCTCAGGTGCTCACCCCCACACGGCTGGAGGGGTGGCTTTGCTGCATACAAATCCCGGCAGACCTCCTGTGTGCCTGGTCCCCCTGCGCTGCAGGAAAACAGGCGGGGGACGCTCTCGGTGCTGGCCGCCCTCCCGCCATGCTGCCGAGCGGCGCAGGAGACGGCTGGACTCCGAGTCTCCCAGGGTGCTGTGCAGGGGGGAGCCCTTTCCGCCCAGAGAAAGCGGCCACGGGCCACAGTGTCCTTGTGCTTCCGCGGCTTGGCAGGGCCAGCAGGATTGCTGTGGAAGCACCGCCCGAGAGCTGCTGCTGCTGCGGGATGCGCCGCGTCCTCCGAGTACAACAGTGGCCTTTGTTGCGAGGCGCTGAGGGCCACGTTCTGCGGGATGGGATGGCCGAGGGTGGCAGTAGTTGAATTCCTGGGTAGATCGCTGCCACTCACAAGAACCACTGTTGTTTATAATGTTCTCCAATCTTCAGCCCATTTCTTCACCTGGAAATGAAGAGGGAATGACGCTTGGGAAGCAGTTGGCAGCTGGGGCTCTGCTGTGGCTCTGCAGCTCAGTGAGAGCTCGGGCCCAGGAGAGAGGCCAGAAGGGGTTTTCATGTGATAAAAAATACAAACCACCATATCCCTAAACTGAGAATATTTCTACAAATTCTAATGAGTGTCTAATTTCAGCTTCTGAATATATCTTTTGGTTGCTGGAGTCCTCTAGCCAGAAATTATCTGGCTGCACTGGTGCTTTGCAAACTGGTAATTCTGTGAAGTTTTGTTCTCCAGGTAGTTTGGAGGATCAGAGGGGGCTTCCTGATGCAGGGCAGAGTAGCGGGGAGACAGCCTGGTTACTTGTGGCTAGTAGTGCTTACACTGCGGAAGAAAATGTCCTGAGCTCAAAGGCAGGTGTCGTCCCACAGCTGGCCGAGAGGAAAGCTGGGCTGCTGCGGGCGCTGGTCTGCATCTGCTGTCTTTGATAGGCAGGCCAAGAGGGGACAGTGCCCTTGATTTTAAAAGCTGCCTCTGTTGAGAAGTTTGTGGTCTTTCACGGTGCTCTAACGCTTCCAAATGAACCCCTGCAGAGCATGTTGTGACATCTGAGTGGCAACCGTCTGCTCGTACGCAGTGTCTTTGCTGTGTTTTTCTTGGCTCGGCAGCAGCGATTGATGACGAAGCCCTTTCCAAGCAGAGGGGTGGTGTAAGGAAGTGCTGTGACTCACAAAGGAGGGAGAAGAGAAAAGGCAATTGTACAGTTTCTGGATGCAACGGCAGGAGCCGATATTTTTGGCTTAATCCTGCCAAAGCCAGTTCTGGCTCCTCGGATCTGCTGGTGCATAAGCTGCACTTTCAAATGCTCTGGGAGTGCGTCAGCGGTGGTGCGCAGGAATGGCGGGAGCGTGGTCCTGCCTCTCTGGCTGGCTGTAGCTACAAACCGTGCCTGCAGTAGTTGGGATGGTTCGGATCGGGCTTGTCAAATCCCCGGCAGATGCAGCTAAGCAAAACTCTTCTCCTGAATTGTCGTGTGGCAGAACGGGCAGGAAACTCTCTATACGGAGCAGCGAGAGCATGGCGATGTCCTGCGTAGGCTGCGGGAAGTGACACGTCCTCTGCCAGCCAGCACAGACGAGCCACGTGCTGGGAGCCGGCGGATGTGCCGGGTCGTGCTGCGTGTGCAGGCGCTGGGGCTGTGTCGTGGCAGCGTCCGGGCAGCCCCGACGCCGGAGCGGGACCAAACCCCGCGTGGCTGCTATTGCCCCGGACATGCCTCCGGCTCGTGGGTTTGCAGACACCGGTGGAGCTGATGAAGGGCAGGACGTGTCACTGCCTCCCTGCGACCTGTCTTCTGCTTGTCTGTTCTTCTGGTTTTTCAGAGCCATGCTACTTCCCCACAAATTACCGACCCTTATCTCTCCAGCGCCCAGGCAGCAAGCGATGGACACAGCTGGCCAGCAGGAGGGAGCTGCTTTCTGTCCCTGTGGTGAGAATCCCATTTCCGCCCCCATCCTGTGGCCCAGGACCATTAGCCCCAGTGGCCCAGGACCATTAGCCCCAGTGCTGCCCAGCTGATGCCTGCTCTGTTTGCTGGCCGTGGGAGCGCGGGAGTCAGATCGATTGCTGCTTGCCCCGTCGTGTGCGAGTTGAGCAACGTCCCGCGGGTCGCTGAGCGGTAGCCCTGGCAACACCAAGGCCTGCTTTGGCAGCCCGGGCTTATCCCGTTCCTCCTTACAAACACCATCCCATCGATCAACACTGATGCTTCTATCCAGGTCTCACAGGCACTTGGAAGCTTCCCAGCCTTGGTGTACTCCTGCTCGTTGCTGGAGGAGCGTTGCTTCCTCAGGACAGGCTTACGTGGCTTATCCCACTTCCCTGTCCTGCTATGGTGACCTGATTTTCGCCTGCCTTCTCCTGCCAACAGCCCGCGGTCAGTGTGCTCGCCACGGTGAGCTGCGGCCACCACCTCCACAGCTGGCCGGGGAGCTCGGCTCGGCGGGAGGGTGCCGAGCCACCCCTTGGATTCCCAGCACTTTGGGAAACAGGTGATCGGGAGCAGGTCTCAGGGAGCAGGAGCATGGCTGTATCCCTGTGCTTGTTTAGCTGCAAAGCAGCTGTGGAAATAGCGTGGGTTCGTGGTAACGGGTTGTGGTGCCTCCCCTGCCAGTGACAGCGTTGGCAGCTGCCCTCAGCTCTCCATTCGGTGCTGCCCGAGCAGTGGTGCGCTCCGTGGCCACCATGGCCTCCGCTGGGTCACAGCCCGGTACCTGCTTTCTTTTTCCCTTTATGTTTCCATGGTATTTCCTCCTGCGGACGCCCGGGCAGGAGCGGAGCTGACTGATGGCTATCTGCACAGGCAAGCAGGGCGCCGCTGGCCTAGATAGCTGAAAGAGCTGGAATTTTGTGACTTCCCCCTCGGATGTGGGTTTGGAGCTTCGCAGGGGCAGGCAGCCCGTGGTGCGGGGCTGGCCACAGGCTCGGAGCCGTGTCCCTGGGGTGGGTGGCTGCCCCAGCCCTCCGCCTCCACGGCGCCCATTCAGCCGCCATTCCCGAGAAGCGTAGGGATGGGCAGAGCGCCAGGACGGAGGCCATGATTCAGGAACTGTGAGGAGCTGCGGTGTCGGCAGGATGGACCATGCCAGGCTCCACACCAGAGTGTGGGGGCTGCATGTGTCGTCCCCGCCCTGGGCCAGCTTTGCAAAGACCCAAAACCTCTTCCAGAGGGGAAGCAGCGGGAGCTGTGAATCATCCTGCTGGGACGAGTGTCCCAGGTGGGCTCCATGCCCCTGTGGTGTGTCTCCCTGCCCTGGGGCCACAGCCACTGGCGCTGGTGTTGGTTGGCGTTAGTGTTCGTGTTGGCGTTGGTGTTGGCATTAGGGTTAGTGTTGGTGTTGGCATTACGGTTAGGGTTGGTGTTGGTGTTGGCATTACGATTAGGGTTAGATGTTGGTGTTGGTGTTGCCGTTAGGGTTAGTGTTGGTGTTGGCATTACGGTTAGGGTTGGTGTTAGCGTTGGTGTTAAGATTAGTGTTGGTGTCAGCATTATGGTTAGGGTTGGTGTTAGTGTTGGTGTTAGGGTTAGTGTTGGCGTTGGCATTACGGTTAGGGTTAGTGTTGGTGTTAGTGTTGGTGTTACGGTTAGTGTTGGTGTTGGGGTTAGCGTTGGTGTTCGCATTACGATTAGAGTTAGCGTTGGTGTTAGTGTTGGTGTTGGCATTACGATTAAGGTTAGTGTTGGTGTTGGCGTTGGTGTTAAGGTTAGTGTTGGTGTTGGCATTACAGTTGGTGTTGGCGTTGGTGTTGGTGTTAGTGCTGGCGTTGGTAGGAAAGCCAGGGCTGGCCTGACCTCACGGGCTGGGCGGCAGCGGGCCGGCAGGGAGGGAAGGAACGGCAGCAGTGTCTGCGCGCCCCCCGCCTGCGGTACAGATTCACCCCAAGAACAGCTGGAAACAGTTGGAAGTGTTCTTGTTCGCAATTAATGTGGCTTTATTATTAATGTGTTGGGCTCCTCTCTTGACAGCAGTTAGTTACAGAGTGTTTCACATGGAAATGGGCAAAAGGACAGAACTCAAGGAACTAAATTCAAATAGAAACATGATGCTGAAGAAAAGAATCAGGGCTCTGTTCTTAAAACATTTAGCATAGAAGAAGCTAGGAGCACAAGTTGCCATTTCAATACAGTTAAGACGTTCACTTTTTTAATTATAGGTTTAAAATAGTATTTTGTACCTATTACATACAGGAAGATTACGCGTTGTTGCCCACATGCAGAAACAAGCAAAAGCAGAGTTTAACTGTTTCTCTCTATAGTGTTGTATTACCTCTGGCTCTGGATGGGTTCTGCTGGCTCCTGCAGGGTAAGCAGGGTCAGACTCTTTACAAATCGGTGTTTTTACAAGTCTTTTTTTCCCGTAGTTTTTGAAGGGGGAGAGGGAGGATGAGGGGAGGAAGACAGAGAGGGAGGGAGGGAAGCTGAAGGCAGAAGAGACTGCCACAGGAGACTTAAAAAAAAAAAAGTGTGGAGCCTTGAGGACAGGGAAGCAAACTGGTGTAGGGTAAAGCTGTCCAAGCAGCACAGCTGCGGGGCGCAGGAGCACAGCGCGTGGCCGGCAGGTGTTTTCACTGGAACACATGCCGATGACCGCGCTCCTGCCCGGAGGATGCAGGCACCTTGCAAAGCCTCACTATTACTGCTGCTTAGTCAGAATTGCTTCAAGTTTAAAATTGAGAAAACATTCATGTGTGGGTCTATCTAAAGTTAGTGCATTAGCTTTTACACCGAGCCACGCTTAGGGATCCAGGGAGCCGGTCAGTCAGGGTCCCCTTCGCTCCTCTCGCCTGGTGTCCTGCGCCGGCAGCCAGAGCCATCGGCCGGTGAGCCAGGACCTCCCCAACGCACGAAGGCAAAGGGTGTCGGGGGGGGAGCACCTGTGTTACTGCCCGCGATTGCTTGCCATAACCAACATTCATAGACGCTGACCCCGTCAGGTTACGGAGAAGGATGTTTATTCTTCTGGCAGACGCACGGAGATTTCACGGTTTAAATGCATACAGCACAGGGCAGGGATTTGCTAAATCCCTGAGGAAGCTCACATGCTCCTAACAAGGGCTGCGTCCGAAGGGCTGGCTGCTCCTCGCGAGAGGCCACCAGCCTCAGGCTTTGTCCTGCAGCTGCTGGGTTTTAGACACAGCCTCGCAGGCTGCAAGCAGAGACTCCTTCCGCTGCCAGCAACTTCTCTATGGGGTTTTATTTATGTTGCTGCTGTTGTTTAAATTGCAGCATCTAAGTATTTGTACTGAGAAACCTCTAAACTGACACTAACAGCACGTGGTATCATGTTAACATGTATAAATTAAATTATTAAATCCACACAAGATGCAGCTTAACGTCAAAAAAATAAATATATAAATTAAACACAAAATAAACCATTTCCCTAGAAACTCCATTTTAGTCCTAGGAGCAGGTTTCCAAGCAGCATTCCCTTCATGTCAGCTGCCCAAACACCAGCACTGGGACTGAAGCGTCCCAGGCGAGCGCGCCGCGGGGTCCTAGGGTGCTAATTACGGAGTCAGACCTTGGCGCAGGGCCGAGCCCAGCGGGTGACACAGCAGATGGAGATACCTTTGAGTTGTATGTCAGGCCTTGCAGCATGGCTTCCTATCTCATCTCGCCTTCCCCAGAGCACGCCCTACCCCTGCTCTCTTTGTCTTACGGAAAGAGCAAAGCCACCTTTGCGACGAGACCCTCCGGCAGATGCGAGCACCGGCTCTCACTGCGGGCTCAGGGCACCCGAGCGCTGGCGCTCCTGGCGCTGCTCTCCCCGCAGGCATTGGGATCCCCGCGGCTGGAATGGGTTTGCGTGCCGAGGGGGCGCTGGGTGACTCTGCGGTAGCAACCATGCACTCGCGGCATACAACTACCCTCTGCCAGCGTGGCCGGGCAGCAGGGACAGGTGCCCACCGCAGCCGTGACAGCACCCCGTCGACGCTGGCAGCAGGAGTCTGTGCGTCCCTGCCGCGGGTGCGGAGGAACGAAGAGCAACTACGCTTACTAAACTACTTTTCCCCAAGTGTTTTTGGAAAAGGGGGGTGGTTCTCTTTCCTCACACCACAGGTTCTGTTCCCCGCATCCCAGACACTTAAGGGACAACAAAAAGCTCGACCACAGCTAAGAGGCTTGGACCACCGGCATACGGGCAGCAATGAAAATTCTGCTGTGCGCAGAGCTGGCACCCATCGGCTCCGCCGGCCAGAGGCCAGCCATGCGGGCTGCTCGGCTGCCTCACCACAATCCTCAAGAAAGCCTTTGGTTTACAAGGACAGGGAAGTTTCTCGTACATCTTTAGGCCAACAGCGGCCAGGGTTGTTTCACAGCCCTTCTGCTTTAAGGGGGCTGTAGTTGTGCGTTTGGACACTCTTTTTTGTGTGACTGTTCAGGCAACAGCCCCTCCGTGCCTCCTGCGGTCATACGGCTGATGCGCAGGAGTAAGGTGGCCGCTCTGTGTGTGCGAAGCTCAAGTGAGCAGGTTAGGAATGTGCTCTTTGTAGCAAAGAACAACGAAGGGGCTGAACCCTCCCCTCCCACCGCCACCCCCAAACAAGCGTGTCCCTCACCCCAGTTCCTTGAGCGTAGTGAGCGGGTATCGCAGGATGCCACAACCAAATACTCGGGACAGAAACCTGCAGAGCTGGCAAGTGGTGGTCCTGCCTAGTTGGAGCACAGGTCCCCTTGCTCCGAACACCACCTGTCTGTGCAGGATGGGAGATGGAAGAATGACCTTCGCTATCGTGTACAGTTGGAGGGTTTCACCTTCCTTCATCCCCTAGGTGCATTTTCTTCGCAAATTAGTTTTCTCCTCCGCCCTCCCCTCCCGCCCCCGCCCCCCATGCACTGTCTACATGCAGCAGCAGCACTTCAGCCCTCACCAGAAGGACGAGGTTCATGGTGCTACAAGTTAAATGGCAAGGCAGCCAGGAAGAGAGTAGAACAAGCTCTCACAGCAGCAAGGCAGCCAAGATAGTCTACAGAAACTGTACAGGCAGCAGAATAAAGCAGGGAAAGTGGAAGTGCCCCTGGCCTGCGACTGCTCTTGCACGAACTCTTAGCTCAGTCCAGAATATTACAGAGCCCTGCACTTCTTTCTCATGGCATCCAGTGCTGAGCTAGATGGATACCCGATTGCCTGACAAATGGGAACCATGTAGAGGACTAAACCAGAGAAGAACTGGACCGTGATTAGATGGCGTCTCTGATGTTGCATCGGTGATTGGAGAGTCAATGGATGAACGCAAAGTGTGGGAGGTTTAGAATTCGATCTTACAGGCTGGGAAAGATTCATCCTGCATCACAACAGTGCTGCTGCTTGCCAGTACCATGATGTTTAGCTCCTGCTGTTTCTCATGGGTCTGTTGGTACCATTCTCGTGTCACCTCTGTATCATGTGTTGGGATCAATGTCACCTGGGAAAAGAAAGCAGCAGGGATGATTGTCTGAGAACAACCGCAGCGACAAACAATGCCCACAGGAGCCGAGGCTAAAATTTCCCATTAATTTTGGAACACTGTACCCTTGGTACTGCTTGTTCTATTTAATGTCTTTCAGATGTCAGGTTCTCTAAGGCAGAGCTGGTGCTTTATTTTATGCAGTACCAGCACAATGGCGCTCAGAGCTGGCTGCAAACTGGCAGCACTGACCCCATAATGATGAAAATGGCCGCAGTGCAGCGGAGACCGTCACTCCGTGGAGCTCCGGAAGCAGCCTTAGAAAGATCCTTCAGTGTGAAAAGGAACAATGCTCAGAGTCTCACTGTTAATGACCTGATATTAGACTTCATATGCCTATTGACCCAATGTGCAACTCGGGGAAATACGAGGCTGCTTCATCTGAAATATCATATACGCTTTCTTGTTCCTGTCCTCAGAAAGTGCACCCACCCAGGATGTCCTGCAAACCTAAGTGAGAACTATGTGTAAGAACGCTCTGGTTTAAAAGCACTAATAAAAAGCTGCTATCAGAAAGCTCTTCAGCAAGCAAGGCTAGCAACAAATGCCACTGGGAGTGGGACACCGGGATGAAAATTCAGACTGGGATGGTGCTGGTTTTCACTCAAGGATAGGCTCATCCTGCAGCAGATAAGGAGCAGTGTATGATCTCTAAAAGCTTCCCCCCTCACCCCCCCCCTCAGAAGGATGTGGAAAGGAGGACATATCTGCTTCCACTGACACCATTTTGCAGGTGTCCTCCTCCTCATGGAGTCTTCTAAGACTGCAGAGCAGGACATGCCCAGTGCCATTTGCTTCCTCTTAGTGTACTCCCTCTGGCTATGTTTGTGACACACACCTTCTCCCCAGCACTTGTGACACAAGGAACATCACACACACTCCTTGGCATTTCCATGACCTACCTGCAGGTTCTCCCCCCACTGAGACTTCCCTTCCAGGAGCGCATCCAACACCGCACGGCTTGGTTCTCCGTTGGCTGCATCATTCCCACTCACAACATAATAGGATGCTCGAACCCGCTTGAAGAACTCCGGATCTGTGTTCTTTCCACTGCAATGGTTGGGGATGTATGCCAAGTCCACGTAGACAGGTGGACCCATGGGCACAGACAAACTGCTCTTAGGACTATTGGAAGCTTTGGGAAAAAAGAAAACAAAGGCTATCAAAACCCTTCTGGAAAGGACAAACACTCAAATTAATACTGAAGGACTTGAATTCCAGAAAGGTTTTTCCCTGCAGCTGCATCAACAAGTTAAGATTTATCCAGGCTCTGCTGCTCAGAGGTGACCCGAGTGGATTTCTGGGCCAGTGCTGTCACAGCTCTTGGGAGGGAAAGGGAGTTCTGCTGTTCTTTGGGGAGGGACCGGAAGGCTTTAGGCTCAGAAGCCTTTCCTGGGAAAAGGAATCAAAAATCTCAATTATTAGCTTTTGCAGAGTTGTCATCCCCATCAATAGTTAGTCCTAATTTTTGTTGTTTAACAGCTTCCATTTGCTAAAGAGACCTGTTCTGATGGTCTTTATATGCTATCCTGGGGCATCACAGGAGTCTTTCTGGAAGCTTCATCCTGGCTTTCTGCCATCCCTGTGAATTGCTGCTAGTCCAAGGACTCTATTGCTCTTTCCTATCAACCTTTTGTACCTCTTTTCTTCATTTGCTGCTGTTTACAGTTATGAGATGAGAGATGGTCAAACAAGAGTTGTTATAGTCAGCAATATATGCATATATATACACACACAACCCATAGAAGGACTGTCCCTTCTCTCCCTCCTGCCCTCTGCAGAATCACAGAGGCCTCTGTCCTCTTTTTCCTTACTCTGTCATTCTCTGGGAAATCTCCTCTGTCAGTAAAAAGCCACTAACTACTAGCATGGACAACTTGTGCTGCGTAGCTGCTACACAAACAAAAAATCCCTACCTGTCTTATCGGTGCCTACCCCTCATCCCAAGTTTGATTTGGGCCACTCACAGCACAACCTCTGCTTCCCCTATCTTTGCCTCAACCCTCCCTACAGACTGGCATATCCAGGCACTGCGTCTTGCCAGCCCTTCCTGTGCAGCGCCGCTAAGACACGACCGTCCTGCGCAGACCCCCTGCTAACACCCCGCTGCGGGCTTTCTCCTGACTGTACCCTATTTGCTTGTCAGCTGCTCATGGACACCAGCTGCTTCGGCCCCTTTCCGGTCCACATTCCTTTGTGGAGCCCTCCCTGGCCCGGCACTGTGACCACCTCACTGCTCCATCTGCTGCTTCCCTCTCGCTCCCCACTACTCCGAGCAGATCCTTCATCAGTTGCTTGGCCTGTCCGTCGCCCTTGCTGTCAGTGACACCATCTGCCAGTGACACCAGTTTGCCTCACCGGCGTTGTCCTTGCAGCACACAAATGCAGAGGCTCTTTTCGGGTCTTCCCCTCCAGCCGCTCTCACCCCTGCAAACCTTCCCCCACTTCCACTACACCTTCTCTTTGCCACACACCTGCTGAGACCACAGCACATCAGCTGCGGGCCAGTCTGATGGGGTTAAATGGCTTCAAACTGGAAGAGGATAGATTTAGATTAGATATTAGGATGACGAAGAGAAGACCTTCATTTCCTACAGTCCGACTGCCTGTGTTCAGTGCCCCGTGTGTGGCACTCAGATGTGGGAGCTGTTCCCAATCCATCCCTGCTTAACATTTCAGAGGAAAGGACGTATCTGACCATGGCAGTGTCCTCTTATTCTAAACGACAGCTTTAGCTCAGTCCATTGCAACGCGCTCACCCCACTCACAAGCTGAAAGGTTGCCACCCCTTTTTAAAACAGACATGTATTTTGTCCTTCATTTCCTGGCACTTCTTTGACAGCGCTCGCCTTTAAATACCTGCTGCCCCTCCACAGATGTAGCCCCTGGGTGGCACTGAGTCTGGGCCTATAAAGTTCTGAATCAGGTCTCTCATCTCCGTCTCTCTCCAGAGGCGGTTGCATTAGGCCCTACAGAGGTTGAGACTTTTCCTCAAGGCTTTGATCTTTTTAAGTGATTTGTATGACAACCTCTCTACTTTATCACTGCTTATAACTCTTTACGCCTGATTGGCAAGTCCTGTTCTCTGGTCTGCTACATTTATCCCAGTGCTGCTTCTCTGTGTTGAACCTAAAGAGAAAACGCGTGCTTAAGGAATAATTTCTTACCGGGGTTTGTTTTGATGCCATTAACAAGGCTCTTGCCAGGGTTGCTGTGACTACTCCGGGATAACTCATCCTCTGTGTGAGGAGGCTGCACCAGCGCACTACGTGATTTAGGCTTCTCTCCTCCATCTTTTTCTTTTTTGGCAGTGACAGATTTTGGAGATTTGTCCGATGGCTGTTTCACGGGAGTGGGTGATCGTTTCCCTTTCGCATCTAATTTCCGGGCAGGCGAGGAAGATTTGGGTTTGCTCAAAGGCTTCCTCACACCTTTGTTCTTTTCTTTTATGTCTTTCTTGGAAATTTTATCAGTTCTGCTCATGCTTTGCTCATTTACCAACATGTCAGGGTCTACCATGCAGACATCAGGGTGAGGAGGATGGGGATGGGGATCTACCATTGGAACAGGCTGAGGATCATGGCTGGACCTAGAACTGGCGTGATGAGCATTCCCAACAGCTTTATCCACTGGGAGGAAATCAGCATCTTCATCTGAGTCCATGTTGGCATCTGCTGTGATGGACGGGCATTCTTCTGTCTCAGGCGGGACATCTGAGTCTGACTGGGAGGTTCCAGAATCACTCACGGATGTTGGAGGCGTTTCCTCCACTGTGGCACTTTGCATGGGGCTACTACCGGTGTGGGGTGGTCTTCCTTGCACTGAAGGATGACCGTCCTCCTGTGAGAGGTCACTGTCTTCAGACAGCTCGTGAGGGCTCGGGTTGATGAATGAGGGAGACAGCTCTCCCTTTCTGTGCTTGTATTCACATGAGGAAAATTTCTGTCCACAATCAAAACCGCCTCCTAAATGTGGCTCCATCTCATGGGAAGCATCTCCATGGTCCTCTGTTTTACCACCCCTCTGCACACCTGGGAAAAAGGGCTGGAAACTGTGTTCAGGGGACATCAGAGAGGAAGGACGGCTCTGCCTCTCTGTGTCCTTTTTGCCTGCGCATGGAGAAAAATCGCTGTCAGAATCAGGACAAGTTTTTTCATCTTTTGCCTGGGCTGCATGGTATGTACTTTGGAAAGCTTGCAGGCTGGTGCTCACCTCTGTCGGACCATTGGCTGTGGTTTCATCTTCATGCTGATGATGAGGAAATGCCGTCAACACATCAGGGAGAGATGTCAGTGTCATCAGCTGTTCTGCAAATGGTGCCTTCTGCTCTGGACTGCTTACACAGGGCTGCTGCTGTTTCTCTGCAGAGAACGGTGTGGGCTGTGAACTCTTGCTCTCCTTTCTGCACGGCAAAATGCTGTCTCCCGTGCCACTTAGGAACGGTGAACCACGTTCTTCAGCAAACACAAAATCTTTGGTTTCAGCTGGATGTGTTTTCACAGCACTGTCTGGAATCTGTGGAGACACATCCCAAAGACTCCTGGTACCTGGTTCTGCTCCTGCACCCGTGTATGTGGAAAGCATGTGGGAGTAGAAACTTTCTGCTGTAGTATGTATCACAGGAGTGGTAGCTTCAGATGAAGGTTCCTCTGACAGGCTGGAGGAGTCATCTTTCAGCTGCTGTTGGGGCACGGGCTCTCTTTCCACAGCTTTGGAGAACAACTTATCTTCTTCATATGGACTCAGTGGTGAGAATTTAGTAAAAGATGAGTCAAGGCTACTGATTTTCTCGGAAACCTCCAAATATTCATCTTTCTTCCCCTGGTCTGAGGGCAAAGCGCAAGGAAGCTTTAAAGGAAGAGAGATATCCCCTAAATGGCTTGCTGAGGTTTGCCCGTGCCTGAACATACTGGATGTTTCACTCTTTCCTAGCAGGGAGCATTCAAATCCAGAAGAGCTATCCATCACTCTGTCCTCTACTGTTGGGACCGTTTTATATGCCTCTTTCTGATTTCCAGAAGCAGATTTCAAGTATAGGGCTTGCTCTTGGCACTCTGAGACCACCGCTGCACTTGGGTAATCTGTTACAGAGAAATGGGATTCCTTTGTGGATTTCTCCACAACCTCTCTCTTTTGCGAAGAATCTTGTCTTAAATGGCACATTTCCGAAGCCTGTTCATCTCTGCCTACGTCCGGCAGGTCACCGTAACCAGCAACATACGTCCCTGGAATGGTGGCTGATACAGTCTTCCTACTTTCGTATTCCTCTTTCCACCCTGGATCAGAAGGTGACGAAGCAGTGGAACTGGGTGAAATGGACTCCTGACGCTTGCTTTGCAGAAGGGGTTCCGGCACGTGAAACTTGTCTGTTGCTGAGATGTGTGCGTAGACTGCACCGGCAGCTTCGACAGGGCTGTGCAGTTTAGACTCCTTTTCAGATTTCTCCTTAGCGCCTTTTTCTAACTCCGAGTCGCTCATGCTTTCTTCCCCTCGACCTGCTTTCTCATAGTATGGATCCTTGCGATTTGGGCTTTCCGATTTCAGGGGCGGAGATATCTGCTCCTGGCTAGACAGAATGATGTTCTCATCTGGACGAGCAGCATCGATGTAGGCAGCTGATTTTTCTTGATAAAACGTGTCAGTCATGTCTGTGGGAGAGGCAAATGCTGTGCTGGCGGATGATGGGTGCAGTTCAGAGGCCAGTTCTTCTGGCAACGCAGAAGATACCTTCAGTTTTTCCTGTCCTTCAGATATCCGAGGCTTATCTGTTTCAGACAAGGGTGAGTATCTTTCGCGGATGTCTGTATAGTCAAAGGCTGAATCTGCTTTGTCTTTCGGCGATGCTGGAGATGACAACTCCTTCTCAGCAGAGGTATAAAGGCAGGACTCTTCTTCCTTTGCAGAGACATGAAAACTTTGACCTTTTTGAGAGATCAGTGCTGTTGCTGACACCTTGTCAGTGTGACTTAAGCTGTCTGCACCCTTGGGTGTGAAGGGGGAGGGTCCAGCTCCAGACACGATTATTTTCTCATAGATGTCAGCATACTTGAAACTTCTTTCATCAGGGTAGGGAGTTGGTTCTCTTTCTTCTTGCTCTTCCCTTGTAGAACTGTCCTCACCTCTGGGTCTGCAGACCCCTTCCTCATAGGAGTAAGGCTCAGGGGAGCTCCCGGAATATGTCTCTGGAGGATACGTCGCTCGGCTGGCAGAACCCACAGCCTCAGCGTGGCCCGTGGCAGCACTGCTTGTTTGACAAGGGCCTTGTCCTAGAGGGGAGTGTGCACGCTGCCCTGACACCACAGCACTTTCTTCTGGGGATGCTGCTGTGTATTCTGCTGGTCTTGTAGACTGCAGCAGAGTAGATGCTGCTGCCATCTGCTCTTTCCTTCCTGTAGAGTCATAAAGACTCTCACTGGATTTGCAGTCATCCTCTTGCTTTCTCTCTGGCTTGGACTTGTAGTCTGTTTCCTGATAGAAACCACTGATGTCTGATTTCTTCTCCGTGTCCTTTGACGGGACTTCTTCCCATGAAGGTGGCTTGCACTGATCTAACTTGTAAGGCTGTTCTGTTTCTGGTGTTGTGTCAATCTCCTTTACCAGAGCGGTAGCCGTTACAGACAGGGGAGATGCCGTCAGTACTTGGTCTAAAGACTTTGCATAGATATCTAAGACAGCTTTCTCATCATCATCTAAGTAGGAGTAATCTTGTTTAGATGTCAATAGCAATTCTTGCCTTTCTTCGTTTCTAGTTAATGCTTTAGCCTGATTTTCCTCACCAGAGACATATCGAGAAGACAGGGGAGAACTTTCCATTTGTGTTCTTTCTGGGAGAGTGACGTCAGCAGGAACCGTTTCCACTTTCTTTGTTTCTGATGTGGGTTTGGCACTCTTCTGCGTGTCTCCTTTGTAATGACATGATTCCATCTTTAAACATTCTGCTTCTGCTTGCAGTAGCCCAGGTTTGTCTTCAGCGTGACAGAGATCCTCATCCTCCTCACTGGGTAACTGCCCTCCTCTTCCAGTCTGTGTTCCTTCCTGAAGATACCCATATGCAGAGACCCGTGCTTCACTTTCTGTTCTTCTCCAGGTGTGACTGCCAGGCACTGCAGGAGACAGGATCTCCTCCTCTCCCATTTTAGGAAGTGATTTTGTTTCATATTCTGGGACCTCGTCCAAGAACGTGCTTTCTCTCTCTTTGTCATATTTCTGCCGCCTTCCCTGAACAGGGATCTCCTCCACCTCTTCTGGAAACCACACTTTCTTCTCATAACTTAAATCTTTCATGTAAAAGTCTTCCATTTCCGGAGATTTTTCTTCTTGAGCTTCCTTGAACCTGCAAGATTTTACACCTTCCGCAGAAATGTGTGAAGATGTTTTATCCTCAGTTGGGCTAGATTTAGGAAAGTGTAAGCCCTTTGCATCGGGAGATACTTCCTGTGAGTCCAAGCCTGTAGTTCTTCCCCTAAACGGGCTCTTCTCTGCTGCAGAAAATAAACTGCTGTCATCTGGAGACATTTCTTCAGTTGAAGTATCTCTGGGTGACGTGTCTTTAACTGGGCTAATTTCTGGGCAAGGAAAAGATTTTGACACTTCTTTCGTGAGTTCTTTGGCAGAAATTTTCAGTGATTTTTCATATGTAGCTAGGCTCTGCTCTGTGAAATCCACAGATTTCACAGCTTCTGAAGCGAATTTGTCTGTGACGTCAGACATAGTTTTTTCTTTTGCAGGTATCTCTTCTGTGAAACTAAGAGATTTTATGTCTTCTGGAGAAATTCCTCTAACAAAAATGTCTGAAGATATTTCCTTGCTGGGACTCTCAGTGAGAGAAATAGATTTGGTCTCTTCTGGAGAAATGTCTTTAATGGAAACATGAGAAGATTTTTCTTCTTCTGAGGTGTCTCCTGCGAAATATGGCAGTTTTCCTTCCTCGGTAGTCACACCCTTAACAGAAATATCTGAGGATTTTTCTTTACCAATACTTTCTTCTGTCAAAGAAAGTGATTTGGTATCATCTGGTGAAAATTGTGAAGATTTGTCACTTTCAGATTTGCTTTGGCTTGTGAACTGTGGAAGAGCTGCAGTTCCTAGAGATGCTTCTGTGGTAGAGAATGGCTCAAAGGACAAGTGTTTTGTAAATCCCATTAAACTTTCTGTCATGGTTTTAGTTCCTTGCTCTTTTTCCAACTCCAGAAACACATCTGTGCTGGGAGGGGGCATCACGGGACGCTCCTCCTCCTCCCCTATCACCACTGTGTCCTGCTTGTGGTAGGAGAGCCAGGGCAGCTCCTCCTTCCCCACCGGTGCTTCCTGCACCTCTTCCCCAGGAGGCACTGGAATGTCACTGCCCAAGTCCAGCTTGTGCTGTACAGGTCCAGGCACTTCTTTTTCATGTCTGTATTTAGCTGTAGATACCTCATCTTCTCTGACAGGTTCACCCTTGGCTTCCTTCATCACAACAGAAGTTTGGCCTTCCAATTTCTTGGCAGCAGCATCTGTTTGTTTTTCAAATAGATCTGAATCTACTGTTTCTAGTTTTTCCTCCACTGGAGACTGGTGGAAAGGTGTGTGTCCTGCACTAGTGGGGCCAGATGGGGTGGGAGAGGCCATTTTGACTGTACTATCATCAGGACTCATGCACCGTTCTTCAGCCTCTGCAGAGTCAGCCTGGGAAAATGGTGCTTCTTCAGTGGATAATGGCAGACCAGAAGTTTGCATCACTTCCGTGGGAACGCTGATTAACACGTTATCAGGACATCCTTGATGAGCAAATATGGGGGCACTGTAATGCCCTCTGAGTTTCCCAGGCATTTCAATGTTTGGAGTCCCATCTTCTTCTTCCTCTTCATCTTCTGCCTCTTCACGAAGATCCTTTTTCTGAGCTTCCAGTTTTCTCTCTCCTTCTGCTAACGCATGGAAATCTTCAGGGGGTGGAGACTTAAAACATTTGTCTTCCTCCAAGGATGATGTGGGAGAGATTGTGCCAGCGGAGGGAACATAATCGAGACCTTGAGTTGCTTCAGTCCGAGAGGAGGGCATGCTGTTTACTGTGTCTAGAAGTAAAGAGCTTTTCCCGGTCTCTTCTGTTTGTGGTGCTGTTATAGATGCAACAGATTGATCTTCTGCTACTGAAGTTGCAAAAGATGAAAGTTTATCACATTCTGTAATGGAGGTAGCAGAGGATATATGTTCCTCCTCAGCTAGAGGTGCTGCCACAATGTTTGTGGGGTACGCCAGGATTTCAGACTCCTGGCCAGCATAGCCCTTGGCTGACAGTTCAGCTGCAGGCATGGCCTGTATTCCATGTATTGCTTCAAAAGAGCCCGGGTGGTCAGGAACAGAGATGTCATAGGCATTGACGTCATACTTCAAGTGTGGGATCCTCTCTTCCTGTTCATCATGTATTTCTTCATCAGAAATGGTCTGCTCCGTTTCTGAGTAGCCTGGGATAGTTTCGTCTTGGATATATGAAACATGTTCTGCTGTTGCTCCTGCTGGGACTGGCAGACTGCTCAGATATGACTCTTCCTTTGTTACGTCCTTTCCAAGTAACTTGTTCTTCTCACCCATGTCGCTAAATTCTTTTTCCTTTTCTGCCGTGGCAAATATTTTGTCCTCCCTCTCATTCAGCTCATAGAAATCTCTATTTTTTTCCACTTTCTCCTCTGCCTTCATGCGCTGTTCTTCCTTTTCTTCCAGTTCTGCCTTTTCTATGACATCCTCTCTTTTTTCCTTCTCACCCTCTCCCTGTGCCTCTGTCCCCTCAGTGTACTTTTCACAAGTCTTTGTTTCTGCTTCCCTCTGTTTTCTGTCCAAAAAGATTTTCTCCTCTTCCTCCTTTTCATTCTCTCTGAATGCTGATGACCGAACATCTTTTGGTGAGAGGTCTATCTGTGACGGTACCTGTTCTTTGTCTGGAAACAGCTGAACTTCCTTGTCCTGCTCAGCTTTTCCCTCCCAGTATCTCATGTCACGATTTTCATCTATTGTTGTTCTTTCATCCTCTATTTTTTCAGCGTGACCTGCTCTCAGTTGTAGCTGATGGACCGCCTTTTCCTCTGCTGGTGATTCCTTTTCCATATCTGTAGTAGTTATTCCCTCATCAGGAATGTTTGTTTTCAAAATCAGATCGACTTCACTGCAACTCTGAGCAATCATGTCGGCAGAGTCTTTTATCTCTGTTTCAGGTACTCTCATAATCTTATCACTAACCTCAATATCAGACATTTCTTGAGTCACCTGCAAGGCCTCTTTCTCCTCCCGCTTCAGTTCCTCAAAGTCCTTTGTAAGATCTTCTGGTGAGGACAGGACTAACCTCTGTTCAGCTATGGAAGCCTCTCCTGGCTCCACCTGTACAGGTGCCTTCTCCATTGGTGATGTCTTCAGGTCAGCAGGCACTTCCTTTTCAGGTTTGACTTTGATCTTCTCAGTTTTGAGTCTGCCTGGAACTTTTGCCTTGTATAGTGTTTTTCTTACTTCTGGGGTAAATGGTTTTAAGTCTGGTTTAGAAATTTTTTTGGGCTCTGGTTTGGTTTCTTTCTTTTTATCCTCTTTCTTCGAATCTTTTTTTTCCTCTTTCTTTCCATCATCTTTTTTTAAGTCCTTTTTCTCCTTCTTTATCTCTTTCTTTTCTTTGTCTTTCTTCTCCTCCAGCTTGGATACTTTCTCTTTGAGATGCTTTTTTCCAACTTTGTCTTTTGTTAATTTTCTTTTCTCAGCTTTGAGAGCATCACTTGTTTCTGTCTTTATCTTTTCGTGTTTAACAGGTTTCTCAGCAATTTTCTCTGAGTGTTCTTTAACCTTTTTCTCAGTTTTAGCATCCTTTATGACTTCTGGTTTTCCCTCCTTAATCCCTTCCTCAACGGCCTCTTCTTTCTTAGCTTGCTTTGTCACAGATGGCTTGGGGGAAGACTTAAGACTCTCTTTACTGTCAGTTCTTTGTTTAATTTTGGTCTGCTTCAGCACAGGTGGAGGTATTCCAGAAGTGATATCTTTCTGAGTAGCCACTGGGTACCTCAGAAAATCCAGGTGCTTGAGTTTCTCAAGACCTTCCAGTATCTTATTTTGAGGAGCATTTCCAGGAAACAAAACCCTTACAATTTTCTCTGTCGGGCTAGCTGGAAGCCACACCACTAGGGCTGTGATGGATGTGAGATAGGGAACAGAAATTTCACCTTCTTTCCCACTTGCAAGAATTATGCCAGTCTTTGCTTTGCTATTACCTGCCCATTTCTGCATTAGAAACTGCATTTCTTTACTGTCCTTGACAGGATTCAGTATATACATGTCCAGCTTACCCACTCCCATTTTGTGGAAGAGTGTGATCGGCTCGATGGTGCTGCTCACCACCCTGTAAAGAGGCTCTGCTTTAATGCCCAGTCTGTTGAGATACTGCAGTGTCAGACAAGCTTCTTCGATGCTCCTCTTTACTTTCATGGATGATTCAGGCATCTTCAGTTTTTCAGGAACGTTAAAAAAAACCACCCCTAGCTCGGGAGAAATTAGGTTTTTCATCCAGTCACTGTAGTTGGTAGAGCCCTGGGACTGTTCCTCCTCTTGCTCAGCAACCTTCCTCTGCAGCAGCCCATTGATGCCAGGTAGGTTGTCTGCACCGATGTGGGTGAGCAGGATTGAGTCAATCCTATCCAGGTGCCTTACCAGCTTCCAGAAGCAAGATTTCCTGTCAGAGCCACCATCCACAAGGATGTTAAACCCATTGACAGCAAAGAGAGCAGAATCACCTCTTCCCCCAGGGAATATGTAGCAGCAGGGTTTAGAAAGCTTCAAAAAGCCCCCTGAGGTGGGGGGCTCCAGGAGATCAAATGGAGACGGCACGTCAACTGTCTCGGAGACATATTCTGCAAACTCAGACACCCCATCCATTTCTGGCAGAACTGGATCAGGATTCAGTTTCAGATTAATAATCTCCTGAAACCGAGGATGCCCAAGGTTGCTCCAGTCTCCTTCTCCCGAGCACGACACAGTAAGGGAAGCCTTGATATCTGACTCAGTGTTGCTAAGAATCTGGGTGACCTAATGAGACAAGCACAGACAAATAAATGTCAAATAGAGCTCTGAGACCAATTCAGCACTTAAGAAAAAATATCCAGTTGATGCAGAAATACTGAAGACACCATGAGCACTTTACTGCACCGATGTGGGTGAGCAGGATTGAGTCAATCCTATCCTAGCTAGGAAACACTGGGGATAGATTAAATCGTCCAAAAGCCTATTGCAAATAGATGCATGGGGCCATGTTCTGCTCTCTTCTGAAATTCTTAATGTTGGTGAGCTGTTAAGCTTCCTGGGAGCGCACGGTGACAAGATCTCAAGAAAGAAAACCAAAGCAGGAACCACCATGTCCTCTTTCCTTACTTCTTCCTATTTAACCTGGGGTATCAGTTCCCAGCTCGGGCTTAAAAGTAGCAGTTTCTTTTTCATTTGTGACTTCTAACCCTGAGAGACCCTTTTCAATGCTAAGCACCATTGTCTGAACTTATCCTCGCTTATTGGCTAGTGAACAATCATATCGTACTTTGGGCAGTTTTAGTGCCATAGAACTTTTTTTTTTATTCAGATTAATTTTCTTTTCTGGGCCCTATTTTGAAAGGCATGACTCCATCTCTGATATACAGACAGGGTTGGGGACATGCTACATTATTAATAAGTAGAACTAAGGTCGATACCATTTCCAAGGCTCCTTAGAGCTATGCTGAACGTATCCCAAGCAAGGAAACATTAAGCCTCAGACTTCCTAAGTATCTGGAATGAGATTAGCACACTTCTTTACACTGTGTTCTCTTGCTTAGACAGCCCTTAATTGGGCTAATTAGTGTCCAAATAAACAGAAATAGAATAAATGAGAACAATCAGCTTAAAATAAATGAAGGTGGGTAGGTTTCCTGATGTAATTACAGCAACAATGATATTGATTGTCAAAATATCACCCTGCTATTGCTGCAGCAGCTGTATATTCAATCAGACAGAGACATTCTAAACATCTGGCACATGGTGATCAGTGGAAGTAGGGCTTATCAAAAGCTGAAGCAGCGTATCCATATTGGCAATGAGCGCCAATAGAAAGAGAGTTTAAAGCCTCTGAGGAAAGCTATAGTACACCTGGCTAAGATAATCAGCATTGGAACACAAGTTCAGAGGCCCTATAATGTTTTCAAGATCCCACTGAACAAAGCCCTGAGCAATCTTGTCTAAATTCAGTGCTGACCCTGCTCTATGCCAGCGTTTGGGCTACAGACCTTCCAACCGGAATGATCCTGCAATTCTACAATTAAATAACAACATCTGTAGTTACTTAATCACCATGTAGTTACTTAGTCAGCATTTAGTCATCCCCTCATCATTTTTACACATCCCTAATCAACACACTGAACCTTGTGAACAGTTTATGCTTGCTGGACTGACTGTGAAATGACGAGAAGTTCCCACATTTACTAGGGTGATGATGGCCTCTGTTGGCTGTTTTTCGGAAGCTGCCCACAGACATTTTAAGACCTGCTTTAAGAAATTTTGAGTCTCTGCCCACTGCAGAGACAGTCTGGAAGGTTATTTGGAGCTGAGCACTTAAAGGTGGAATCACCCATGCCTGCCACCTTGGAAAACTTAAGCCAGGGAGTTAAAGCAAGATGTTCAAGACTAGAGCAGGAATTATTTATGGTGTGCAATTGCTTTGCTGGATTTCAAGCCCATCCCTCTGCGGATCTGGCACCTGAAGGAGCAGCGCAGGCTGCATTGCTCTATCATGTTCTCTGTGAACAGGAGGGGACATGCTGGCTTACTGCTGACACTCACCTCTGGGTCTGAAAGTATCTCAGCAAACTTCTGGTAAGTGAAGGTCCCTGTCTGCAGGATCAAGTCTCCTTCCTGGTCTGAGCTCTGACCACAGAAGATCAGTAGTTTGTGGGCTGATGAATCACACACGAGTGAGCGGACCTGTTACCATGAAACAGAGCGTTGCCGTCAAAAAGTTATCTGCATTCCTCACCGGCACCCAGAAATCCAATCACATGGACAGGCAATACTTAGGTGTTATTCACAAATAGCCAAAACATAAGTTTTCTGCATAAAAGAGAGTAGGTCATTGAAGACTGCCTGACACAGCTCCACATCAAATCATAATTCACGTTGAGAAAGTAGGCCAATGCTCAGAGAAAATGTTTGGCATTACAGTGCCACGTAAAAGGACGGCACGTATAGACTCTCAGCAGACTAGAATGCTCAAGGTTCAGAAGCCCTCCACCTTGTTTGCTAGGAAACTACAAGGTCCTGAGAAATCCTTAAAATTAGGCAACTCTAAGGTACTAACTCTTCAAGGAAGCAGCTCATTCCTAAAGGGCTACCATATAAGAAACTGTACGCTCTCTTGCGTTTCTCTGTCTAGCAGTAAATTCTGCCACAGAATACTGGTTACTGCATATGTCCTGCTGGCAAGACCAGAACACCCGGCCACCTCACCACACCTTGCAGCAGGCTGGCAGCATCTTCCAGCTCTCCAGAAGGTGCAAAGTGTGACGATCACAACCTCCATGTCAAGCAAGGGCAGGAGAGCTGATGTGGAGAAAACCCGCTGGCATCCGGTCCTTACCTCGGACACCACGCTGTCCACATCGGGATTCACCAGGATCACTGTCTCCAGGGTATCACTCCGGTGATGGAGGGTTCTTTGGCCTGGGGAGAGACAAGAGATTAGACGGGATGGGAGAAGCTGATGGGACAGTATCTGCCTACCACTGTTGTAGCCTCAAAAATTCCACTTCAGCATGGGTTTGATTGCAAGGCTTCAACTTGCATTCTAAATCTAATTTAATACCCGGGTCTCATAAGCCAAAGCGAACTCTTTTCAGTTACAAGTTAAAAAAAAATTAGTTCTGGATCAGCACAATTTGCAACTCAACTCTGTGTTCTGAAGTGCACAGCGTAGCTGCCACGCAGCTGTGCCCCATAAATGCTGGCACAGACCAGTTATCCCCTCCAGACAGACGTGTCTTGCCTCATTGCAGCCACCATGGAGAGGTACCTCTGGATGTTGTCCAAGCCTTAGTCACCACAGGGCTTTATGAGCCAGCTGCTGCGCGCCAACTCACCCCTCACTAGAGTATATAATAACGAATCTCTCCTTGTTCTCAGTAAGTTTTTTCTCTTACAAAGTGTTTTTCTTCAGTCCAAACTTGCGGACCTAGAGGCAAACAACGGCTGCTATGGGAACCCCCTAGATTACAAGGGTGCTTGTCCTCCTGTCCTCCTCCTGTGAGAGTCACAAACAGGCACCCAGACAGGATTCTGCTCTCTGTATATATTTAGGCAGAAAGGGAGGAGCCAAAGAAGAGCAAGCAGGAGCCTGATAGTGCAAAAAAGCAGATTGTGTGCTCACCCTGGCATGGGCACTACATGGATATTTGGCAAATTATTGACATAATGCCCGGGGCCCCCTTCATTTATTATGGAAGAACCGCAGCGAGTGCCTCCCATCCTGAAAGGCAGGGCTAGAGCCATCGTTGTGCACACACATTAAGCAGCTCCGCGAAGCGGGACGATGAACAGAACCTTCCTGCGGCATTTCCCCTGACATTGCAGGCAGCACATCACATTTGGATTCTGGTCTTTGCAAATACCTACCTCTGGACATTAGATCCACTCTACGAGCCAGGCACTTAGTACTTAACTGTTGGAATGTATAATTTATAGGGTTTAAATCTCTCATAGGTTTTAACCCCTCATATAGACTGGAGGGGCACAGGTTGTCACTGAAAATTGGTATCTATTTCTATTTTTCATCTTCCAGACAACTGCTGCTCTCTGACAATGTTGCTTCTTCCGCCCTCTCTATTCCACAACCACCCATCAGCTCTCTTTCTAGGCAGATCTCAAGCCTTCTAAAATAGCTTGATCAAACTGGTATTTCAAAGACAGACACCACAAGGACACAAAAAGAAAGAAGTCAGAGAAAGGCCAGTACTCAGTATAGCTATAACCAAACCCAGTTCACTGGGATGTCTTACTCTGGCTGCCAGCTATTATGTATAAACCAGACAGATATGCCCAGAAGGCAACTTTCAGCCCAAAATGACAGCGGCTCTGAGCTCTTAGCAGAACTATTTATACTCTGCCTCTCTAGCTGCTTTCTGAACTTGTGTTCTTTCAGTTTGTCTAAAAACGGTCCCTCCAGACTAAAACAAAACCATCAGTGTGTAAAGGAAACGCTCGCCCTGAGTTCAGTGGCATTTCTGCCCCTGGGTGTGGGATGGGGGGTATGGAGAATGGGAGAGGCTGGGACCCGCGCCCCGGCACAGAGAAGGATCGCTGCAGTGAGCCCACGGGGACCCGCGTGAGAGGGTGGCAAGTGGCGCAGATGCCGGGGGCCCAGGAAGCATTCTGGGGCAAGCACTGCAGCCACAAGAAGCAAAACCCCACTCATCCTCAAGGTCATGGTCATTCTAACGGCATTGCTGATGCGTCAGTATTGCTTAGATCCCAGCAGCAAACGCAAGGTGCACCTCGCTACCCCACGGATTGCATCCTGCAGTTTTCCCACAGCTCACCCCATGCCAGGACCTCCACTCCACTCGGAGCATCCAGAACAGAAGCGATCTGCTCCCATTTTTCAGCAGTAGGTCCGGGACAAAGTGCCACCCGAACAACGCAGTTCCCCAGGCTTCAGCTTCTGCCACCTTGCTGCTGTCCCAGACAAGACCTTTTGGGCAGTTATTGCCCACGTCGCTTGGAGAACACCGCTTGGTGTACAGGGCCAACACCAGCAGTCTCCTCCTTGTGCCCTGTGACAGGTGGGCTCTCGGCCACGGTGCAGTCACTGGTGCCCAGCGTGTGAGCATCCTTCAGGCACCAGGTGCCCGGGCACTGCAGAGGCAATGCCAGCCCCAGGGCTGCAGGCTGGGAAGCGCTCGGTGAACAATGCCAGCTGTACAGGGAAAGGAACCTGCCTGCAGGACTAAGAGGCATGAAAATCCTGCGGCTCTTTGCCATTTCTGTGGTTCAAGCCCAAGCAGCTGAGCTGTCACTGCTGAGACTGGTAAACAAAGCGTGGCTGGTTAGCATTCCACTCGCATCCGCGCGCCCCCGGAGGGGCTCTCCCCTTCATACTTGGAAGAAAGAGAAGGGTTCAAGCCGTGGGGCCAGCAGCTGCTGGCAGATGGAAGGTAGGAATGGTGAAGTACTGAATCTTGTAAAGGGCCGTGAGGATTAAGGGATTGAAGCGTTTTCATATGAGGCGAGGCTGAGCACGCTAAGACTGTTTAAGCTGGAAGAGAGAAGGTTTGGGGTGGGGGAGGGATCTTATCAATATGTATAAATACCTAATGGGAGGGAATGAAGAAGAGGACGTCAGATTCCCCTTCTCAGTAGTGCCCAGTGACAGGACAAGAGGCAAGAGGCACAAATTAAGACACATGCAATTCCATCTGGACACAAGAAAACACTTTTTTTTACCGTGAGGGTGGTCAAACACTGGAATAGTACAAGGAGGTTGTGGACTACCCATCTTCGGAGTTACTCAAAACCCAACTGGACGCAGTCCTGGGAAAGCTGCTCCAGCTGACCCTGCTTGAGCAGGTGGGATTGGACTGGACGATCTCAAGAGGTCCCTTCCACCCCACGACTCGGTGACTCTGTGGAGCAGCGCAGCCCCCCAGAGCTTTGCTCCCAACTCACTGCTGGGCAGATTGCCTTTCTTCGGCTGCAGCGGCTGGTTCTCAGAAGGGCACGGGAGCACAGCCACGCAGACAGGCCATCTCCAGAAACGCTGAATCACTGCACGCACGCACGCACGCACGCCAAAACCCCAAACAGTTCTTCAGCTTTAATTCAGAGATAAAGCAGAGCAGCACGCAAGCTCCAGGCTAAACTGCAAACTGCCAGCGAGACGGCGACACGCTGACCTAACCCAGCCTGCCAACTCACCCAGGCGAGCGCCCCGGCCCCTGTTCGCACCCAGGCAGTGACAGTGACAGCAGCACCCCTGTGTGCGACAGAGCCAACGCGGGGCTGTGCCCGGCTGAGGGAACACCCACCATCCCAAAGCCTCTCTGAATCCACGCACTCATCAGTCTGAGGAGCCCTTTGCTGGCTGCTGCCTCTACACAGACCTGCAGAAGCAGCTGCACAGACAAAGGATTGAAACGCAGACTGGAGCACCCTTCTTCTTACTAACAAAAATTACTGGCAACAGAAATGAGTAGCGGTGTGACTGACACTGCAGACACAGCGATTGAAAGCACACTGTTCAGGTCATTGCCAGATATTTGTCCTTACTAGAGCCCTATCACAGCGAAAGGCATGCCCGGAAATATCACTGCAAATGGCAAAATCCCTTAATTACATTTACCAGTATGAGGAATATCCTGCCCAGGCTCCTGAAGACTGCTGTCTTCAACTTGCCTGGAACAAACATCTGAAAATAGCTCTCTGACCACAGATCTCGAGGCGCGTTCTGAACACAGATCCCAGCCCTCTCAAACCATGCTCACCAGCTGCTACAGTAAACGAAATCTCCTCTCCCCCAGTAACTGCGGGAGTAAACTTTGTTAGCATTGAATTTCTCATTTTGTACGAATCTTCAATTCTAATTGTCAGGGCAGCGGGACGCAGGTTCTCCTCTTGGCGAAGTATGATCAACTAGGCCTGAGCACTAAGGAGTCATCTTTTGTAGGAGACTGGGCTGAAGTCAGTCACGATGCTCAGATACACCGAATCGTAATGAACATAAGGGCCACAAAGATGACTGAAGGACTGGCACGTCTCTGAGGAGAGGTGGGACTGTTAGCCTGGAAAAGGGAAAGCTCAGGGGAGGGATCTTACAATGCTTGTAGGTATCTGATGGCCGGTGTGAAGGCTGGGCTGCAGAGACCTCAGGACTTGCCAAACAGAGGATGGAGACCACTCATCTGACCACAAAGAAACCAATCCTCTCCCCATCCAGGGAACATTCTTTACTCCTCAGTACCTCCCTGTCGTGGTTTGGCCTCAGCCGGCACAAAGAACCACACGGCCGCTCACCCAACCTTCGCAGCGGCGAGGGAAAATTGGAATAAAAAGGCAAAAAGTTGTCCTTCCCACACCCTTTGCCTATTTGGGCTTACCGGTTCTACCTGTAAAGCAAACACCAATAATACATTGATAAAAAAATACCAGAGTTTCACCATCTGGACATGTTATCAAGGCACACAAGCCACAGTGATTAACAAATTACTCTTCCTAACTTTCTGATCTCTTACCTGATGTTATGAACAGATCTCTTCGGGGTAGGACTTCTGAAAAGATTTTCTTACCAAAAAATCCTACATATGGCCATGGTTCGGTACCTTTTGCTACACTTCAGCAAAGAGTTGAGACTTGTATCACGTGGTCTTCCCAATGCTCTATTGAAAGATGTCCACCTCTGAAGACAGTCAAACGGAGCATGAGGATTCTCAGAGGGCACATATTTGCATAATTAACACAAGCTAGTGCAAGCTGAAAGACTGCCATTTCCTTCATTCTGAAATGACATCATAACGCCGACATAGTAGCTGATTCTTTCATTCTGAGGCTGTGAAGTCTCCAACTGCAGCATCTTCAGTGCCAATGGGAGAAAAAGGATCCAGCCCCAAATGGTGTCCATTCAGACAAAATGCAACAACGCCTTCATTCACAAACACTCCCAGGACGGTGCCGAGCACAGCAAGCTACAGCTCCCTGGGACAAAGATTGTAAAGACCAGAGGAAAGGGAGGAAAGTTCCCACACAGAATCCTGGGCAGGGTCCTGCCACTGATGGCCTCTGTGCAAATACACCTTCTTATCTCCTACTGCAACGTGGACCGACCCCTCCGCAAGACCAAGGAAGACCTGTGTTGTTTAGCAGCGAGGGAGAGGAGTGAATGCACTCTTGCTGGAAGCCCTGTCCTACACCCAGCACCTGAAGGGCACACAGCTGCTGAAGCTCCTTCCTCCAGCACATAAATCCAACAGCGTACAGCCGGTAGGACCAGCTCTGGCTGGTGGAGATCTAGAAGCTCTGCCAGCTAGTCAGATGGGCTCAGGAATTAAAAAATAAACACAAAGATTGCTTTGCCAGCCAGTACATAAGCCAGCAACCGCGAATTCACCGTTCAGCTCCTCCTTACCTACAGACTTGTGCATCTCGGAAACATCTCTTTGCTTCTCTGTACCTGAGCATCCCTGGTGGAGGGCATCCCATGGGACATCCCCAGCCGGAGGCACAATGGGTCAGAGGGATGTAGCAACTCCTGCCACATGCTTAGGCAACGTCACAGCTGTGGGCAACCACAGCCCCAGCAGTATGAACTGGAAGGTGCTACGGAGCGGTATGAGGGAGGTTCACACACAGCCTTCCTGCTGTCTGTCTGCTCGAACCATTCCAGAGGAGAGTCCTCAGTAAATTTACAAAGAAACCCCTCCACAGAGGGGTGGGCTGAAGAGATTCTGAACAGTCTGTGGGGCATTTGTGGTGGGTTCTAGAAAGGGAAGATTTTGGGCAAATTCCTTTTTAAAGAAAACTGTTGTTTCCTTCTCTTGGCAGAGGGAGGCAGCTGCCTTTAGCCGAGGACCTGCACAAGCCGCAATCGCTGCCGCTGCCACCAACACAGCACAAAAGCCAACGGCGACGTCTCGCTCTGGCTCGACCTTTAGAGGATAAACAGGAGGCCAGGACGTGCCAGCATCAGCCTCTGCCCTGGCCGAGGGAAACAGGCTGTCCCCACTGCTGGGAGCCTGGCCATGTAGGAGACCTGCGTTACAGCCCACTTCCAAACCACATTGCCCGGACACAAGGAAAGGAGCTTGGCCAGTTGCTCAGGCTCCAGAGAAAGCTGAAGGGTGACCCACAGTCTCAACTGCTTTCCACAGGCTATAACTTAGATTCAAAGCTGAAATAGGGCTTAGGTCAGTTGCAACAGTAAATTGCTTTACTAACAAACTGTCCTTGAAAAAACACTTATTTTTATTTCAAAGCAAAATATTAAGGTTTTTAGATTACAACAAAACACCTTTGCTAGAGTGAAATAATAGCTAAAGTTAGCGATAAAAGCAATTAAAGACTTTTTCTTAAACTTGCAGTGATCTATCAGTTATTTTTACTTCTCTTTCTTTTCCCTAAAAACTTCATGAAAATTCTTTTCAGGATACTATTTATTTATGTCCACTGAATCCCAGGCTCCCAGGTGGTGTTTTTTTCAGGCAACAACGGCTGTATTGGGTTCAGCACATGTTTTGATTGAGCAGATACGATAAGGTCACTGCACTTCCTCGCTTTAAATCTTTTTGTTCTTTCTTGCCATGACTGCTTTGCTCTTGAGGCGCTTGGGATTATTTTTTCATTCATCTTGACTCTTTGAAACACCTTCCAATTTGTTATCATCCACGCCTACGATAAACGTGCGGATTATGTCCCAGTCCTGGTCTGCCTGGAAGAAGCATTAAGGAAAGTGGAAGAGCGTATTTCAGAGCAGCTCTCCTGGGATGCTCAGCTGCCTCCGCTCCCGCAGCCCGTGCCGGGGCTCCAGCGGGGCCACCAGCCCTGGGGGGGACTCCATGGGCATCAGCCAGCTGAGCAAGCTGTGGAGGCAACCATCGAAAAACCGCCGAAAAACAAGAGATTCCCACCTGCAGCTGCTCCCTTGCAATCTGGATTGAAAGCTGGAGGCCTATATCCAGTCACCGTTTTCTCAGAGGACAACGGAGAATCCGAACAGGGATGGCACAGTGGCCTTGGCACGTTCTCCCAGGAGATGGGTGACCTCTGACTCCCTCCCCACCAGAGAGAGGGCAGGATTGCTCTCAACCGCTCCGGCTGAAGTTTGTCTCTCTTGTGTACAGCTGAAACACCCACTGGCACAAAGACGTGAACGGGATCTCCACACATCTGCGTCCCAAACACCAGACCGCATACTGAGTGCCTTTGCTCCCTCCCCCAACAACTCTAAGGAATAATTAGTTAATTATGCAAGCCACAGCTATCTCAACAGGGGACACAAAGAACGCCCTTGGACTGGCAGCGCCCTGCGGTTAGGGAGACATCCCTGCCTTAGTGCAGTCCTAAAGCTGTGTGTTGGTTCCAGCTCAGGAATTCAACACCTCCGTGGACGCACCTGGATGTGTTTACCCGAACAACAGGACATTTCCCACTCTGTCGCCCCTTACCTTTTAAAGGCAGCCTTGCACGAGAGGAGATGAGACTTTCAGGCAAGGTAAGTGGAGAAACACCAGGTGAGGACTGCAGCTTGGCGTAAACTGCCCGGAAAGGACTAAGAGATCTTTTGAGCGCTAGGTGGGAGGCTGCAGTGCAAACTGGTGCCTGACTGCTGGGTTCAGGTGCCTGGAGAGATGCAGCGATCGCAGCAATTCTGGGCACATCCAGCTCTTTGTTTCTTTTCCAAAGATGAGCAGAGCAAAGGGCACAGCCAGCTCACTGGGTGATCACAGCTGAAAGGGCTGTCCCACAGCCGCCTCCCCCAACTTGTATTCACAACACGTGACAGCTACAGTAACCACTTATTACAATTACAACATTATTGGGAAAGTGCTGTAGTTTTAGCTTTCTAGTGTGATTCAACAGCTGAGAATGATGAGGAATTCGCTTCAGGCTGTGCTTTGCGGTCCACCAGCAAGTGTCCTGACTCTCATGCTCTGAAAAAGTCTACAATAAGGATTTAATTCATATACTTTATATTTTTAGGTCTTCAAACTCTCTGCAGAAATCAGTAAATAAGTATCTATTTATTTATCAATGGCTAAATCTAAGGATCTATCTCCTTAGAGATTTTCTTTAGTGATTTTCTCTTAGCTGAAGAGAGAAAAATCACTGTGTACTAGCAAAGGGAAAATGTATTTTTAGTGGGAATACAAAAATCAGCTGAAAATTGAGAGGCAAGAAGCTGTAGCAAAGCACTGACTCCCTGTAAGGGAAGGCTAGGGCAGAGCTATGTGCTGTGCTGTGGAGCAATGGAAGGCAGTGTACAAGTGATCACCAAACAGGTCAGATGAAATCACACAGGACAGAAAATGAGGGATTTTAAACTGCATCTAGAAGAGAAGGGGGAGCCAATGGTGTTTGAGCAGGAAAACATTATTGCATGTATAAGATTTTATTTTTTACAGAAGTTTCAAACTAGCGTGTGCCGATTTTTCATACTGGGATACCGAGTTAGTTATAATCATGGCACCGTTGAAATAAAGCCCTGGGAATGTGCAACAGGAGACGGGCCTTATCTGTAGAAACTGAATAGACAATTACAAACGCCAGGAAAACACAAAGCAATGTGCAGAGACAGTGAAGATAATTCAAACATCTCTACGAAGCAAAGCATCCCCTAGGGACTGTAGACCTGAAAGCACACACACATTGACTTCAGCCTGTTAACAAGGGGAAATCTCCAGGTATTGCTTTTAGCTTTCGTTACCATCCCAGCCACAGACAGGGAATTTTGGGTATACATGGTATATTTACCATTATTACCCATATTGCAGTTAGACTGAAGCTGGATAGAAGAGCACCCACTCAGGAATACACCAACACACGCACTAAAACCCCCATAGAGTCCAAAGATTTCCTGATGCGTGGCTCTGTACATGGGGAAAAGGGCGACAGGCATTGCATCCAACCCTGACGGGAGGCTTGGCAGTACAGCGCACCGAGGATTGAGCAGAGGAGGAAGCAGGACATACACGAGCATTAGGTGAGCCAGAGCAGAGCCGGTGACGCATCCTGTACCCTTTCAAGGGCGTCAGATAGCGCGTTTCCACCAGAGCATCTACCCGGTTGTCTTCAGGGGGACAAACAGGACAACTGGTGACAGATACCCTTCCAGAAAACACCAGTACAACCTAACTCTCGCAGTGTAAAAGGAGCCATGAAGCGCTAAGATCAGGAAAGAAGAGATTTGGGACAGAATAGGCACTAACATTAGAACGGCTCAGAGGCAGAAAAAAAGCCTTCAAAGCTGCAGAACTCTGCAAGTAGACAACTTGGTGTAAAAAGGTATAGAAAGAAAACAGCATCAGCAAGAGAACTCCAAGGAGAAAATTTTCTCAACAGGAGCATGGTCAAAGAGTGAAATTAATTAAGAATCACACTAGGCAGGACAGAGAAAGGAAAAACACCGCAGTAACCAGCGCTCAGGGTCAAAAGAAGATTGCCTCTGGGAGGACCGGACAACAACAAATTTTAAAGAATATAGGAAAGAACAACAGATTAAATTCATTACTTTTAAGTGGTGTGGAGACACCACACAAAGCCAGAGGGGCGCAGAACAGTCTGGGCTGAAGAGGAACAAGGTCTAGTTTCCAGAATCATTGCTGATTCTGTCAGGACAGAGAGGTTGAGGTGTCTGAAGGCATGTTCAGGTTTCCTTTTGTGACTCTAGCTGGAGATACTTAATAACTTACCTTACCATACGGTTACTGCATGCCAGGAGAACCAATCATGCTTTCAGGTAAGAACAGACTCTGCAAAATGAAAGACCACCTCTGGGGGAATTACTACAAAGATGAACCAGCAGCAGGGCAAGAGAAGCAGGTGAAACATACTTCAAGGTATGGGAGGTTGTGGGCACTTGCCCACATACTCCTCCTAACCGTTTTCCTGCATCTTCCTCTCTTCCCTCCTCCCTGTGATATTTTCATGCTGTCTACAGCTCCTCTCCCAGGCAACTTCTATTTCTATACTGTGCCAACCATAGCAACCATCTCATTGCTTCCTAATTGCACATACTGTCTCACTTTTATGCTAAAGAGCAATTTGATAGCTCAGCCATTTTAGAACCACTAATTGAATCACAGATGTTCCCTTTGGAAACAGCGGTATATACGGAATCATAGAATCCCTTAGGTTGGAAGAGACCTTTGAGATAATCGAGTCCAACTATAAACCTAACACTGCCAAAACCACCCCTAACCCATGTCCCTCAGCACCACGTCTACCTGTTCCTTTAAATACCTCCAGGGACGGCGATTCCACCATCTCCCTGGACAGCCTGTTCCAATGCTTGACAACCCCTTCCCTGAAGAAGTTTTTCCTAATATCCAATCTAAATCTCCCCTGGCACAACTTGAGGCTGTTTCATCTTTTCCTATTGCTTGTTACGGGGGAGAAGAGACTGAACCCCACCTCTCTACACCCTCCTTTCAGGTCGTTGTAGAGAGCAATAAGGTCTCCTCTCAGGCTCCTTTTCTCCAGGCTAAACAGCCCCAGTTCCCTCAGCTGCTCCCCATACGACTTGTGCTCCAGACCCCTCACCAGCTCCATTGCCCTTCTCTGGACACACTCCAGCCCCTCCATGTCTTTCTTGCAGTGAGGGGCCCAAAACTGAACACAATACTCGAGGTGGGGCCCCACCAGTGCCAAGTACAGGGGCACAATCATTTCCCAGCTCCTGCTGGCCACACTATTCTTGACACAGGCCAAGATGCCATTGGCCTTCTTGGCTACCTGGGCACACTGCTGGCTCATGTTCAGCCAGCTTTGCACCAGGACTCGCAGGTCCTTCTCTCCCAGGCAGTTTCCAGCCGCTCCTCCCCAAGCCCGTAGCGCTGCCTGGGGTTGCTGTGATTGAAGTGCAGAACCCGGCACCTGGACTTGTTGAACCTCATATCATTGGCCTCTGCCCATCGATCCAGTCTGTCCAGATCTCTCTGCAGAGCATTCCTACCCTCAAGCAGATCAACACTCCTGCTTAATTTGATGTCATCTGCAAACTCACTGAGGGTGCACTCAATCCCCTCGTCTGGATCATCAATAAAGATATTAAAGAAGACTCGTCCCAAAACTGAGCCCTGAGGAACACCGCTTGAGACCCACCACCAACTAAATTTACACTTCCAGAAGGTACTGTTCCTAACTGTTCATTAAATGCCCCTCAACTGGAAGTTGCACCACCACTGAGCTACACTAACGGGTAAGATGAGCACTTCTATCTAGTTAGCCAGGTGCAGAATCGGTCACGAGAGACACTGTTCCTTCAGCAGCTTTGCTGACTCAAGCAACCCTTGCATCCTTTTGCTGTGAAGCAGCGTATGGCATTCACCTCAATCAAGAACACAGCTCTGCACAGGGGTATTATCTCCAGCTGTGAGGAGCTTGTGCTGTAACTTCTTAAATATCTCCAGCTAAACCCACAAAAGGAAACCTAATTGCACCTTAAGATACTCTCTTATCTGGTGCCCTCACTCCACCAACCCCTGGCAGACTTATAGATGGTCCTTTTGGAAGCCAAATGAATGTTTCATGTTTTTCTTGCCCGCAGGACTTCCACTGTGATTTGCTGCCGGTCCCTAAACAGAGGACCCCACAAAACTGTTCCTGTTGGCCTTGAGGCAGATGCCCTGTTCCAGATTCCAGGGCTGAAGACTCCTGTAAGTCGCAGAGCTGCACAGCTTCTGATTTCTCAATTTTAATAAGAATATGCGTCACAGGATATATGTTCTTACAACCAGAACATAGCACAGATTCAAGAAAACTGCATTTCTCCCAGTTCTGAAGTATCTGGGTAATGCTGATTCTGACTGACTGGAGGTACAGCTCACGATCTGTCCTATTTCTCTCTCTCTCTCTGATTTTTCTTTTTTTTTTGACAACTGATCAATATGAAATGTGTAAGCAAGCTGCCTGAGGGAGAGAGAACTTATTTGAATCCAGGAGGGGATGGCTGTCATAAATAAGGAAATAATTCTGAGATGTCCTCCTGTTTGCCTACTGAGATGCCAAATTTCTGGCAAGAGGCTCCTGCCTCTGATTTCTAGCATCTGTTTAGACTCCTCAAACCTCCTTCCTTTTCCCCAGCGTTAACAGTCTCATTCTCAGAAGCTTTTCGTCCCTCTCACCTAGTTGTTTTGAAGATGACCAGAAGATGATTTGCTGAATATCACCTCTGTTTAAGACACAGGTATTAAACCAGCTGTGGACTCTGGGTGGCTGGGGTGGTAAAGCACAGAAGGACTGTATTCTGCCAGCCCTTGAGAAAAAGCAGCTGTCCTCTGCCGACATCTTCCTTTGCTCCACTTTGACTTTGTGCTCTTGGATCTAGTTGCCACTTGATAGATTCTCTGCATGGTCTGGATTCCTGCGATTTGATTTACAGCACAGAGTACAGTGACAATGAATGGGATACAGAAAGTTACTCCCAAGTGGAGAGCTTCAAGGCCTCCTGTCCCTTCTGCTAGCAAATGTCTGTTCAGCATTGAAGAGGGAGGCATTTGGGAGAAGCCAAGGAGGTTTCCAGCAAAGCAGGGACATCTTCCCCTCTCGGTACTGGGGACAAGTCAACTCAGCCACTGCGTCTCACCAGCCTGCCTTGCCCTGAGCTCACTTCGTAACAGCAGCCCTTACTGCTTAATGCCACCCAGTCTACCCAGGTCTTCTTCGGAATCAGGGACTGAACTTACTGACTTGGGAGAATCAAATGGACCAGAAAAGGCCTCCACCACCACAAACACTTTTGTCTCAGGGCCTCTCACTTGTTCAGGTCCCTCAGAGCCCTGCGGGCACAGAACCTTCCATGCTCCCATACCTCCCTCTTCCTTGATAATTGTCTTCGCCTTTGAACGTGGACCAACAGCAAGAAAGAAACCCCGTAACAATTAAAACTCCTATGCAAATCTAGCAGCCAGGAACTGGGCCAAATCACATATTGTGCTCATACCTACCAGCCTGCAAGCTGGTTCTTCAAAACGATGCCACACTGATCAAAGACACAGAGAACCACCCTATCCAACGTTCTCCTACCATGGAAAGACATCACATTTGTTTGAAGCCATTTACTACTTATACGGCCTGGGCAGTGTTCAGATTTCTGTCCCAGTACTGCAACTTACCCCTCTTAAACCATTTTAAGAGGCTTCCGGGAACATAAATCTAGTCAACCAGAATGTACATCACTGGCTTCTTGCCCACCTCTCTAAGATAGCTACAAGCACCTTGCGTGCCTGCTGACAGACTGACATTCCTCAGGCAACATTCAAAAGAGAAATACTAATAGCCTTTTCCTTCCAGTTTTCTCCTTAATTATTTAAGAATTTGGCACTGGGGATTAATAGAGAGCAGCCCAGGCAAGATGGCTGGATCCCAGTGAAATAAAAGTTAGCTCCAGCAAGAGCAAAAGCAATTGACTTAATCTCTTAACTTGAAAGTCAATAGAGGAAACAAACGATCCAGACTTGCCAGTTATGCTGCCATGGTTTTTTAGCACAATCTATTTGTAGCCTATAGCATGTTGTGAAAAACAGCACTAAGGTTTTACAGCCTTCATTTTCTCACTAGAAACAACCACAAGGACTTTTCCCAAGACTACCAAAATACATGAAAAGCAGAGCTAGCAAATGCCAGCCCACCCAGGCAGTGGTACCATGCAGCTTCTGGACAAGACTCCAGGTGAGAGCTAAGGCTACACCTCATGCTGCTTATGTCCTGCCAGCTGGTATTTCTGTTTTCTTACCATGGCCAGTATTCCAGAGGCGGGAATGGACATGTCTGACTGGTGACTATAGGTGAGTTCTCCTCCTGTTGCACCTTCTTCTCCAGGATCTCAAAAGTTAGTACAGACTTAAAAAAGATTTCTTGTTCTGCAGAATGCCAGAGACAGAAAGAACCTTACGTACCCAGTCGAACTTTGAATCCAGGGCCCTGAGGTGGGTTCTAGTAAATTGCCAGAGACTTTGGTGCTTCACAAGAAGGCTCATGAAAGACAATAATATGTGCAAAGAGGCACACAAGTTATGCAGTAGGACATACTGATAACAGACATGCATATTAAATCCTACCCCCTCTGTGACTTATGTGACTCCTTCTGTTTGAGGTTCTCAACCATCATCATCTTAGAGGAACTATCCGAGTCTTTACTTTCAAAAGCAAAGAAAGGGCTCACTCATTTCTTTCAAAACACAGAAATCGGGATGATGATGCTTTTCAGAAAAGTAGAAATGACATTGCATTCCCCATTAAAAAACAAAAAATCCAAGCCAGTACTATTCTATATATTTGAGAGATTGGTCCAGCAAGACTTAAAGGCCTGTCTCAGGAGGACTAAGAACCTGCTGACCAAGGACACCGATGTTCAAGTCCATCTGTGAATAAGGCCTCAGAAGGGCAGAGATTTCCTGAAAGCCCAGATACCCAACTAGTTGTTCCATTAGTACTAACTTTTGAGACACTGGAGAAGGTGGCGTACGAGGAGAACTGATCTATGGTAACCAGTCACCACATATAGAAATTTATCTCCAAAGCAAAGGTGAAAAAGGGTGAAGCAAAGGTGAAAACAAGCCACAGAGCTTAGGCACAGCAAGGCATGGAATTAATGACAACTGCTTTTTTTCCGTCCACCCTGCATTGTCCCACTGCAATAATCCCAGCTCCCTCCATGTTCCCTGCAGTCCACTGCAATATCCTTCGTTCCTCTCATGAGTCATGGCTACCAACTGGTCAAGTGGCAGCACGCTCAGAGGTGGAAGTGCACTGTCTGATGGCTGGTGCCTAAGTGGTGACTGCCCAGGTGGCAGGTCAAGCTGAACGTGTACTGTCCCAGTGAAGGCATCAGCTTGGATCATTCTCCTCTACTGCCCCACCAGTTTTCACAAAACTGGCAGAAAATTGTTACTTTTAATGCTTTAGCAGAAGGGAAAGTGTTTACACCAGACAAACACAAAGCATCTGTATTTGTAAGAGGAATTCATACCACTCAACCAAGCACCTCTAAGGAGATGGGAAAAAACCGAATAGAAACTGAGAAGTTAGAACTTCTCAGTAGCTTAATACTTTCTCTAGTCTTTCCTGTCAACAGCTACAGGGCTTGTGCTGGAGTCCAGAAAGACATGGTCCTGTAGCTAATTCAGAATTTTGGAGGGGAAAATTCTCCCCAGAAAATTTCTAAGAATTCATTTACACATACCTTACTCTCTTTCCTCCCTTACACAGAGACTATCCCTCAGCCCAGTAACTATCACCCCGCTTTCTTCCTAGGTACTTTTGCCTCATGAACACTTCACAGGCTAGAAGATACACCCTTCATTTGGAGCTAGCTACTACTGTCAGGTCCCCATATGCTAACCAGACAACGCTGTCTTCTTTGGCCTCCCATAGCATCTCCTTCCAAGGGCATGGAGGTCTCTCTCTTCTACCCATCAATGAGTAGTGGAAAGCCTGTGATGATGGGCATAGCACACTTGGCTGTGCTAGCCAAGTGGCCAGAACTAGGATCCACTAGGATCTCTAGAGTCAGACACCTATCACAAAGTTATATTGCTGGATCCTTATTTGGCTGTCAGTTTCCTCTTCTTTCGTGAGATGCAGCCATCCCAGGAATTACCTAGGGTGGTCTGTGTGCAAACACGTACAAAGAGCACAAGACCATGACCCATAGAAGCTCTTGCTGAGGAACCTGAGGAACCTTCCTCCACCCTTAGCCTGGTGCACCTCTTGCTCATGCACACACAGCTTCCTTGCTTTCGCTAAGGAGAGCCTGTGCTGGCTATTGCTCACCATACTCCTGTGCCCAACTCCATCATCCGTTTACCTGCTGAGGACATGACTAAGGTACGCCGACAACACAGACAAAAGGAAGAGTGGCAAAAAGGCACGACAGGACATGGATTATTTTGTCAGGAAAGAAACTACCGCAAAGCTACACATATCTCTGTCTGCAGAATGTGAGCAGTACAGGGAATCTGACAGCCTGGCCTTGTCAGATCACAGGAAAGGAAAGGAAGGAATAAAAAAAAAAACTAAATAAAGGGTTCCCGGCCTGTACACGATAGCTATTTGCTGGAGAAAGTGTAAGAACAGACATGCAGTCTGGATGCAGCCAACCAGTATGGAGCCATCAAGGAGATGGGGAGGGTACTGACCTTATACAGCAAAAGGTCCCCTGCCCCATCAGAAGAAAGAGGAATCCCTGTCGTTCTGGAACTGTGCCCAGCCTGCAGGGTTTTTCACGGTGGAACTAGAGCTACTTGGAATAGAAACAGCCTCGTCTCTGAGATCAGAGAGTTTAAACCGGAGCTTGTTTTTTCTGCAGTCATAAGCCAGCAGGCACCAGCTGCAGAATTTGCCGCAGTGTGTGTGTGTGTGTGCGTGTGTTCCTGCGTGTGCGAGTGTGCAGCAGCCACGCTCCTCCCCTCCAAGCTCACTGTGTGATAAATGTGCCCGGCTCCCTCCTCCTTCTCCTCCCTACATCACTGACAGTCCCAGCCTAATTGCTCTCAGCCCCCTCTCTTCTCTATTAAGAAGGCTTTTGTTGGCATCACTACTGACTTCTTTTAATTGCTCCCTCCCTGGTCAATGGGGTTTGCCTCTCCTCCCTCTCCCTCTTATCCAAAACGGCAGCGTCTGACAGATATGCACAGTCACGTACCCCGATCCGTGCAATGTGCCAAACCCTGCTCCAGCTTTTCTAGCTCTGGACCCTGGAAATAAAAGACCCTCTTTTGAAATACTTCAACACATTTTAGTATTAGCATACAGGTGATTTAACACTTTTAACAAGATGCTCGCTAGCGGCAACATGCAAGGATGCTGGAGGTACCCTATGGAAATAGAACCCTGTGTGCCTGTGGACTGCAACGGGGTCATGGTCACGCTGCACCACTGCTGATGCAGGAGAGCTAATCATAAAGGGAGAAGCTGGCCCCTTGGACCTCTGTGCTACACGGGGAATACAGCAGGGTAAGGGACGCAAAGGACCACTGCTACGAAAAAGAAAGCACTTTGCTATTTCTAAAGCACAAAATCCCTCCCTATAGCCTGCTAGGATGAAAATCAGCTCCAAGCCCGGACACCTCTCTCCTCCGCTGCCCTAGAAAAGCTGCATCACAGCTCACATTTTACAGGAACCTTCCCTTTTTCCTCCCCCACTAACTGGACGCATTTGGATGCTTTTTGGCTCTCCGTAGTGGAAGAATGTAGTGTTGAGCAGCTCCAAGCCAGACTTCAGCTACTTCAAGACTACTCATGTGTGGGTGTGCGGCACCAAAGGGAAGAGAAATCGCAAAAGCGGCCCTGTATCTCTCTCTTCTGTCTAACCATCAGCGTGACAGTCCACCTTAACAACCCTCCCCCCTCCTGACTGGCATTAGCCTCATCCCAGCATCAGCACTGAGCTGAACAGTGATACAGACATTAATACTGGCTTTCACCAAGCCTTGCCCAAAGGGAGCGTCCGTGAGATGCCTTGTGCCACCTCCTCCCTTCTCCAGTAGCAGACCATCTTCAGGAGGGACCGTACTGGGATAAATCATAATGCTGCAAGACTCCTTAAGTCCCTGACGGGCAGAACATCTTCTCCAGATTCTTCTCCAGGCCCATCTTCATATGTCCTTCTCTGTGTTTGAGCTAACGACACAAGTGCAGCAAACAGCTGAGCAGCTAGGGAATTCGGGCTCTGTTCCTATACTCAGGACACAAGCAGCTGAGAAGGGGCGAGGTCCTCAGATCGTAAAAAATATAAGCTCCATCTGCAGCCACCTTTCCNCGCCCCCCAACTCCAATAGGATCAAATTCCAGGGAAAGAAAAATGCATCTGCTATGGACTGCTCCACCAAGATTTCCTCACCTGCTCCTCCGCAAGGGCAGAGCAGACCCAGCACCTCACCCCCGAGCCAAGGCAGAGGGCAGCAGGAGAGCCCGGCCAGGGCTACGTCCGCTTGCCAGGTACCTGAATTTCCAGCCACCTCCCCCAGAATAACCCGTCCTCCCCTGGTCCACCGGCTTCCTTCAGAGCAACAGACAGCACGGGCGCACGAACAAAGCCGGTGCCGGCTGTCTCAGTCCCGCACCCCCCACCCAACGGCGTTCGGGGCTGTCATTTCTGACCGCCACCATCGCCCTCCACCGCCCGCTGCAAGTCCCGGCGCGCCCCGGCCGGGCTGCACGTACCATCCTGTCCTGGGGCGAGCGGCCCGCGGAGCAGCAGCCGGGACTGGGGGCGGCTGGCGAGGCAGGGGGACCCGGCAGAGCCCGGGCTGCGGAGCGGAGCGCAGCTGCTGTGTCAGGGCGAGCGGAGGGAGGAGCCGCCAGCCCCCCCGGCACCCCCCCACAGTGCGCAGCGCGGACTTAACCCTCTGCGGGCTGCAGCTCCTGCAGCGTGCCCGAGACTCGGCCCCCACAGCATCCCTCCGTCCCTCCCTCCCTCCATCCCTCCCTCCCTCTGTCCGTCCCTCCGTCCCTCCATCCCTCCCTTCCTCTGTCCGTCCCTCCGTCCCTCCATCCCTCCCTCCCTCTGTCCGTCCCTCCCTCCCTCCATCCCTCCCTTCCTCTGTCCGTCCCTCCGTCCCTCCATCCCTCCCTCCCTCTGTCCGTCCCTCCGTCCCTCCATCCCTCCCTCCCTCTGTCCGTCCCTCC
>VZSF01003597.1:133095-166246 GCA_013398295.1 Chionis minor | reverse complement strand
TCCATCCCTGTCTGTCCCTCCGTCCCTCCAACCCTCCCTCTGTCCGTCCCTCTGTCCCTCCATCCCTCCCCCTCCCTCTGTCCGTCTCTCCGTCCCTCCATCCCTCTGTCCCTCCCCCGCCCCCGCGGGTACTGGTCCCTGTACGAGGCAGGCTGGGCTTGACGCAGAGTCTGGGCAACTGGTACGCCAGGACTCCGGCCAGCGCTCAAAAATACGTGAAACTGGACAAACTCCTGCAAACATATGGGTTCCCAGGCTAGCAGAACATTTTTTCCCCCCCTCCCCACGCCACAGTCGGGCTAATCCTCCCGGACGGGCACTCCCCACCTCATCCAAGGGGGGCTTCGGTTTAGGTTACTCTTCAACTGGAACCTCATGGCGGGCTCCAACTGCAGAGCAGCTCCTCCAGTTAAAGAAAAGCAACGTGAAATACCAGGCACAGCACCAGCAGCCCAGCTGGGGACAGTTGTGCCTAGTGTCACAGACCCCGTGCCTGGCTGCTAGCGAACACGGATGTGTCAATGACAGTCTCCAACCCCACTGAAGACACTAACAAAACTTGAGTGAGCAATGCAAAAACACCAGCAACCGGACTTCTGGAGACCTATTGCCAGTACTGTTTTCAGACAAATGTTTAAATCATTTCCTAAGATCCTTCCAACTTGTTTCATAACCAGTATCACTGTCTGGCTCACTTGACTTCCAAGGTGCTTGAGAGAGAAGCATGCTTCCTTGCTCCTGCTCTACTGGGCTTAGGCCTATCAGTCCAGCGCTGGAATATATAGATTACTCCATGGCAGGCTAGTTGCTATTAGTGACCTTTTTTTCTATAGCAGACATCAAAACCACTACCCAGCTTGCCTTACACAAGATCCCAGCTTACTTTTAGATTCCAGAATTATCTGTGAAAGCTGGAGATGTCCTGCCTGCCCTACAGCAAGTCTCCCTCAATGATCTTCCAAGGACTCTCAGAGACAATGGAATGGTCAGGAATAAAAATGTCATAGAACTGTAATGAGTTTAAAAAAAAACAAACTAGAACCTTCTCTTCTGTAGCTCTCACATGATGCCAATCAGGGCAAATATCTCTGAACCTCAGGAAAAATTAATACACTGAATCAAACACCTTTGATTCCTGTGTGTTTTGAACAGATAACACATCCTCATCTTATCACCCTATTTACAAACACCAAAGATTTAAAAAAAAATTCTCAAGGGACAAACTATTGGAAAAAAAGAGCTCCATGCTATGGGAGCTGCTGAACTACTCCGTCACATCTGCCACATCCCAGCCTTCTGCCTGGCAGTCCCAACACACCAGCAGTAACAGCAGCTACTTGATGATGCCGGTTAGTCTACTGTGGTGGCTGGGAACCACTCCTGATTGGGCTGGAGCTTCTGTGGTGAGCGCTGGGAGAGAACAGAGCCTTCTGGATTCTGCTTTCACCTCCAACACAAAAGTCACTGCAGGGAGAGGTTCTGTAAATCCACACCCAACCACTCACTTGACAGTCAAATCAGACAACTAACAGATGGTAAGGCACACAGTTCTCTTCCAGTCACCAGAATCATGAGTACAGCATAACCCCCCAGCCACGGGAATACAGCAACAACTGCAACGAAGTGATCAAGCACTTCTTTTTAATAGATGTCTTTGGGTTGTTAAATCCTGGGACAAAGCGTTGGAACGTTCTCTGAAAGATCTACAGCAAGGCATGCTGGCCTTCCAGCGACACAGAGGGGCAGCTGGTTCTGGTCAGCAACATAAACGGACACAGGTAATAGTCAACACTTTCAAGATGATTCTCAACTGAGATACTTAAAAGGGCTTTATCTTTGGAAAGAAAATGAGGCTTCGGTCTGAAGCCAGCTTTTTTGGGTGAAAGGACATCTTTGAGTCCAGAGGAGGCCCGCAAAGATGATCAGAGGGCTGGAGCACATCTCCTATGAAGACAGGCTGAGAGAGTTGGGGTTCAGCCTGGAGAAGGCTCCCAGGAGACCTCATAGACCCTTCCAGTATCTAAAGGGGCCTACAGGAAAGATGGGGAGGGAGAACAGTTTTAAACTGAATGAGGGGAGATTTAGATTAGCTATTGGGAAGAAACTCTTTACTGGGAGGATGGTGAGACACTGGCCCAGGTTGCCCAGGGAAGCTGTGGCTGCCCCATCCCTGGAGGTGTTCAAGGCCAGGCTGGACGGTGCTTTGAGCAACCTGCTCTAGTGGGAGGTGTCCCTGCCCAGGGCGGGGGGATGGAACTAGATGACCTTCAAGGTCCCTTCCAACTTAAACCATTCTATGATTCTATGAAAAAGCCTGGGTTCTGAAAAGGAGTACAAGTTCCTGCTGCCTTCTTTGAAAGAGAGCAGAGCCCCAGTATTAACTGAGTCAAGCTAACCCTTTTTCTGTTTTGGTGGAAAGCGAAAGGGACTTTTTTGCAATGTGTACTACATAATATGGAATATAATCTATGGATTTACATTTGTTTAATTCAGGAACTAATGGATTGAGTCTACTGGAAACTACAAAAGACTACCTCAAGGTAACAGCTCCTTTGGATTATGTCAGGGCTGGGATTACAATGAAGAACAGGTCTATATATGCTCAAGAACGGGCCACGGTCGAATGGCTACAGCCACCGATTGACACCCAGTTACACCCATTAACTGTGACACCACAGACACCCATTAACGATCAGTTCAGAATCTGTTGAGCACTACATGCTCTTTCAGCAAAGTCTCATCATCAGGGTATTCACGGATTCTGACAGTAGCCAGGAAACAAATGATCACAGAGATGTGGAAAAGTAAATCACTGCATAGATCAGACTGGGAGTGTCACCATCTTTGGCTGCAGAAAGGCTCAGCTCCCCACCCTGCAATCAATCACGTAGAAGAGAAGAATTCCAAGTTTCACCTCCATGAAACATTTGCCTCAAAGAGCAGAAGCAAGCCTGCTTACTGGTCCTAGGCTTTCATGCTGCTTCTTCTTAGTGCTGTTATAACTAGTTCTGCTAATTGTAAGTTAATGATCAATCATTTCAGTCAATCTGGTTTGATAGTTTTAATTAAAACTGTTGGGCCAGCAGTCAGAACACAGCCCACCACACCTCCATGCATTCTTTATTCCTGCTTCTAAAGAGTGGAGAAGACAGAAAAGCCTATTCCATAGCATACCTGTTCATCCCTACTCCGTCATCTGACAAAGTTTGGCCTCAAAAACCTTCTCATGACTCTTAATCCTTAAGAACTTTAGAATGGGAACACTGGGTCAGGCCCTGAGCCCTTCTAGCCCACAGCCATGAATGCACAGCTAGGGAAAAAGCATAAAATACATGACAGATTGATATAGCTCCAGTTATAACTCTTGGCTCCTGGCACATGCCCTCACTCACCAACAGAGATTGTTTCTGCATATTTGTGTAGAAATTGCCGAAGCTTCTCTACTGCTTTCTGAAGCTATGTATGCTTTTGAACTCTGTGGCAATTGTTTAGGGATGCATCACGTATAAAGATTACTTCCTCTTGCATATTTGGTTTGTAACTTCCGCTTAGTGANAGAATAATTTCCCATTAACCTTCAGTACAGCATCTGTATTTTCATATCTGTCACGTTGCTCTTCCACTCCCTTTTCTATAAGGTGAGAACTGTTAGGTTTGGGGTTTTTTATTTGGTTGGTCAGTTGGTTTAAGTGTCCTCTTGTAGTGAAGCCTTTTTGATCATCAGATCACTTTTCTGATAATAGAACATTCTTTCTCAGACCAGGAAAGAGGGAGAGGGACCAGAACTGCACAACACATTCAAGAACTGAGAGCACTATACACCAACATAAGGGCATAATGATGCTTTCTATAGTGTTTTCTACTGTTTTAATTGCTAATATTCCATTTGCCTTTTGGCTGCAGCTAAGCATTGAGATTGCAGCTACTCTTTAGAGCCAGCCCTTGATGCAGTGACCATCAATAACTTCAAATCAGCAGCCAGCTCTGTTATTTCAGCATTGACACTATACCCCAAATCATTTATGAACACATCGAACAGCCCAGACCCCACACAGATCCAGGGCATGTGGCTTGTGACAGTGATGCTGGTAAGAACCTTCCTCACAATTATAAAGAAGAGCATCAGGATAACATCTGCCAGTATCCATCTATTCACTGAGAACACAAATAAAACACTAATCTTAGTGGTCCCAAGTCCTTTTAAAGTGTCCCAAGTTCCAGGTTTTTCTCTTTGGTATCCTGAAGACATTTATCTTGATCCTTCATATAACTGTGGAATAGCATATTCAATTAGCTTTAGAAAACATTTTAGCCACCAATTAGCAAGAGTTTACTGATTTCCATGAAATCTGTCATAGAAGAGGAAATCTACTGTGGTATACTCCCTGTACACTACTACCCCTACACAAGAAAGACGTGGGCTGCTTTCACTCTGATGGCTTTTTTTTTTTGACTATGTATACAGGCTATATTTGCCCCCCACCTATCCCCCAAACATCAATATATTACCTTTGTTGTCTGTGCTCCCAGCCTCCTCTGCTCATCATCACTGCGGACTCATTTTCTCATCCCCTGTGCACCACCACAGACATTCTTCGAGACAGAGGAGATCATTGTAACCACTGACTGCGCTTGTCATCCCACTATAACCAGTATAACACAAGCTAGAGAGGGTTGCACAGTCAAAGGGAATAGGAGTCAGAAGTAAAGAGCAGCGCAAAAGGGTGGGGATGCAGAATGAATGCAAAGCACACATGCAGTCCCCTTGTTCAGCTTAAAGATGTGCAAGGTGAGCAAAGGACATCACTTAAAAGATGCTGCTTTGCAGCAGTGCTGAGGACAAAGCAAGAGGATTTATTTGCTACTACTGGTACATATCAACTGGCTTCTTAATATTTAACATCACCCGCTTAAGCGTAAGAACTGCCCCGGTGCCAGCCTACAGGCTGGACCTGGCCTACAGGATAATTTCATCCAGCCTACAGGTTTTCAGATCTTTCCTAAGAAACTTGCAACAGAGACACACATCTATGTCACGCCAAAGAGCTGTGCAATGGGTGCAGGAAGGGAAGGAGGGGAGTTAGGCAGCCTTGGTCTAGAACCGGTCTATGTTGGAAATTGCACTGACGCTCCCCACTACCACATGCGGGAAGGGCACACACACTGGGACGTTCCTTACAGGGACACACAACTCTGCAGCCTTTTCTTTTTCTATGCCCATTACAATGGTGACCAAAGTTATCCTAGCAGGATATTTAGGGCAGCAAGATCTTCTTCCGTATTGATTTTTTTATATTAATTTAGCATATTCTCTCTCAAGCAGCAAAGATTTGATATAACTGTCTAATCAGGACATTTATTAGTAATTGTTCCAAAATCCCTCCCTGCTAACAGTTGTGCAAGTACACTTTTAAGCATGAACTAGTCTGAAGTCCTTAACTGTATTAAAGCCTTTTGAATATATAAAGCAAACAGGCCAATTTTTTATCTTCCATCCATGATCTTGTTTTATACGGAAACAATATTGTTTCAACAATATCACGTCATGCTCATTTGCTTAAAAATCACTCTATATGTCATAAAAACTCAGTGATTCCCAGTAACTATTTCTGATATAAACTCTCAATAGCAATCTCCATGAAATTTGTGACTGAAGGTTGATGCATCTATTGTCTCAAATTTACCCCTCACTTCCCACTCCTGCTTACGTGTTCAGGCGCCAGCAGCCAGGAATGCGTAATTTTGTACTTTGCAAGTGGTTTTTTTTCAAAGAATAATTACTTTTGAGGTATGGTGGTTTTCACAAAGCACGGGTCTTTGGCATATGTGTACTGCTTGACCAGCAAGACACTGACTGGAAGCTGAAGAGGTTCTTAACACAGCTGCTGCCCTTACCACGCACCAGTTATTTAACTGGCCTGAAAAGCCTCCTGCACAGCAGTTCTCCGAGGCAGCCCTCCTGCCTTCAGGTGATCAGATAAGAGTTGCAGATAACCTCTTCTTTTCAGCTTTTAAAGAAAACAACAAATGATCATTTATCAAAAAGCCTAAAAATAGCTGTGAAAAGCAGAAGAAAAGGGGCACGAATAAGGAAAGCACTTACTGAGCTTCAAGTCTCTTCCAGTTCCTAAAGGGAGGGCGCTGAGCTCCTAGTTTCCACCACTTCCTACTTTCTAAAGCCAGCAAGACCTACAGAGCCAAACACTTCAGTTTCTTCAGTCCTTCAGGAAACCAGGAGATTCGCCTGACAGTTAGGGGATATCACAGACCAGGCACCGGGACCACAGAACAGGAATATAGAGAGGCTTAGGATTCAAAAGAGGAGGGGGGGGGGGAGAAACAAACACCAAAACCAACACCAAAATCAATCCTCCCACCTCTGCAAACCATCAAAAAACCCACACCACAACAAAACCAAAAAAATCCAAACCCAGAAGAAAACAGCGCTCTTATCAGTATTCAGGTAAGGCTCGTTGATGTTCAGTTCCAAGGACCACTCAAACATGGATATTTAAAGACACTATTATCCTCTGATGCAAGGGCATATTTATATCAACTATTGAATTAGAGAAGAGAGATGGAGATTTTCCCCACTTACGCTAACAAAATAAACTCTTCACCAATTAGCCAAACAGACAACAGTCACTGAATCACTCTGGTCGAAACAAAGATCCCGTCTTTCCGCTGAGGACTTCTGTTCCCTGTCCCCAGAGCTTTGAAAAGGCCTCAGAGCTTCCTGGGATGTTAGGTGTAGTTCTCTTCCGACTAGGATATGGAATTAAACTGTTAACAATATGAATACTTCACTATGAACATCACTGCACACCTGAGTCAGTATCACACCAACAGGAACGTTCTGGATCATAAACATTAAGAAGCTACAGACTGGCTATTCCGACAGGCCTGCATATATACCAAAAGTGTCTCCATGCTTTTCTCTACCATGATGTTTAAAACATTTTTATGTCAGTGAAGGTTGCGTGTCTTTATGAAATACTAGATCTCCAAGATCTCCAGCTAAAGCACAATACTGAATAGGGCTTACAATACGCGTTGAGTCTAGAGGTCGTGTTTCGCTAACAGTGTCTCTGAGTTGCCCACTGTCTTATGCTCAAATACACTTGATTTTCTTCACAACTAAAGGCCAAAGGCTTTAACGAGACCAGAGATTCTAATGAACAGTATACTAGCCTCTTAACAGTGTTGGGACAGAGAATAACAACTGGCTGACCCAGCCATAGCCCTTGAGTTATATGCTTTTATTAGGAAGGACAGGTATTTATTTCTCTGCACCTCTGCGTAAAAAGCACGCAGTTCTCAACACACAGAACTCTAACCTTGCTGTTCGTCTGCATCCCAGGCTTGTGAGAGCTCATTACGCAAGACTCAAAGTAATTACAAGAGAGAGGCAGCAGGCTGTCACCACAGCGTGCTGTACAGAGAAGACTGCAGAGAAGCACAAGGATTTGTTTGCATCCCTCCTCTTGGAAGATTTTTTTTTTTTTTTACACTATCCAGTTACTGACTTTCACAGGCTATCTGCTTTTAGTAAACCGAAAGAACCGATTACTTGTTCAAGTCTTTGGCAAATTACTTCTAAAATCCTTGACTGTCCTCATTTCTGTCTAGGTACGGCAATTTTTACTCTTTTGTACATGCTCTACTAGGACATTTTTAAAGGATATTTGATTTTGATGACTACTTCTACATATTTCGGTGCAACTATTTAAAGAGTCTTCCCTACTTCTTATCTCCTTTCTTATTTACAGATCTTTGTACCTTTTTATTCTGTATGGTTGCTTAAATTCTAACTACAGATTTGTTTCCCACTTTTGTGAAGTTTCCTTATTTTTTAAATAACCATTTCTGAGGTGAAGTGACACCTTCTTAGCTGTTTGTGTATTTCTATTTCAAAGAAACTTTGATCCCTTAAGTATTTTATTCTTTCAGCTGTTTGCAGGTCCAATACAGTTATATATTTAGGCTTCTCTTCCTTAATTTGAGAATAATCTTTTCATCTTTCTGATACTTCAGGGCCTAAGGATTATCTGAGATACTGAGAATTAGGTTCTCTAAACCTGCTGTGGCATTTGACAAATTTATAGGTGGACAGCCCAAGTCACCCAGTACATTTTGTTCTTTATCATTTCCTGCACCAAGTAAGGTTTTATTTTGTGTTAACAGCATGCCTAATGCAGGTCCAGAGAGACTGTCAGCACCCCATACCAGCCCCTTTTCCAATTCCTACTTTAAACAAATTCATGAACCCTGTGAGTTTTCTGTGACAACACTCTGGTCTCTCTTGTCCCAGAAAATAACGTTTTAAAAATGGTGATCCTAATTTAACTCAGCAACTCAAAAAGCTTTAGGGAAAACGCCAGAAGATGACCTGTCTAGAACTCTCAGCGGAAAGGATAAAGAGGTTTATAAATCAAGGCTGCAAAACTGGAGCAAACATGAGCAGTACTAAAAGACCAGAAGGAACATGAAAAGAGGGATTGAGGCAAATACTGGGGCACAGTAAGAACAGCAGCGTGTCCCCGGCACGAGCGCGGTGTGACTCCTCTGCACCCGAAAGGGGGATGAATGCGGCGGAGAGGAAGGGGGGACCAGGATCAAATCCTAGTGACACTGGGATTGAACCCCAGTGTTTTCCTAATAACGCTAAGTTCAAGGAAAGGCTTCGTAGGATGGCAAGCAGCATACATCTACCTGAACAAAAATCCGTGCCTTCTACGCCGCGTTGGGGCTGGCTGTGCTTCCTCAGCACCCAGTTGGCACCCACAGGACTGCTCTGGCCAGAGGCACAGCACAGCTTTCCGCCTCTCCCGACAGACACACGGAGCGAAGGAGAAGGTACAAGCCAGGTCTAGCACCAAAAGCAAGAAAGAACTGCATCCCAGGCATGCGAGAGAAGCTACAGGAGCCAAAATACAGCACAAGATGCCTCTTCCTGCAGAGGGTATCTTTTTCTTCCAGCCATGTTTAACTGCCTCAGATCTCGTTCTTTCCCTGAACCAGCCAGTAACCTCTTGTAAAAGGCACCAGCTCCCCTGCGAAGGGCCAGATTCCTGGGAACCTGCTGTTTTAACTCTGTCTCCGAGGCCTGAACAGAGGCAAAAAGGGCTGCTAATATCCTCACGAGGGAGTGTGCCAGCCCGGAGGCACCGAGTCACCAGATGCCCCATGAGTTGCCCAGGTGCCACGATGCTTTATGGAGAGGACACCTGTGGGACAGCTCTGACAACGTCACGGCGGGATCCTGGGAGGCAGGAAACAGCCATCAGCGGCCACGGCGGAGACGATGCAAGCGGATGGTGGGCAGCTATGCCTGGCAGACAAACGAAAAGGAAGGCTGGAGAGAGGGTAGAGCAGGATTTGGAATTGGCAGCAGCACAGGTAAAAATACCAAGATTAAATAAACTCAGGAAAGTTGACAATACTGTGAATATACTGCCATGTTTATGTGAGACTCTCAAAGACTGTAGGGGACTTGCTTAAAAGAGGTGCAGTTTTTATTAATCCATACCAGTCATTTTTCCGCTTAATTTTTCTCCTCAGTATGACCTTTAGAATCGGAGATGATGAAATGCAGGCGTTTTTCTGTAAGCACTGCAAAACAGCTCTGCCACGTTCCTTGAAGCTGCAGAACCCATAACCTGTCAGGTTAACATAGATTTACCTGGCATCGCGTGGAGGCTTCTCTAGCAATGAATCTAAGACTGAAGACAAGCAATAAAAATTTAAGCAAAACTAACAGTCACAGGATCTAGTGGCTACTACGTGCAAAGATACCACAAGAAACAACCATATGCTATGATTACAGAACAGGAACGATTATTCCAGGCATATTTTAAATTTAAAGAGATAAAATGTTAGTCCCTCCAAACAAGTGCTAGTAAATTGTATGTATGTTTGGGATATTACAGTTACCAGCCATTTGCTGCTTATAAGGCCTACTAGTCAAGAAACAGAAAAAAAGATGCGAAATAAGCAAGTGTTCCTTAAACATCGATCAAATAGGACATCCATTTTAGGCACTATTCCCTCCTGGGTTTATGCCCTTCTGTAGGATGAGATCAGCACTGCAGCACATGCTTTCTTGCAAGGATGTAGCGCACATGAAACCAGAGACGAAAAACAAATTGAGGGGCAGAAAAAAAAAAATTAAAAAATCAATAACCACTTTGAATTATTCATCTCCACAAAGTAGGAATAAAAATGCAAGCAAATTCCATCTTTAGAACAGTGATCCCAGGAGAAATTGCTTTATAGGAGTCAAATTGTCTACCACAGATTTTCCGGCAGAATCATTAGTAATCACTAACATTTTGGAGGCAAAGAGGTAGGATTAGGCCAAACGCGGACCATTCATCTGCCTGAAGACAAAGTAACATTGTGAATAGCCATAACCAATTTCTGCAACACCTAATGCCTAAGCGAATGCAGACAAAATCCAGAACAGGGCTCACTTTACAAAAATATGAGTAAGACTACTCAGAACAGGTCACCTGAAAGAAAAATATGGCCTTGTCCTATTGTGCTGTTTAGGGATTTTTTTTCACTGTCTTTTTTTTTTTTCTTCAAACCATGAGAAATTTAAGCCTCATCCAGCTTGTCTGTCCCAGAAAGTTCTCCTGATAAAGACCAATACCGCTGCTGAAAAAACCCCACTGTTTCAAATGGACTCAAAATTCGTTTCACTAAATCCATTTAACAGAGGACTGAGTAATCAAGACCATCGAGTTTTTCACGAGCTACTATCTCTAGGACAGACCAATGTAGACTTAGGGTTTTTTTTTTTTTGTTTTTTTTTTTAAAAAAAAAAAGAGAGAGAAAGAAACAAGACACCTACATCTACCAGGACACAAAGTACTAAAGAAAAAAAAAAAAACACAAAACCAACAAAAAATGCTTCTTTTACTTGCTCTGCTGAAAAAGGTCCATCCCTTCCCCAATCTCATCATTATTTTCCTTTTCTATCAAATTAAAGGGTTAATCTTCTCTCAAGGTCCATTCAAACAGATCCTGACACCTCGAACCTGTATCTGTGCAAGACAGTGGAGCAGAACTGGTTCAGCACGATGCACTATCTCCACTTCCCTTGAAGGACTCAAAAGACTGTTCCAGGCCAAGCCCACTTACTCTTTACTCTTTGCCTCCGTATACGCTTCAAGAATTTGAATTCCATGAACTGCCAACAACATTTAACCACAATGTCTGGTTTTAGAAGCAAGAGTACTAATTTAGTAGGGCAAGTTCTAACTTTAGAAAAGCTAGCAGTGAATTCACGACTGCAGCGATTTCAACTCTAGGAGTTTTGATCTAAGAAGCTCGCAAAATTGGGAAGTCAGTTATCTGTGGAGATAAAATGCAGAAAAGAAAGGAAAAACCAGACCGAACATTATTTTTGCCTTTTTTTTGTATAAGGACTGATTTTGAGTAGAAAATAAGTATATCAGTTTATTTCTAGATAAATAATCAACACAATCTGGTTTGTGAAGACTTATTCTCGAGTAAGCACGCCTGCATCAGGAATTCTGTTAGCATTGTATTGACACTTTTGCTGGTAGGCTTCCCATTACATACCAGTTGTAAGCAACAGCTACAGAAAGGAGTGGAGCACGATATTTACCTGTATCAGCCAGGTTTTCTATTATAGCAGTGTCTTACTGCCTCTCTGCAGCAGGGGAGCCCCACACAGAACACCTATGGCAGATCACTCATCCTCTACCATTTCCCCCCAGGGCAGCAGCAATCTTTGGTGGTGCTGAACATTTTCCTTTAATGAACTCACGTGCCTGCAGTTCTCCGTTTAGAGGCAGCAGGTTAAAGAATCACACTTACAAACAAAACAAGAAATGAGCATGTGGTGACCACTGGACCCCATAGGAGCTTTTATATTACCAAATTTAGCCTCCAAGAAACCACAACTGCATGTGTCATTTGCACACGTGCAGCACGGTCCCTGCTGCCCATGAAGTTTGTTGCAAGCTATACCCTGCAGGTTTAGGAACCATCCTAACCCTGAACTCAAGTCTTTGGCCATCCTGAACCAAGAATCAAGATCAGGACTGTGACTCGCGGTTCTATGGGGACGCCTGTTCAGGCAGCCAAGGACAGGTCTGATGCATTTGCATGGTCAGACAGAAGGGAAAGAAAACACTTCCACGTTCTAGAAGACTGTTAGCTTATTATATTGGCAAGGTTAAAATCAGTTTTAAATAATGGACAGCGGATGAGCCAATATTTATTCAAGATATTTCCAGGGGAATCTCCTAACTTGTTATTAAGGAATTGATTCCTCGCAAGGAAATACACTAATTGCTAACAGATATTCATGATTGGTACCAAAATCATTCATCTGATTTGTCTACTTGACTAGACACATTACAGACAAGAGCAAGAAATTTACACCATACTTGTGTGACTTGGTTATATTTTAGAAAACAGCAACTTCACAGCTGAAAACAGCGCGCACCAGCTCAGCTCAGTGCAGAGAGCTGGCTGTGGATGTACTGCAGGCTCTTAAGTTAGAGTGATCCATAATGTGGTCATTACAGACACCACTCTAGGGTTTGGGGGTTTTGTTGGATTTTTTTGGTCTAGGATTTTAATTTTTGAAAGGTAGATTCTAAGATTCTAGAACTGAAAAGATCCTAACATGATTACAAGCATTGTTTGAGGTCAAAACACCCAAAATGAGTCTGATTTATACAACAGAATGCATTATGAGCTGGGAAGACAGCAGCAGGTAGTAAGATATCTTCCCGAAGAGAACTCAGACCTAGTAGGTGCAGGTAGAATGCAATATAGTGGCTGGAAACGGCAATAAACAAATCCAACCTAGAAGTGAGGCACAGTTTTAACCACAGGCAATTAACCGCTGAAACTAATTACCCATTGTTAATTGCAGACTGCTTGCAACCTGACGTATTCAAATAAAAAAACAATGCCTCACCTTATGAAGCCCGTACAACACAAAAATCGTAACACTCCTCCAGAAAACAAACGCAAATGATAGTTATAACATTCATTTTGTTTCAAATAAAAATAGGAGACTCTGAAGGCAGAGAGTTTCTTTTCTTTGCAGTGCTGTTAGTTTTCCAAAGCTTGAACTCAGCAATTGACTCATTTGTTCCGTTGCTGCTTCATAGCAGGATAAAGCAAAAAGTAAAAAAATTACAGATAGATTGGGGATCTGCTTTGGATCCTCTGCAGTAGCGCATTCACCCGAGCAAGGAATCAGGAAAAGCTGATTGCTTTTGCACACAATCCCCTGAAGTTTCCAAATCAGGCAGCAAGGCATTCCAATACACAGAACAGAGCGAAAACAAGCGGGTTCTCCAAAAGAAAGATGCCTCTGGACACAAGCCCTTAGTCATCCCTGTTAAGTCCACTTCAGAATTTATGATTTTCTAACACAAAGATTATTATAATTTCTCAGTATCAAATAGAAAGCATGTCATCTCAGATTCCCCAGGAAAGAAGCAACACCCAATCAGGAAAGGAAAACAGTGTCTCCAATCCGCAATTTTAAGTTCTTACAGAGGGAGGAAAAAGGCGTATGTTCTAGCAAAGCCACAGTTAATAGGGCAAGACAAAATCCTGGAACTGAGCCAGTCAGACTGAGGGACATCTGTTTTCTAAGGAGGTAGGAATTATGGCATTAAAATTACAATAGCACATGACAACAATTAATCTCATGGCAAAATAGGATTAACAGGCTCCTTCCACAGTGTTTTTCACTCTTCTGAATCTGCACCTAGTGGAAGAATTTATTTACTAAAATAGCAGCTAAGATCCCAGACGAGATCGCTTGAGCGGAATTCGGTTCGGTTCCTTCGGCCAAGCCGGAGGCAGCAGGACAGCAGGAGCAGCACTGCCCTCCGCACGCGGGGAGCCTGCCACCAGGTCTGCACCTTGTGCACCAGTAACGGGAAGCTGATGACGTACCCCGTTTCTCCGGCATCTGGCACAAGAATGCCACCAGCTGCTCTGCCCTACAGCAGCGAGACAGCGAACGTTTGTCGGCTGTAACGGAAGAGGCTTTCCACTTCATGAAGCTGCCCTGGGAAGCACTGCAGAACCGACGGCAAACCTTTCTAGATGTGCCCATGAGGTCTTGCGCGGTCATGGCTCAGCCCGGGGTCCGCAGCCCCAGAAAGCGGACGGTACTGGAACACCCAAAGCCACTTACCTCCAACTCTTTAAATGCAACGCTCGGATAAACAGGAATGGAGAACAACTGGTCAGAGACTCCCTCCTCAAGCCCACGCCAATTCTAGGGATTCTTTAAAAGCAAAGGAAGAGAGCTGGGGAACTGCATTCATAGCAGGGTAGAGGCAAACAGACCAGGAAATCTGTCAGAAAATTATACACAGCTGTTGAAACCGTCACATGTTAAAGATTATTTTCCTTCTTAATCCTCCTTCCCCTTTGCTCATCTCGTTTGTCTTTGCCAGGTCCAGTTGACAAGGACTGGAAAAGCCTACTCTAAGCCACTGAAGCCAGGTACGCTAGAGGAGAGAAGTGCCCAGAGCCACAGCGAAATAACGACACGCTTAGTCACACATTAACAAGGCTTTCGTTACCAATCTCTAGATATGACCGGTGCCAGAATCCCAGCAACGTTCATAAGAAAAAGTCACCCAAAGCTTGTATTAGCCTGCAATAAGTATCTCTAGTTTCAATATCCCTGCTAAACGTGGAACGACGTGAAGACTCCAAATGAAGTGTGTATTAGAACTAGTCTGATTTAGGAGGTCACTCTGTCACTGCAGCTGCCGTGCTTACAAAAGAATGCTGCCTTTGTCAAGTTAAAGAAATGTCACTGCCACACTGAAAAACACACAAAAACAAACAAACAAAAAATTACAAACAAACACCAACCCTCCCTTGAAGTTATTCCATGTGCAGCTACTGTGATGGACAACATGAAACAGTTAACAGAGCACTGTTTGAAGAACTATTCTGCATCATACAGATCCCCCCAAAAACTGTTACCCAGTGACTGAAAGCTGCTAGTTTTGTAAGATTGAGAAAACAGTGCCTTCAACAGCCTTTGTTGTTTTTTCTGCTGGCATTGACTGGAAGCACATGCTCGTTCTTTCTTTTTTTGTTTTTTTTTTTGTTCTTAACTGGCTCACTCAGAGCTATTGAACACTTACTTTAAATAAAAAAAAAAAGATAAACAGCTTATCAAAAGAGTAGAGACAAGAGAATAAGGCCAGATAGTCAATGAAAGAAAAGAAAATGCTATTCTAGGCAAAAAATAGAAAGAATTAAAATGGGTTACACACTAAAAGATGGCAGGTGTCTGCTGAGAAAAAAAACATCTTACGTAAGGTGCTAAAAACAGTGCCTGCAACCCTTGAAATGCCTGAGTTGTCAGAACAATGGAACTGGGTGTTCACCAAGGTCATAAAAGATGCCGCCCTGTGTTCTCAAATGCCGAGTCCCAGCAGCCACTTCAGCTTTCCGGCAAGAGGCCCTAGGTTCCAGAAGCTGGGCCACCAGTGCACTGACCTTAGCCAAATTTTACGGAAGCCAGTCAGATTCCAGAAGATGCTGAAGTCTGGAGCGCAGGTAGGAAGGTTTATTTTGTGGTGATGTCACTCATGAACAACAGCGGAGAAAGAGAATTGAAAATCTTATATTTATTTTCAAGTACTACAAGAAGTCGTATAAGCACCATATCATAAATAGGATGCACAGTTATAGACAAGCAGTAACACTGTGTAGTTATTAAAGTGGGGAATCCAGTATTTTGCTAAAGTTCTTCTGTGATGGACCTTGTTCAGGGGTGATATGTTTTATCCATTCCATGAAACTGTAGAAGTACAGTTTCATGAAGTCTTTATTATCTTTATGAGGGTAAAAGATGAGCTAGGATAGCACCGCATGCTGTTGCTGTTTATGAAGATAATGCAAAGTGTTGTGTTTATCGATTCAGCTTTAGCTTAATCATTATGATTAAGTGGTTTGAACAGTGGCATTACCATAGCAGTCTTAAAAGGTCCAGAACTCTTCAATTTAGAAAGCTTATTTAAGGGGGAAAAAAAAAAAAAAATCTCGCTCTCTCTCTCCAAGTGAGGGACCTGTGAGCAGGAAAAAGGGCCATCAAAAGCAGTTAGGCTCACGTGCTTCCCCAAATTGCATCTCTTGTTGCTACTTCTGGAGACAGAATGTTGGGCTAGATAGACCACTGATCTGATTCACTAAGGCATTTCCTTTGATCTTACTCACTTTTAAAAAGCTGAACAGAATTTTCACCTTACTATTCAGTAGAGGAGCTTAACAGAACCAGAGCATCTATGAAAAAAATTGTTTCTTTCATAGGAATGATGCTTCACGTGAGTATATCCTGTATGATTTTACTGAAGCCTCAGCAGTTTCAAATGTATAACACATATGCACAGAAATGTCAGTTGCAGAGGGCTGGTTTAATGAATTACATGAATTTTGGAGTGAGAGAAGCACCATTTGCCCCTTCAGTCAGTAATCGACATTCGGATAAGACACTGATGTTAAATTAACGTCTACTGAGCTGAAGTGCAATACAACTTATTGGAGCTCTGGTTTCTTATCCTCACCAAGTAGCTTTTTGGGTTTCACCGTGAGAACCATAATGTGTACCTTATGAACAAAGGAACACCTTGAAATACACAAAAGGAAAACAAACATTAATCCTGATAACTTCCTAGTCTGGCCTACCAAAGAAGGTTCAATATGCTGGTTTGAAATGCACATCTGCAGCCCAATATTATCAAAGAGAACTCTGAAGATATGCGGTTTCCAGAGGATCCCCCTTAGCATTAAAAATGTCTGTTAAACACGGTAAAAGCAGCATTTTGGAAAAAAGTTATATATATCATCTTACAACGTTTTACTTTTGTGCTATGTCTTGTTTTAAAACAGCTCTGCGGGTCAAATAGAGCCAGAAATATCCAGTAAATATTTCCATTCTGCATTTGGAAGAAATGGAGAATATATTTTAGAGACAATTAAATTATTTGTGTTTTAGTGGTGGGAGACTGCAGCAATCAGACTAAGTCTATACAAACAGATAATTTCAGTACAAGAGCTAAGAAATTGACTCAGAAGCTCTGAACTTCCAATCGGAGCTCCAGTGCTCTGGCATTTAAGTCCTAGAAGACCAGAAAACCCATCAGCAGTAAAGATCCAAATAGAATACAAAATGAACGACCATCAGCATGGCATTACAGAAAATATGACCTTACCTCTTAATGAAAACCAAATAAGCTTGTCAAAATCTCAAAGGTTGTATTGATAAAGTATAATTATTATTTCATAAGGCATGTCATAAAAGCCTACATCAGGACTCGTGCTGTTCACCCTATTCATAAACAACCTGAAAGGGAGGAAAGCAGACTGGTGGCAAAGTTTATGGATAATGTCAAGTTATTAGCATGTCTGAGGATGAACTACTGAGGGAGACTTCACAATACTGAGTTTCATTTGCCATTTTATTTATTGGTGTAAAGTCACACTTGAAATGACACTAACTATCGCTAACTAGAGCTAACTATTACCACTAGGGAGAGATCTTGAGGTTGTGATAGTCTTAGTTCTATTCAGGAGGCAGCTCGCTGCTCAGCAGCAGTCAGAAAGTGAATAGATACGATAGAAATCAGGAAAAGAAGAAAAAAAATCTTGTGATCCTGTGTAAATACATAGCTCTGCTCACTACACACTTCTGATCCCAGCATCTCAAAGAGGTTCATCTGGAAGACATTAATAAAACGCAAAAGATGACAGGTATGGAATAGCTTCCCTATAGGGAACCATTAAGTAAGCCAGGCCTCTTCAATCCAGAGAAATAATGAGAAGGGAAATATGACAAACATGTAACACAACTAGATTGGACAGGAATTGTTCAGTGTAGGACAGTACATCAAAATGAGTCCAGACAGGAATGAGAATCCAAGGAAATAAGAGGAGGTTGCAGATTTCTTCCTGCACTGCAACTGTTCTACTCCTTGACAGATTTTTTTTTTTTACTCCTGGTAGGGAAAGACTGAAAAACTGTGTGGAAGTTGAAAAGTGCTGAGTGTTGCTAAAAGCACAGAAAAATGTACCTCTCCATGAGTTGGAAAGAGATATATATATGAGCTAGGATAGTACAAGGAGGAAGTATTTTATGCCCTCATCTTACACTATTGCCCACGCATCCATTTTTTGTCACTGTGCTGGGTGTACCTTTTGCTTGAACCAGTACAACTACCTACCCTGACATACAGAATTCTTACGGAATACATATTCTTACAGAACACACAAGTAACTGATTAAAGTATGTCTAACTGGTAGATCCTGGTGGTGCTTGAAGTCCCATGGAGCTAGTCTTTAACAGTTATCTGGGAGGAAAAAAAAAATCTAAAGCTGTTTGTGACAGAAGTCAGCTGAAAAGAGCAATGCTTGGGATTGCTGCAGCCACATGTAGCAACAAGAAACATGGGCTGCACTTACAGCACGGGAGACTGTATTTTGGGAGACTGCAGCTCACGGGATCTTTGAAGCCATGCCCAATGTTGTTACTATAAGAGCAAATACAGCCCTCAAGCACGTAAGGAGGAAGCACAGAAGGTGACAAGCACTTGCTTTTCTATTTCTCTGGTCAGAAGTATGTTGGCAGACAAATGGTGCAGGAAAGTGAATTGCTCGAAGACTAGAAATCACATCTAAAAGTCCAAAGAATCATTATTGCATCTGTAAAAAAAAGATAATGTTAACCACTGACTTTTTTACTGCCTAAACATGCAAATTTAGGACATAACAGTCCTTTTACTAAGAACCAAGAGCTGAACAAAATCCACCTCTAGATGATCTATGTTACAGAATTCTCTCTAGCAAGAGACCACAGCTGTGGGGAACATACACTTTCACTGCAATACAATTTTCACAAGCAATTGGTCTTTTGCCTCTTGTCTAGAACAGCTTTTGCTTGAACACACAAACTTCTCATCTGCACTGTCTGGGAGCTATAATTTGAATAAACAAGGCAGCTTTTTTTGCTGCCACGCACTTGAAATTGATCACTGAAAACTAACTAAGCAGCGTAGTGGAAAAAAGTATATGGCACAAGCTGACACTCAAAGCCATTCCAAGTTCCGTAAAGATGAGTCACTTGTACAAGTAAAAACATTAACCTATGAGATATTTGTTATGGTAGAAGGAGGATCAAATGCAGACTTTGAGACTAAGATGTGCATAGTGGATTCATGCATTTGTCTATACTTCTTACCAGTTTTGTAACTTAACACAACCGAATTTGTGCCACTGGTAAAAATCCTTGTTCTTGAACTGTCGCAAAGTTGAATTCGTAGAAGCACAGAACAGCGCAGGTTGCAAGGGACCTCGAAAGATCATCTGGTCCAACTTTTCACAGGACAAGAAACATAGATGATATTATCTAGCACCCTGTCCAATCACATCTTGAACACCTCCAGTGATGGGGACTCTACCATGTCCCTGGGGACGTTGTTCCTGTGACTGATTGTTCTCAGAGTAAAAAAACACCATCTTTCTTACCTTGAGTTGATACCTCTCCCGGTGCACCTTGCAGTCATTGCCCCTGGTGAACAGAAAACCTCCGTCCTCTTTGTAGCTGCCCCTAAGTTCTAGAAAGGCAGTAAAACCAGATTCTTCTTCTCCTAGCTTTAGCTAATAGCATTCAAGGCGTACCCATCCAACAAAAAGACAGCTGCCCTCAGGAACTATAATGCAACTTTGCTACACCCTCAGTGGGCTGTGGCAGATTCATCTGTACCCTCAATTGGCATTAAATGTAAAACAAAGGCATCAGGAGGATATGAATGTGTATTAGTTAGAACATGAAAGGCTTCAGAACCTGAAGGCCATCTGCCTGGAAGACAGCTAGTTATTAGACTGTTAAACAAACCCTGCTGCCTTTCAGCATAAAACATAAAGTTTGCAAAGAAACATGCAAGCTAATACTTGAAAGTGTTTAATATTTCTGATCATCCTTTTACAGAGTCAAGAAAAGTATCTCATCAATGTTTCATTATTTCAAGCATTTGTTCCATCAAATTCAACCTGAATGTTGTTCTTAATTGCTTGATTTTCAATTATGTCATTAGTTATTTATAAAAAGTTTTCTGAAGACTACTACAAAGTACAATTTGAGAGGAAAGATCACTGGGATGGCTGTTGAGCTATTTAAAATCCCCTAGTTGGACTGAAAGCAGCTGCTAATGTTCACGTAGAAAGAACTATTTTCAGAAGAAGAAGCTGTTTTCTCTGAACATCAAAACCAACACCTGTCAGAAAGCATACCTCCCTTGTGCTGAGAAGTAATTACTTTGAGCACTTCACCTTGCACCATGTCAATTTTTTACTGGAAAGAAACAGTCCCTCTCAGGTGTCAGGAACTACTAACATCCAGCACAAGGAGACCCTGTACCTGATTTTCAACTACTATGGCAGGCAGTGGCATTTGACAACTGTGCAGGAAAGCACATAGCGCTGCCCTCACCCTATAAGAGCACACAAGCCTTCAGTATTTCACCTTGAATTGATTTGCACTTCTGCTCATTTTTCTCATCATATCACCCTCTCCCTCTTTCAGACTATTTGCTAGCTTCCAGATTCTCCGTAACACATAGAAAATTTGTCATGCAAGGTCTTCCATAATTGTTCCTACCTTCTCCTGTTCTGCTGCTGCCATCCAGGACTACCCTTTTCCCCTTTGGGCAGGTCGTCATCGCATCCATGCTTGGCTTCAGGCTGTGCCTACCATCCACACCCTGTAAACTATGCTGTGAAACTACCCCTACAGCAAGAGATATGTTGTTTGTGATACTCAGAAGAGAGCCAACAAGTTAGCGTTAAAAAAAATAAAAAGACCCCAACAACAAATCAACTTTCATGAAGTGCATTAGGTATCACTTGTATAACCACCTCACCATTACCAGCTCTGTCCTCAGCTTTTCCCCTCTCATTTGTACGGCATTTGAGACTCACTGTCCCTCTGCATGTCTAAACAGACTAAAAACTTGTCAGAAGGATAACTGTGCCCTCTCTGTTCCCACAGAATACTGCAGTTACATTTTGATTTCAGCTTCAAAGACTAAGCATTAACACAAATACAGTTTGGAAATAACTACTGTAACCAAGTGAGAAATTGCAGATAGGAAAGTCTTGTAATATTCTGTTAGACTACTTTACTTAGTCATATTGTATTACCAGCCTTCCTCTTTTGTTTCTTGACAGTGATGTCAAACTTCTACTGGTTGTTGCAAGTCTGTAGGACGAGAAGCCTTTTGCATTAAATAGAAGGACAAAGAAATACTTTGGCTTTAAAGTAACTGCTGTGCTCCAGCTGACTTCCTTGAACACAGAGTGCAAACATTAACCATTAAGGAAATTATATTCTGAGATTAATGCACATACTTCTGAAAAGAACAGTTTTATCCTCCAGAGACACTGCTAAGCATACCAGTATGGAGCATACCAGTACATATCCCTCACACAAGCTAGACTGGGATCTTTCAAGTAGTATGGAATCATAAAAACATTAACTGGAAGGGCTTTCAGATCTCTTGTACAGCCATCTGCTCAGAAGAGCTAACACCAAGCTATGAATACTAAGAGGGAAATCAGTTGCAGCCACTCCTGTCTCTGCCAACAGCAGGAACAAGAGGGCAGAGCTGAACAACTCCCACTGTTAAAAAGTTTCTAGTTTTATGTATGTCCATCTGGAACAGAATGCCGATGAACACACATCTTCATAGGGCTGTTACAGGATATGCAAATTGCAACAGAAGTTAAAAAATAATTAGAAAGAATCTTCATCACGAAAGCAATCAGCCATAACCTTAGCTTCTTCCTAACTGTCACTGGGAGAAACCTGTCTACACTCAAGATCCGCTACCATCAAGTAAATCCTGAGATTATAGCATAACTCCTCAGTTTAAGCCTTTCAGCGTTCATCTCTAAGCTACATTATCTCCTGCTGCAATCTTCAGCTGTATGAACTGTCATCATTTTCTACAGCTCTAGACAGCTGCTTAATACATTTTAAGTTGTGGCCATTATTCCCATGCTTATTCCTTTTGCCTCAGTATTCTTGAGTCCATGGATAGACCCCTTCCAAGGGATCATCTTGCTGCATTTCAACATCCATGCTTACTGAATTGATCAACAGGAACATGCAAGAATCTACTTTGCGGCAAATCTGCTCCCTAAACCTTCATAACCCCAAAGCCCATCTCTACCTGGCTGTTCTTGCCTTAACTGCTGCCCGGGGGCTCTACTAGAGAAGTCACACATGCCAGCTCTACACACTTACCACAAACTAAGTAGCTACCTATAGGAACTGATCTGCTCCAAAGACCAGTCCATGTTCCCAAGATCACCAGGCCAGAATATCTCATATCTGTAATGCTGACCACACCAGAAGCAGGTACAGTTGAGAGCCAAAAAAGTACTACAGCGAAGAGATGCTGTGCAGAGTTATCAGGAATGTGTAGTCCCACAGGAAATTCTTGGATTCAGATGTGTAATGATGGGGAGGGGCTCCGAGGAAGAGTGGCAGCGTATCTTGTACCATGTTAAGCTGCAAGCCTTCAGTTCAGGACCAAGGCTCTACAGACAATTTCAACTCCCTTCATGAAATCAGATGAGCTAAGATGAGATGAGTTTGCCCTACAGAGAGAGTCATCCCAAACTGTTTAATAGGATTATTGTTGAGGTCCCATCCCTGGAGGTGTTTAAGGCCAGGCTGGATGTGGCCTTGGGCAACCTGGTCTAGCGGGAGGTGTCCCTGCCCATGGCAGGGGGGTTGGAACTCGATGATCTGCAAGGTCCCTTCCAACCTAAACCATTCTATGATTATGATCCTTAGTGATACCACAATATCAAAAAAGCAGCATGGTAAGAGATTTTAGCAGTATTTAAATAGCTCTAGGTCACCCTGTCTTTTCCTAAGGAAAAGAATCAGACCACCATCCACTTCCCTCCCTGACTCTCCTCAACCAGGTGCCTTCCAAAGCTATTGAACCACTCAAGACACTGCTTCTGTTACACAAACTACCTCCATCATCTTCCAGAGAACAAGCACATCTGGAAAGAGATTTGTCTGAACAGCCACATCGGACCATGCTGAAGCATTAGGATACCTTTACTCAACAGATTCACAGGACAAACTCAGGGATAAAGGCAAGACCTGCTAAGGGGCTTAGAGGCTTGTCTGTTTAGGGGATCTCTGTGTAAAAGCTGTAAGTTAGGACAGAAAACCCAACCTTTTTAGACAGTGTGGCAGTCAAAACTTGCCTGTGCTGCTCCAACTGATCAACACCATTAGCACTTCTTGTTGTCATTACTCAAGTTGTAACCAGCTCATGCCAGCTACAATAGTGCTGTTCATGCTAAATGAGGTTAGGAATCCATGCCAGGAGTTACTTTTACAGCGTACAGGAGGCGAGCAGCCTCTCTCAGATTGGATTACTAAATTTGATAGAAAATAGCTTACTTGGCGTATTGCTTTTGAAGAGTTAGGGAAAGTCTTACACTGCAAGAGCTACACCTGCATAAACAAAACCTAATCTTGAACTGCAGCGCTGCAAGAAGATATATAGAGAGAGTATCCTTCGATATATCCAGCATCCATATTTGCCATAGGATGAACTACAATTGCGCTTCGTCCCAGATAACAAACATTTTGTTGAACAGAAGCAGGGACAGGCTGGTCAGGGACAGTGTGCAGGCAAGTTCCTCCAGGAGAAGCTGGGAATTGTCCTAGAATACAGAATGTCTCCCGTTGGCATCTGATCTCTGTTTTTCTACAGTGTTAGAGAGGTACAGCAGCACCAGAGTCTTAAGGAACAATTTGATTGAGCCAAATTCCTAACTTTCTCCACTGCACACTGGTTAATATATAGCAACATGTGAAATCCCTACATAAGGAAGAGCATGAACACATGTGTTTCTTCAGCTCTACCAGGTCCTGCAGGTAGCTATGGCTGCTTAAAGTCTGCATTGTGGCACTAGAACCATTACTGCAGAGAGGAAAATAGATAACAGTTTCCCACTGTCAGAATACAGAAAACAGACTTAGAAATCAGAAACTCTTCTACTAAAGCGACAGGCCATTGTTCTGTTGCTCAGTTGAGAGATCAATACTGTCCAATTAAAGCATAATTATAAAAATTAATCTGTATTTCTAAAGAGATGAGAAAATTACTGCTACTGATCAGCAAGTTTGTCAGTGAAGCATGCAAACAGATTATAGAATTGTTCGTGTGACTGGAATCCTGTCCATCCCTACACATGCCTTAGCTCTTTCCTGAGCAAATATTGAACACTTCTTATTGCATGCCTGTCTAATGTTAAGCAGTATTGGGAAAACAGGTCAGGATCTTTAGACCCTAGCGTAATAAAGCAAGGATTTTTCAGGTCCGGTGTTGCCACAGCACTTTAATAAACAGATTAATGCTAGCCTAGCCACTATCTTACAAATGCAATGATAGCAATAAGAACCCAAGTCCTTAAGATCACAATGGATGAATAGCAAGAACCTGCAATGCTTTAGGCCCCATGGCTAGTATCTCACATTTTCCAGACAATTAGACCTGAGTGAGGAAGCCCACAGGAGGTTTCATGGAACCTTCCATGATTCTTACAGAAATCGTTTCTGGGGAGAAGGTAGGTAGCATTTTTAAATGTTTAATACATTAAATATTTGCCGTTCTAGGGCAGAGCCTTCAGACAAGAGGACCTGCCATACATTACAGATGGTCAGAGTATCTAATTCAGTTTCATACTTTAAAGCCTGAATCAAGATAATGCTTCAGGGTCCAGTTACATTGCTCTAGAATTAAAGCTGTCCTGCCATACACAAATGGAGACATGGTTGTAAGTATAAGTCAGCTTTTAGGTCTCATTCAGCTATGCAACCACAAGGTCAAGGCTATGGTTTTTTAAAGAGCAGCCATTTGCTGAGTCATGAAGAGCTTGAAAGTTAAAATAGGCCACAAAGAACTGGTAGCCAGAGGCCCTACAGGGTAACACTGAACCATCTACTATCTCCTACCCAAGCTAGAGTTTTGTTATTTCTTGCTTCCAGACCTAAACCTAACAGGATGCAGAGGTGACAAACACACACATCACCATTATCCTAGATGAAGACTAGATCATAACAAAAAGCAAAAGCAGGGCAAAAATCAGAAATAATTTTCAGTTATCAGTGAGTTTTGATTGTCCAAAGTTAGGGTTATGCCAGTCAAGAAAGGCTTCAACAGAAAGAGGGGCTATCAGCTCAGTTCATGGATTTCTTCTGAGCTCGCAATAATTACTGTTTGCTTTTTCTAAAAAAAAAAAAAAAAAAAAAAAGTGCCAGCCACAAACCATTCAACTGTTGCTCTAGTAGTCTCTTCCATATCTATATGGGAGCTTCCAGATACACATCATACCTAACAAACACAACCCTTCAACAGGAGCTAGTGATCAGGTTCAGTTAGATATTTTCCTCTCCAATTAATTCCTTTCAGATTTGAGATTTTTTTTTTTTTTGTAATGCAAAAATAAATCAGATGCATGTCTGGATGTTGGATTGCTCTTTCAACTGCCTCTTGCACTGGTATTCAGCTACAGTGACAACTACAAACAGAAAACTCTTCATTGCTTGCTACAGTAGTACAACATTGTAGAAGTCTATATGAGACAGTTATGGGCTGTAGAGTTTACATTCTCAGAACACTTGGGGAAAACTGGGCGTCTAATGGGTCACTGCTTAACTAGTTGCAATAGTAGGAGACAACTCGAGTGAGACACAATTGCCTCATATGTTGCGCGACCCTTTCCCAGTCCCACTAGAAAAGGCAACCAAGTTTTTCCGCAAGGCACCTCTGTTTCTCAGAGCAGAAGTGGCTGTGAATGGCTAGTAAAAATAACATTCCTGTCTGATGTTCTTCTAGAGGTGAGATCAAGTCTCTGTCAGACCCAGATCATACGCCTGTGTTGGACTTGCAACAAGATGAAAGCTGATCTATGTCATTAGCTACAGAAATTAACTAATCAGAACTAAATTTATGTAACTGCACACTGGAGAGGTCCATCCATATCTAAGGAGTGTCTGTGGATACACAGGTGAACAGAAACTCTTCATTCATGCTGCTTGCTTCTGCACTTAATTTCTTCCTCTGTTCTGGCTCATTCAAGATTTAATGGTTTGAAATATGTATTCCGCGTTCTGCAATAGACAGATGTAAGTAAGGTTAGAAGAGACAATAAGTCCCCCTGTTTTGGCTCATCCATTTACTAACCCACCTGAAGTATCTCTTTTAAATATGTTTCCAATTCTCTTTCTGAACCACAAAAGCATCTTGCCAAAGGATGCTGTGGCAATAAATTATATGGCTCCACTATTGGTTGAATGTGCAACTGTATCACCATATTTTCCCTTGAATGTGACTTCCAGCAGTTTCATTTAATTCCCCCTAGTTCTTGTTCATCTCTTTAGTCAATTCTTTTCCAAACTGAAGCCTCTCAGCTTACTTGATCATCGCTTGAAAGAAAGCTACTCCAGACCCCTGACCACCCTCATTACCCCTCCGAGCTCTACTGCGATTCCAGTACATTTAAGGGGACCCAAACTGCAGAGTATTCAAGATCTGAAATCGAATATAAAGCACCATGATGCTCCTTCTTTTGTTCTCTGTTTTGTACCCAATAATTCCTAACACTTTATCTGTTTTGTTTACTACCAAGCACTGAAGTGATGCTTCCGTGAACCGTATCATAACTAAAGGATTTCATTCCTCTGTGGTAATGGTCCACCTTGTTGTTTTTTTTTTTTAATTTGAAGCTACATTTGGGGGATATTGTTGCATACGGACATTTACTTTACACAGCTTAAATTCTTCATTCAGGACCCAGCATTACTGCGTCCTGAATGACTTTGGATTATCAAACTTGCATCACTGCTCGCTCTTTAATGTTAAAGTAGCTACGTTAAGCAGCACGTACCTTGCTGAACTCAACTGGCAATACACCTCCATTGATGGAGCTGGCTATTTACATCAGAACTTCTGCTCACCCATCCTTTTCTCAGTAACTTCTGCATACCAAAGCATAGCTCCTAATTCTATGGCTAACAGGCTTCCTTAGGCAGACTTCATGGACTTAGATTCCCAAAACATTTTTAGCTGGTAGACTAAATCACTCATCTATGTTTGCTGATCTCTTCAAAGAACTTCAAGGCCTTTGAAAAGTAGGAATTCCCTTCTCGGAACCAATAGTGACTCTTCCCAGGTAGACACTAAGTCTCCCTTTTATTATAGTTACTACGATTTGTCCAGTAGACCTGACAGTTGGTTAACAGACCGGCAATTCCCCAGATCCATCGTGGAACCCTCTTTATAGGCTGGCATCACATTTATCACCCTTTGTTCCTCAGGAACCAAGTAAGAGAGATACATGTTGCCAATATTAATCCAGATATTTCAATTCTGAGCTGTAAGAATTCTTGGGCAAACGTTATACTCATGGTGACTTGTTAGTGCTTAGTCTATTTGTATCACAAACTCTGTTATAGTTGCTTCAAATTTAGACAGATCTGCTGATTGTTTCAACTGGCGTGTTTCACACACGGTTTTTTAGTCCCATAAGCGCGCGTGTGTACACACACACACACTGCTTTGCAAGGAGGGGGACTTTCTATCCCCATGTTAAAGAGACACAGGAAAGTTAAGAGACCTCTCAGGCAGAGGCACATTTGGGAAGAGTCCAGGTACCTTCTTTCACAGCTATCCATTAGGAGAACAGCTTCCCCAACTGGAAAACATACTGAGAAGCTTTGACAAGAGTGTAAAACATACAGTGAGCTATAAGACAGTCTCATTCAAAAAAGATTTTGCAACAGCATCATCTGTGCTTCCTATAGTAACTTCAGCATAACATTACATAAAAGTATTAAGAACAGCCTAACCAGAGTTCAAGCTTTTCACAAGCTAAGCAAGCACACTTTTAACTGTTAATGTCATTTTTATAACGCTCTTATTCATTGTTCTTCTCAGGAAAGGGAAAGAGGCCTTCAAAAAAGGGATTCAGAAAGTCATTTGACTAGTCTTGCACACTACTTGCAACACATTTTGTGCACGCAAAAGTACATTCTAAAACCCAAAAGGAAGGGAAGGATAATAAACAGTTTATGAAGTAAAACTGTATTGTGCCACCGGAATAAGGTACAGAAGACAGATAGACAAATTCTAACCTAATAGGCTTTTAAACAGTACATGTTTCTATTCACTCTATTCTCAGTGGTAAGATATGTAATTTGAAGTTAAATTCCTTGCATCCAACAGATCCTTAAGATGGTTTTTCTTCGTTAGTATTCGTGCCTGCAGAAGCCTGGTCAAACAACTCACCAATTGAATTGGACATTCTAAATCACAATCAGCTTTATTCTGGGTTGTTTGGTTTTTTCCAAACCCAAAAGAAAAGTTAAAAGTTAATGCTGACAAAACAAAAAACTAACCTTTGACTTCTGAAGAAAACTGAGCCAGGTGCCGGGTTACGAAGAGTCGCAGTTGCTCATTCAGGTCACAGGACAGAATGTTAATGTTCCAGGAACGAATTCCTGCCAAACAACAACAAAAAAGAATAGTGAGCTGTTATTACATTTACTCCAGAAACAGAAGTGGAGACAGAGAAGTTCACAGGACACACAAGGACCAGTGATGCTCTTCCAAAAGAGCATACTTAGGATGGAGAAAGTCTTTAGACCCAGAAGGCCAGAAGATGCTCATTTTCCATAAAACATCTATCCCTAAAGTACAAGCAGTGAGTAATTCTTCATTCAACTTGGGCTTTGCGCAAGTGGAACCAACAAGCTGCAAGGGAATGAGGCTACATAAATTACACCACTGCCTAACCGAGCAATACGTGTTATGTTATGCAGCGTGTTATGTTAGTTCTACATCTTCTGCATTACCCAGCATTGGTCACTAGTAGAGATGGTCTACTGGACAGTTAAACTACTAAACAGCTCAGAGACACCAGCTTCTCTGCTCTTATAGCCCGGGCATCCTCCAAGTCGCAAAAGTCTGTCGTCCCCCGCCCAAGTCATTCTGTCTGATCACTCCTTCAAAGCCTTTGATCCCACTGGGACCCTTTGAGTTTGCTCTTTAATCTATATAATCTTTGTAAGCTAATCGCCTTCATATCACAGCAGGAAGCAGCATCTGCTCCCAGAGCCAGTGGCACCGTGCCATGCTGGGGAAGTCACCTTCAGACCTCAGTGTGAACAGTTGTACATTCGGGATGACACCAAACACTACAGATCACAGATCTTCACATCCCAGTAAGGAACAGCCTCTCCTAGATGGTGTGATACTACACTTTGGCACCATGAACAAAACCCAGATAGCAGCATGAATCGCTACTCCAGCCTCCTGTGCTGCTGCCTGCTGGAGTACAGGTGTTGAAAACCAATGCCACAGACTCGTAAGAGTTGACTGAAACAAGAATTTCCGTCACAGTGTTTATTGATGGGGCTGAGAACTGAAGAGTTCTTCCACCACCTTCAGGACACATCCTCTCTTGCATAAAATACAAAGCTTTATTGCGTCTGATGTCTGCCTTCTTTCAAGTGAAGCATGTTGATTTTTCAGGGAGGTATCATTCCCAGTTACTGCAGTTCTAGTTCTCCAGCTCAGTAACTCCATGTTGTGCAACAGCTTCTGCTGGTCACTGATGGGAAACAGGATCTTCTAGGATACAAGCTCCGGCTTTCTACACATAACCAAGATAGAGTTAGTAATCATTGCATCACACAGTTCAGTAGTCTTAAGGCCTGTAGAACCTACAGCAGCTCAAGAAAACATTGTTCTTAGCTTCTTTTTCTGGTGACAGCTGACACAGTAGAGTAATATAGCTTATTTACTACCTGACAGTCTGCACTGCACAAAAACCCTCAGTAAACCCTCTGAACATCAAGGTGGGGAAGGGAAAGAAACAAAACTTACCACAACATTCAGTGTCACAAAAGATCTATTCCTTTCAGTTTGGGCGTGGGATAGGAATAAATAAAACATGCAATAAAAGACAGGGGGCAAGAAGGTGAACAAAATGCTTTCCTGTGCCATATGCTTGGGAAGCATGATTGTTTAAACAAATGTTCAATATAAGTGCACCTTAATGCAGTACTGTTGAGCAGTCTGACCTGGACAGGAACAAGGTAGCATTCTGCAGGGCAAATCCTGCTGACTCTAGCTGCTGTGTCACTATCGTGGTGTCCTACTGCAGCAATAGATGCTATTTGAGGTACTGCTACATCCTCTAGGATGCAGAAAGATGAGATCCTCTTTCAGAGCAAGGAAAGGGAAGAGTGAAATTATCATCTCACTTATCATCCTACTTGCAACAATTTATTCAACATTTTTTCCTCTCTGGCTAGTCTGAAGTTACTCGTAATCAATTTATCATCCCATGGCACAGGAGCCAGAACATTGTCCTTGCTGATTAGGATCCTCTCTACCTCCTGATACAAGAGCACAGACTATACCCTAATAAGGCTTCTAAATATTCATGCTCTTTGCACATGAACCACTTGGGTAAGGTACCACACAACTCACCAGTTTCCCATCTCTTTCCTTATTTCCTTGTGAACTTTTTTTTTTTTTAATTTCCTGCTGAAATAATTAGCTTATAAGATTTGTCATTTCCCCCTAATACCAGACCTAGTCTTCCAGATATTGTTTCAAAATGGAACAAAAGTCACACAGGAACAGAAAAATAAGACCAGTATTTATTAGACAGCATTTTGGAATAAGTGTTATTCGAGCACCCCACAGACACACAGTGCCACTGCCTAAGCAGCACTACACGTGGAAACAGGCAGGTTCCCATGATGTCCTAGATTCACTATTCCAGTCTCCTGAACCATGGTATAGAAAGATGTCCGGGAAAGGACACTTTTTGGATCAGCCAGAGATTTATTCACTGAGAAACCTTTGTGGTGTTTTGAGTTTTGGTGGGGTTTTGGGTTTGGGTTTTGTTTTTGTAGAGACTGGGCGCCACAGCCAACAAAACCTAGCTTTTTCATCCTTTAGAAAACCCTATGCAGACGTATAATATATAACACTTAGGACCAACTTCGCTTGCCAACTTCATTTGCCAGTTTTGTTAATCTGATTGTTATCAGGGCTATAAGCCCCTTACCAAGTTGCAGAAAAATGCTTCTCTGAAGGGCAGAAGTATTTTGTTATTTACACTGCTTTGTTTCCAGAGGAAATAGTTATCTGCTCAGCAGCCTGTTCTACCCTCACACAAATCTCACGTTTACCCTCTCCAGCAAGCTATCGCCAAAAAAACAGGAATCATCACGTGTGTACCATTTCCACATTTCTTGAACTCCTTGAATCAAGAGCATAGCTGTCTCCAACACTGCAATATGCTGTCTGTTGCCAGAGATCAAGACGCTGCCGCCATTTTTACTAATCTTTTTATATCCATCTTCCAATTTGCAGATCTTCGTCTATTTCCAGAAGAGGTCATTCTTCCATTTCACAGTGGGAAAAACGCCTCTGCGACTCTCTGGAGGTCCTACTCCAAGTCAGTGGAAGAGGAAAGTCTGAAATCCCTCCACAGTTCACTTCTACTGTTAGTAACCTACCAATACCGCTTAAATGGCTCTCATGCAAAGAAGTGCCTGCACTTGGCAGAATTTCAGTAGATTTCTGGTCAGACAAAACTAACCATAGAACTCGCTCCTGCTGTGGCAATTACAGCTTATATCGCAAAATTGACATTTTTTTTTCTCTGCAGTGGGAATCCCCAGGTTATCAGCGTATGACTACAGAATCAAAGAGCAAAATTTACCAGTTTACAGTCTGATCTGTCACAATTTCAAAGATTCAGGGAATGGATAAGGATGCCAGTTGGCACACCAGTTCAGTGGAGTGCGAAGCAAAGATGATCCTCCCATTGTGCCAAAAAGCAGGAGTAGCCACTTCAAAGAGGGGCTTTCAGGGGCCAAATGATCATAACCTGACCTACTCCTACTGAATAAAGCCATCCCTTGGAAAAGGGAATGCAACATTGTCCTCAAAGTAGCTGGTAAGTGGCCTGCCAGCAGAGATGGATGGCAAAGATGCTGAAATAGAGAAATTTGGACAAGATTTGACATTTTTACACCCCACCCCCTCTTAAATTTTACTGTCCATCTGTTCCTCGGTACTGTTGATGCTTGAGAGGAAAACAGTCACAGAAGCGTCTTGAAATAACACAGTCTGGCCAATAGTTACAACTGTTATCACTGGCATCTTTTAAACCAATGTGTCTTGGAAACGGGGTGTAAGGCACGGGGGGAAGAAGTGCACGCAAAGTCACCGTTACTTTATTTCTCCAAGGTGTACGAAACTGCACGTTAAAGCATAGCTTCCCTTCAGGTCCCGATGGAGCTGACAACCTCTCCTTTCTCTTTTCCTAAGGAACCCTCAGAAACTGCCACACAGCAAGAGCCACCATCTCCCCACCTCCTTCTTCCCCCCTCGGTTTTATACCACACCCCATCTAATGCACAAAGACCAATTCACAGCCGAGGCCTCGGGGCGCTACCCCAAAGCGGGTAAGGAAGGAGCAGAGTGTCGTGGCAGCCCTGCCTTGCCCTGCGTCGGTCCCCAAGCAGGTCACCGTTGTGGCCGATGCCCCTCGGCCTCGCTGGTCCAGGCAGTTGCTCCTCCGGCAGGGAGAGGCCACGGCACGGGAGGCCCCTGGTCGCGTTGTCCCCTGGCTCTGCGGGGGACAGTACAGCCGGACAAATCCTCCCAATAATAGACAGAAGTCGGGAGTCAGATGGAAATAAGATGTAATCCACTGACCCGCTAATAGAATAGAAACTCGGGGGAATTAAGACCATAAAAGGTCTTCGAGCGTTAAGGTGCTCAGCACCAGCGTTAACCGCAGGTCGCTGACGGGGAGGAAGGGACGCAGCAGCGTGCGGCCCCGCACGCCAGCCCGCCTCGCCGCCGGTGCCCATCCCCGTCACCGGGCTCGTCCTCGCTGGAGGTGGCGCTCCGGTCACCGCGCCACCGGCTGCGACACCGGCCCCGCCAGCCACGCCCGAGCCCGCCGGGGCTGCTCCCGCCGGCCCGGACGCACTCACCGGCGG
>VZSF01003597.1:77166-122517 GCA_013398295.1 Chionis minor | reverse complement strand
CGGGGCGGCCCGGTTCCTCGGGGGTGTGCGGGGGGCGGCGAGAGCGCGGTTGGGAGGGCCGGGGGGGCGGCGGGGCGGGCGCAGCTCCTCCGGGGCGGGCGGCAGGAGAGCCCAGGGCGAGGGGACCCCTCGTGTCTCTGTTGCAGTGTCCTTGGAAAGGCTGGAGGAGGAGGGGAAGGTGATGCCCAGGAGTGCGCCGCTTCGCCGGGCGTGGAAGGTAACTTCTCCATTCCAGGTATTTTCCCCGGGGCATTGAACCCCCAACAGCCGTCTGTGTAATTTTTCAGTTCAGCCGCCTGGGTTGTCTCGCCCTGGGGTAGTTGTGCTGGTAATAATGGGTCAGAAATTGGCGTCTTTTTCTGGAAGTTGATCTATATGCTTTGGTGTTTGGGGAAAAAAAAAATAATGGTGATTTCATGTCATTGTTAACAAGGATCTTGGAGACAAGAAACAGCTTAAAAGAGGCATCGTGACTGTTAGGTGATGGAGCGGTTTTGCGTCAGACTAAAGAACTCCTGGCATAATGGCTGTTGTCATCAAAGGGCTGTCAGGCGCAGGATGTGTATTATTAGGATTGTTTTCTCATCACGGAATCCAAATCTGCCGCAGTACCAAATGGCATTACATAAGACCTTGCTGATGAACATTGGTTTCCAAGTTAGTGGCCACTGTCCCTGTTCTGTTACTGTATTTTTAATTAGTACAGCTGAGATCAGAGTCTGGTAGTTTATTCAGAGTTTCAGCAATAACCTAAATACTTTTCTTGTTAGAGGGTGTATCTTTTGCCCTTGTAAAGTGATAGGCGGCTCTTTGATTTTTATTTGTTTTTATATATTTGTCTTTGGGGGGGGTGCATGTGTATATATATGTCATGGATGTTTGGTGTTAGATACAGGCATGTCGCAGCTGCAGTTTGGAGCTCTAGAGCTCTCACAGAGCCAGGACTTTGAGAGTGACTTTGTGCCCAATGAAGGAGATGCTCGGCACCAGTTTCACCCTGGAGCTGCTGTCCCTTCTTCTAGACTTTTGAAGAATGATACTAAAGATGGTATGTGAAAATGACCTTAGATGTCCTTTTGTTGCGCTCTTAGTTCTCTCTGGTTTCTTGAAATTATAGATGTTGTGTTTCTGTGACAGGAAATACAGTATTAATGGTTTTAAAAAATGAGTTCACAGCTCATTGGTAGTTGAAAAGAACTTTGCCTTCGCTTTCCTTTGGGCTAGTTCCTTTGTTTTGTTGTAGCTGTCAAAGTGCTGTCATTGATTTTTGCACCTCTCTTTCCTAAATGGTTTCCAGATTATCAGATTCAGTATCAGATTCAGACAATCTGATAATTCCCTCCCTGGTAAAAACATCATCCTGTCCTTTTTTTTTGTTGCTGTTGTCATTGATAGTTCAAGATTATTTTTTTTTTCATGTAAAGCTTATCTTTATACTTGTGTAATTTCCAGAACTACACCTTCATCTCTTTGTATATTAAACCAGGTGACCTGAGTAACAAATATATTGCTTTTTTCTCTCTCTTGGTAGAACCGCATGAGGACAGCACAGAAACCACCTCCAGCACAGAAGCACACACTGCCTTGGAAGTCCCACCAGAAAAGTCTGAAAGGTAAACCAGTCCGCGTTCTTTGTAGGTGTTTTGCTGACATTCTGGAATTTGATTTGTGTCTTTTTTTTACTAGATTTTTTTTAGTTGTAGGAGGGTTCAGGCCTCAAGGCAAAAGAGAAAAATGAAGGGAAAGATGAAGTACTGCTGAGACCTTTTTGCAGCAGTGCTAAGGAGTGCTTTCACCATTCCTAGCTGAGAAAAGAAGTGGTTTCAAACTATTACATACAAAGATATCAATAGGTTTATGTTTCAGGAGAGTACACTGGATAATAAACTATACTAATACATTTCTTCAAGTTAAATGACTGGAATGTATTAAAATTAATAATTCAATGTAAGTCACAGAAGTTATTTCAAAATAACTTAATCACTGCAGCACAGGCTTTGGCCTCAACGGAGAAATTTAGATGCTTTTGCATATAGCTATTGTAAGCTTTATAGTTTTAATTATTTTTAAATGTGAAACTCCAGTGTGTTGAAAACTCTCTGTATATATCTCTTATGCAAGATAGAATAATATTTAGCTCATCTGGTATTGCCATATTTTGCCGCAAAATAATATTAAAAAGGAGGTGAAACAAAATCCCTAGAAACCACATTGAATAGAAGCCAGTAGAACAATCTGCATGCCATTTAAGCATCACTTAGATTGGTAGAAAACATACAAAACAATTCTGAAAATGTAACTTGTCAAGGTTGAACATGTTTTTTTGTTGAGAGAGAGGTTGGTTTTCCTTTTTCTCTTTTTTTCCCCCTTTTTTTTTTCTTCCAGCACGATACACAAGTGAATACTTTTCATCTGTGCTGATATATTTTCTTTACAATGTTGCAGTGTTACTTCATACTTGAAATTTCTCAGGTTGGTGACTGTGTCTTGCTTTTCCAGAACTCTGCAGGAAGCAGAAGACCATACCAGGAAACAAATACCTGTCTGTGACCCCACTAAAACTGAGAAAGCCCTTGATTCTGGTCACGAAGAGTCAGATATCTTATCAAGTCAGGAAGAGATGTTTCCTGAGAATAATGCAACAGGTAACAATAGACAAGCAGAGCCAAAATGTCCATCCAAGACATCACCATAATCATCATCCCTACTTCATCTATTTGGGCATGTAGTGTTTTAGGGTGCAGAGTGCTGTGAGTGTTTTTCACGTAATTTCTTCTAAAATTGAGAAAGCTTTGGAAATGAAAGGCCGCAGCCTCTTTCAGTATACTATGGAGCAATGTCTAAATGTGACTTGTTGTTAGAACAGTTACACTGGCTTGTTAAATCATTCTATTTCCTTTCTTTCTGTGCCCCTTGAATTAAAAAAACCCCAAACAACAAGCCAAAAAATCAAACCCAAACCCTTTTAGCCTTTACTGAAACTGGCAATAATAATGCTCACCTTTTGTAGTGACACACAGTATAAACCGTGGATAAGTATTGTAGGCAAATATTGCAGACTTTCTTATGCATGGTAACTTTGGCAAAACATTCCACCTTACTCCTTGGAGTTGGCCTTTTTGTTTGGGATAGGGCAGGATCCTGCAATCAAAATCTTTGTACCACAATTTTCATCGGTCTTACTTGTCATCTGGGTTAATGTTGCTTCCCTGTGAGAGAATAGATTACATCAAACAGGATCAGGAGGGAGGTCATCACTGTATGTCTTGCTAGGAGGATGTCTATGTCAGGTTTTGGTATCCACCACTGCAAGGCTAATAAAGAAATGGAAAGGTTTTTAAGAATCTTAATAGTGAAATGCCTAGAAAATAAAGTTTTGAAAGGCAACTTTGTCACAGTTTGTAAAGCACGAGCTAAATGAGTCTCACTTTGTTTTTTGTTTAGTTTTACTTTGTGCATAACTGTGTCTATACCAGTATGATCTTGAGCATTTATCCAGGAGATTCAGTGACGACCTCCTATTCGCGCTGAGTCAGCAGGCAATGCAAGGTGTCTTTTCTTGTAAGAACCTCGCCTGTATTTGCATTCTAGTGCTGGGTCAAATGTGCTGGTATCAGAGCCATTGGGGACTTTTCTTTCAAAATTCCCAAGTAGGAAGACCTGTACAGTCTGGCCTGATACGTTTGTACCTATAGAACAGATTTTTATCTCTTTCATCTTACACTATATTATGCTCACATTTCCCATACTGAACTCTCATGTAAAGTCCTTCTCCAGCTCTGTGTGAAAATCAGCTTGTCCTTGCCTGCCTGAGAAGTAACTGTGCAGAGTGTCAGTGTCATTCCTCAGAGTTTTCCAATCAGCTTGGTTATTAGCTTTCTAATTCTATTTCCTTTTGTTCAAAACCACTGCAGGGAGCGGCTCTCTGATAACCAAGGTGGAAGAGGGAAGTTCTCTGGCGTGCACCCCCGCCCGCAGCCTGCAGCTCCTGCAGCTCTCTGGACAGGGACCCCTTGTACAGGAGAGTCATTCCACGTAAGCAAAAAATCCACAAGCCATTGCAATAGCTTAATTGCAATAGTGCATTTCCACCGCTCTTCTCTTTATTCAAAGACACTGATTTTAAGCAATCAGTGTTTCGATTTTGTACTGAGAGGAGCATAGCTTTATTTTGCGACGAAATGAACTCGTGATGCCTATATGGTCAATGGCCATTTCTCAAGTCTCTTGCTAGCGAACACCTGACACTCTCATTTTGTAAGAAGACTCCTATTGTGACAAGCTGGAGCTACGCTTGGGGAGAAGTTAATGCATTTTGTAGTGATGCACGCTCTTCTTGTCCATGTTCCTTTTTCTTGGTCTGCAGTGTGTCTTCAGGCCAAGTTACTCCTCCTCCTGTTGCCTTCGGATCCAATGCTCTTGTCCCCAGCAGTCCTACTGAGCAGGAGCAAGCAAAAGGTAAAATTTTCTGCGTGCTGGTCTGTGGTGGTGTTTGTCTGCTCTGGTTTAGTCTGAGCGTGCAGCCTTTTCAAATCCTGCTAAAATTATATTTAAAGAGTAAAACAGGATTGTGAGCACTGAAAGAGGCAGATGAAGAGAGGTCTGGTTTTGAGTCAGATGCTGATGCGCTGTCGATGTTTCCTGCATAGGTATCATAAAATTAGTACTGTCAGCTAGCTCCCCTTCACTTGAAAGATGGGAATTACTTTGTATGGGATACAGATTGCTGCTTGCAATTGTCCTCCTTTCTTGTGGGCAAGCCTTTCTTGCTACAGACAGGTGTCTGTATTAAGTATATACTGTTGGGGGAATAGAAAGGACAGAGGAGGACTGCATCGTAACAATTACTTTACCTTAACTTGGATGACTTGCACAATATTTCAAAAAGCTTTTGTATATTATATGTGTGTGTTCTAGAACACCATTCCAAAGAGGGATTGTTCAGTATCAAGAACCTTGGTTCTTAAATGTTTTCTCTAAGCACCAGTTGGCATGAGGGATAAGATATCCATCCACGCAGACTTTTAGTATGATACAAAATCGCCATTCATTTCTGTGAGATCTCTGTAACAGAATGTGAAATACTTTTAGAATAGATATTCTCAGCCAGTGTCTGAATTTGGTTGCATTTTAATAAAGATAACAAAAGGAAAATAAAACCTCAGCGAAATGCTTTTTATGAATTTCAGATACCTTTTTCTAATTGTACAAGTTCCAGACCTGTAGCAGAATAGTTATATGGATTCTTAACAAAACACTTCCCTCCCTGCCCACCTTGGGTTTAAGGGTATGGATGACTGATTCTAGATTCACCCGTTAAAGTATGAGAAAGTTGTATGTGCAGTTGAAGACAAGTCTTGTAAGAGAATGATGGAAACTCTAGGCGCAACGCAAGAATTTGCTAGTAATGTATTTTCTGCTCTTTCAAACCAGAAGAACAGATGGATATATCTCTCCCAGCAGCAGGAAGAGAGCCGACGCAGAAGCAGAGAGGAGATACGCTAGTGGAGATGGCCATCCCATGCATCCCACCAGGACCTCTTGTGCTGCCACAGGCTTCAACTCCAGTGTCCCAGAGTGCTCCAACCTTCTTTCCTGGATCTTTACCTATACCATCACAACCAGAGTTCTCTCATGTAAGTGTTCATGTAGATATCTTTTCAGAGGTTTTTATATGGCTGTTGCAGAAGGTTTGTGTTTGAATCAGCCTCTGTGCTTCTGTGTTGAGCTTCCCTACTAAGCTAGTTCTCATGAGCTTCCCTGTTCCCACCAGTAGCAGTTATATATTGTTCATAGTGTGTGGCAGTTTATCCGGCAGAGAAAATGCGGAACAGCTTACGAGGGCATAGTGAGTTACTGAACGTAAAACTTGTTTTCTTTTAGTCTATGCTAGAAACATTTCTTGTGCTTTTTTCTCCTGTCTTTGAAAGGCTACTGCTTTCTGATGTTGACCCAGGTGTTCTGTATCTCGAACTGTTATAAATTAGACTTTTGTCAGGATAGACCTTAGCATCATTTGTCATGGAGAAAATGAAGCTGTTTTGTAATGAAACATTTGTATTCCCCTACAAGTCTAGACTTCATTTACAGCGTTTTTCCAGTTGCTTATTCTTACTATCTGTTGTTTCCTTGATTCTGGAAGTTATTGTTGTTCAAAGAGATTTAACAGACAGTCAGTGGCTTTATAGCTTAATATTACAGATTTCATTAACTTAAGGCAGAAGATAAAGGTTACACTAGAGGCTTCAGTAGTTGAAGCAGGGCTTCTCCTTAGGTGAAAGTGGCTTTCATGCTAATCTGATAGATTCCTCCAGAGAATCTTTCCGGAAACTTTGGTTGTTTGCCTGAAAATAGCTACTGATTTGCAATACTTGACTCGTACTTCATGATTTGGTAGTATTAGAGGTGTACCAAAGATTCGCTCTCACTTTGCCACAGAGGTACTAAAAGGTAATGGGTGGTGATAATTTTTCTCGATAAGAACGGGGCAGTTATGACTCATACAAACTGGGGGGGCTGGTTTGGGGCTTTTTTTTATCTGTGGTTTTGTGCTGAGTTTCCTCTGCTCCATAATCCAGCATAACATTCTAGGAAAAACACACAGTCCAACTAGATGCTCCTTGGTGCTCCACGTCCTGCTTTTTTCATTTTAGGATATCTTTGTTCCAACGCAGAGCCCAGAGAAGAAGCCTGAAAGAGAAGAAAAAGCTGCTGGTTTAACCCATTTATGCTTACCAGGAGATCTCTCTGGATCCACAGATGCGTTGTCAAAGGTGTCTGCAGGTGACTCTGTGTCACAGCCTTCTGAGTCCTGTAAGCTGATGCTTTCTGCAAGTGAATGTAGCCAGACCACACACACAGACATCAGTTCAGGCTCTCTGAACACAGGCCAAGACAGCGAAGCCACACAGGCAGAGACAATTTCTGAACACAAGGCCTCAGACTTGAAACTCTGTTCTGCGGAGAATGACGACAAAAAAGTGAGGCTGGATGCAGGTGATCAAGCCCCCTCTGAAAACTCTGAAAAAGCAAAAAAGGAGGATTTACACGCTGCAGGAAAGCCTGTAATGCAGTCGGTCAGTGCAGATGTGGCAGGAGATGGGTCGTTAGCCCCTGCAGCTGATCAGGAGATGGAGTGTATTTCTGGAAGTCAGGCTGCTGCAGGTCAGCCTGGTCTACCTGAGATTTTGTCGTACACTCAGGGTAGAAAAGCACAGTGTGAGGATTATGCATTGGAAGAGACTTCTGAACCTGAGGCGGTTCCTGAGACTCAATGTGATGAACGAGAAGAAAAACTGCAAGTAAAAGAGAAGCAAATAGATGAAGATGGGTCCCTTTCTCAGAAGTTTCTTCTTGAAAGGGAAGTACAGTGTCATGAAGATATGGAAGTGGAATTTGCTGATGGTTCTTGTAAATACAGCCAAAAATTGTCTCATCAGGCCCAAGAAGTAGAAAAGATTGGACCTGAAAGCCAGGGAGAAGAAACTTCAAAAGGTTGTACTTTAGGCACTGGAGAGGCAAAGGGCATAGATAAACTGTCCTTTAAGGCTGCTTCGCAAAACATGCCAAAGCTCAATAAAATTTTATCTAAGCCTTCTGTAGGGGAGTTACTGGAACAGCACAACAATTTGTTTCCCAAGTTAAAGGGTGACGTTCCGTCGGAAGTGGTGTTGTGTGCCAAAAATCATCCATGTCGTTCAGAATTAGGACAGATAATGGTAACAGAGAATCAGCCACCACCTCAGGAGAGAGGGGTTGACGTGCTGGTGACTCGGCAGGAGAATCAGGTGCCAGAGAATACGGAGGACGCTGTTATGGAGCAGGAAGAGCAGCCACAGCCACAGGAGAAGGCAACTGCTAATTCCCCCAGCCCTTCCAGTGGTAAGTGGAATTTAGGTTAGTAGCTCACCGATGTATATTTTGAGTAATGTCAAGGACAGCTGTGTACAATCCTCAGTGATTTCAGGGAACGCTGATCTTGGATGCGTCTTGAACAACCCCTCTTCAGAGCGGCACTACAAGTTACTGTGGTACATGCATAATGTGCCTTTACTCTCCCCTTTGTCACACCACTGCAGGCAACAATGATAAGGCCATTCTTGTTCCTAACACTCCTGCTGTTTTACGGCAGAAACGCAGAGCAGCTTTGAAAACTCAGAATGTTGTGACCTTGCCAGTGCTCAGGGGTATTTATAACTCTTTTTTCCCCCCCCTCCAGAAGCAGCAACGGTAGTGTCCTTGAAAGGAAAAGGGTGTGTGGTAGTCTGTACTTTCCCTCTTGTAGGTCTCCTTACTACTTTTTTTTTTTTCTTTTTTTTATTCTTGGAGGAAAACTTTCTTTGTGGGGGTGTATAGAACAGCTTTGAGCTAGCAACTGATACAGCAAATTTGTCTTGAGATTATTTTAAAGTAGAGCGGCTTTTCACTCACGCGTAAGCTGTGGCTCGGCAGGTATTGTCATGATGTGTAGAAATCCCTTTAACATGCTGTGGTGTAGTTGTACAGGAAACGTGGGATGTTATACCTGAGTTTTGTGGAGCTTTTGCCTCTTAGTCGGCTTCATTTTAAAATGCAGAGTTCTGTACTTCTCAAATGGGGAAGTAATAGAAAACAAAGTTTTACGAGAACTTTGTCTTGAACCATGCATATTTTTGAGATCTAAGTAATCTTTCATTACACTGCAGGATCAGAGAGTGAGAGTTTTCCCCTCTTAGGGTGATGGTAGATGACTTTGAGTCTCCTGAATTGGTGATTATGAAAGTTGAGAGTCTGAAAACATTAGTTGTCAGTAGATGATGGTTGTCTTTACATCTTCTGAACAGACCAGTATGTTAGTAGAGGTTTATTTAACTCTTTTCTCTGAGTTGCTGGGTAATTTATGCTCTGTGAATTATCTAAGTCCTTCAGTTAGAGTACAATGGAAGATGAATAGAATTGAGTAGTCCTGTTAGAATTAAATGAGATGCCTGGCAGGGAAGATGTTTGTGAATCATGTGATAGATTGTGATTCAATCTGATAGATTGTGATCACTAGTCTGTGATTTTGATTTGTGGAACTTGGAAAGCTGTGAGCTAGATAGAATTTCTCTTACCACGTAAAGGTTGTGGTATTGTTATATAGCCCTGTAGTCTGTTCTTCAGAGCTTTGTTCAAAGTGATCATGTTTTCTAGTTTTTCCTTTTGAGATATTAGTGTAAGATGCACGGCTTAAGAAACACTTCCTAACACTTAGCCTTCTTTTTCCCCTTTACATACCCAGTTGATAACCAGTCTGAATAATTTTCTGTTCTTTGTCAGTGAGGGACATCTCTCTTATTTTCTCTGCCAATTTATGTTTGCTTTCTTTTTTTTTTTGAGAGCGAGCTGTACATTTCTTCAGAACTTCTCTCCGCAAGTCCAGTATTTTTTGTTACTGTTTTCTGAACTACTTGTTTAATTTCTCCAGTTACAAACTGATCCTTACTGCCATGTACGGCAGCTTTGGCTGTTTCTTCCTAAAAGCCTTTTGAGCTCGTTCTTATATGGTTCCCTCCCCTTTTCTTCAGTTCTTGTGACCTTGAACCGTGCTGACTTCTGGAACATGTGATCCTGTTTGGAAAGGTCAAAATGGCAGATTTCAAAAAGAAGCAAGATGGAGAGCTTTCTTCTTTATGTCTGAACAGAAGTAGGTGAGATGACTTTGAAGTGCTAGATGGAGACTTGGATGAAAAGGGATTGAGTGTAATACTTATGTGTGTTTTCCATAACAACTTTGCTGACAAGTTTGAGAAAGATAACCATTTAATAGTATGGAACTGGTTGGTGAGAAGAATCTCAAGATACTAAAAATAGGATGAAGGTAGTATCTTACATTGTAAGATAAGAATGACAGGTAAATACTGATACCTGCAGAAGTTAGATTACAGTGAGGTGTGGAGAAAAGGTTTCAATGCTTATGCAGGCCATCAGTTTTGGAGAGGCTTCCAGCAAAAGGTAACAGCAGTTTTCAAACCAGACTTTGCCATAGGTATCTGTTGACCTATTCTAAAACAAAATAAAGCTCAGATTATTTTCAAGGAGTATGGATGCTTGTGGCTGCAGCTGGTTAACATCATTGACACCCGAGAACAACTTCTGCAGTCGTTACTTTATTTTGAGCTAAGTGTGTGTTTAGTGATGTAAAAAGTCCGATACTTTCGGGGTTCTGATAGCTTTTTTGTTTAGATTTAAATATTCCCCTTGCCCAATAATGTAGTCATATGAATTAATCTGCATTGTTTAGCACTGCTTAATATGTCAGTTATCACAGCAATTTAAATGGTGTAACTTTTGCACCTGTTCTTCTCAATGTGGTAGGACCAGTCAGCTGTTTGGGGGCTTATTTGGCTTTGTGTTCTTTAACATCCCATTACTAGTGACCATCACGTTCTTTCAGAATGTTGTAGCAAACCGCTTCACTGTTGAGCTTCAAAGTAGAGTATTTCAGTTGGCCCGAAATGCAGTGTTTTGGGGTTTTTTTTAATTTAGTGCATTCTCTGACAGCAGAGTCTTTGTTGGCTTAGGGAGCTGGTGCTAAGCAAGTAATATGCTGGGGGCAGTTTTAGTGAGTTGTTTTGTCATTCAGGACAGTAGTGTCAGAAATTTCAGATTTAAGTTCTTGATTTGTGGTGTTTAGATGTGTGTTAGCAACATCTTATCCAAATTTTGGAGGCTGCCTCTCTAATGCTATTTAGGGAAAAGTTTCAATATTGTTTAGAAGTGGTACAATTGAATTGTGCTGTATTTTTCAAATTAGGAAAAAAAAGCTTCCGTCACACATTTTGGAGACTGCACACAAAATATGAATCACCAGGGCTTGAGCTACTGTGCGGACCAAGAAGGCCAGCTTCTTTGTTAGCGTTAGATTATTCTGTTGCCGTTTTTGTTGGTGGTGGGGTAGGGTTTTTTCCGTCTTCCCCATGCAGTGGCTCACAGTAGGTCATTGTGCCTTTGTGATAACCGAGCTAGACTGAAAATCACGGTCTCTGTGAACTGAGATGCTACAACAGTCAGAAGGACAGTTACACCACATCAGTCTAGCTTGGTATACACATTCCCCCAATATTGAATGGCAGATGCGCGTGGATGAGTATAAGGGCAAAAATGCAGTGGGGAGAGACAATTCTGGGGAAGTCGTTCTTTCACCGTCAAGAAAAGTACGTTCTAGGAACATGCTGAGTCTGAAGTGATGTCTTTGTTTTTTGATATCTTGGATAGGTGTGTGTTTTCTCCCCCACCATCTAATTTCTGTGTGTGTGTTTTTTGAAATTCTGTGAACTTTTAGACTTCAAGGCTTCCTGCAGTAGAAGTTTGACAGCTTAAATTATAGACTGGGTAAAAAACCAACTCTATTTCACCAAGTGTTAGTTTCATTTGATGCCCCCTAATTCTGATAACTTTTAAATCCAAGAGCTTAAATTTTACGTAGAAACATGTACATGGCAAGAATGAAGGAACTTGATATTAACATCAGAAAATTAATTTCCCTTCTATTGAGTCTATTAGGGAAGAACAAAGGTTGCAGGAACTTAAATGTTATTTAACATGAAGCTGAATGATGAAGTTTTAGGTGCAGTATTCTTAATTTCCTTTAACTGACAGAAGGAAAAAAGCTTTATTATATAGAAAATAATGCTTTAAGGTATCTGGTCAAAATACTGGTCAGGAAGTTCAAAGGTGTTCTGATCCCATTGCATTTTGTGATCTCAAATTAACTTTTCTGTGAACAAGTCCAGGGCATTTGGTATGTTGGGACTGCATGTTTCTTAAGACAATTTGGCATAGTTAAGAGAGCAGTACTGGTCTTTGAACTTAAGAACAGTATAGGTTTTATTAAATAAAATAATGTTTGCCAGTACACTGATAAAATGATGATAAAATAAAAGTGAGTAGCTGTAGTTCCATAGCAAGGTTGAATGTAACATTCTACTTCAGTATGGCCTTTCACAGAGTTCACAATCCTCTTCCTATTCAAGAGAGCGTGAACAAATTGTGTTTGACTTGATGTAACATTTCCCTTGTTATATTGTACTTGAAATGTTTTTTCTTAGATAAATCAAAGTGCAACTTAAACACATGCCACTTGGATGGATTTACTTTTGAAAGAGAACAATAAGCCAGTGTTTGGAGAAAATGAACTCAGAAGTTAATGCTGGTGGTCGTGTTTTGCGCATTTGTGTTATGCTGAAGGGCTGATCTGTGTTAGGAGAGAGTTCAGGATTTCGAGGTGTTCTGCCTGCTGTCTTCAGACTCACAAAGCATGGTGGGAAAGTGTGTAGAGTGATATTTGTTCTCTTAGCATCGCTCAGTCCTTAAGATGTGAAGAGCTTTAGAGCATCCCTCTTCTCTTAAAGCAGTTTTGTTCTCATAGTAGTTATTTCCAACAGGAGTCTAATCCCTTATCAGCAGATTATGAAGCATACGTCAGTAAGCACAAACAAACTTTCGGCGAGGACTAGAAGGATTTGGAGAAGAGTCCAAGAAGCAGGAGTAGATCCTGAATGGTGAGGTTTGGGGGGTGTCTTTTTGGTATTGAAGTTGCCTGAATAAGATAGTAACTAGTAGTTACTCTACTAAAAAATGCTCCAAGACCAGTACATGATAGAATATAGGGGTACGGAAAAGAAATTTACTTATTGAAGTCTGTTTCTAGGACTCTATGGAGTTTATAGAAGTTGTGGTTGTCCCTGAAACCTTTTTTGTAGATTGTACAGTTTTGTACTTCCAAAACTTTATTCAGAAAGTTTTCTTTTTACTGGTGATATAAAATAAAGAAGAAACAGATAAGCAGTGCAGTTAACATAGTTATGATAAAGTTTAAGCGTGCCAGGTTAAATAGAGTCGTGTTGTCAAGCTCTTAAATCTTTTTAACATTGCGTCAGGCCTGGCTAGAGTGATGATTCTAATCTGGAAGACTTCTGGAAGTAAAGTTATTTCTTATTTTCTGATGGGGTCCTTTTGATATATCACAGCTAGATATGAATTACCTATGGAGAAAAAAAACGTGTAACCAAGCTTTTGTCCCATCTATTAAATAGTTGTTCTAGTGAGTTAAGAACAGAGCCAAGAAAGGGCTTTTTGAAAGAGAAAGCAAAAGTTCTTAAGTAGAAGGCATGGGGTTCTTTGGGGTGGTGGTTTTGGTTTGGTTGTGTTTTTTTTTCCCTCCCTTCAGCATCCACAGGAGAGAGAGTGGCTGTCCGCTACTGCTAGGCTCCTCTGCTGATCTTCAAGTGGCTGAGAGCCACAGTGGACATGTCACATCCCCTCTTTGCCCAGAAGAGAAGAGGGTGATAGCTCTGCTTCACTTAGTTTGACTTGGAGTTGGGAGACTCCTTTGTCTCCTTCCATTGCGAGGGTGCAGTTTTGTGCTATGCTGGTAGTTGCCATCTGCACTGTGCTAGAAACATCCAGCTCCCCCATCGAAGTGTTACCTGAGCAAATGAAATAGCTGAACGCTGAAAGATAAAAGGAAGTGTAATAGGGTGCTGGTTTTAAGGACATAAGAAAAGCGTGTAGAGAGAATTAACCTTCTTTCATTTTTACAACGGTTCATGCAGTTATGGGAAAGCAGTTAAGCTTTTGCGGATACACTTTTTTTCAGGTCTTGTGAATGTGAAAGCTTCATTGCTTTTTCCAGTGGTATCTGTTGGTTTAGTAACTGGATTGTCTCTTAGTAAAATGCAGGCTGATCATTTCATTAATTCTTTCGATCATTTGTTATTAGCCTGTGAAATGTGGATTTGTGGGCTAGAAGGAATCGTAGTAGCTAGATCAATCAAAATTCAGTGAAGTTTCTAAAGACTTCAGATTTTGAATAAAAGACTTGACATGGAGATCTGCTATATATCATGATATGACAGGCGTTCATAAGCTGTTTGTGACAAATGGTAGTTGCCCTTTTGATATGTGTTGTATCCACGAAGTGTGAGTACCATCGCACTGTGAAATACCTACCCACTGCAAAAATGCACTGAAGTCCTTAGTTGGTCTCAAGGATGTTGCAATTGCTGACCCGTATCTTTAAAACTTGTGACAGCAGGGCAGCTGCTGGGTTTTAAAGTTTTCAAATGGACAGCAGATAGCTTTTCACTTGTCAGGGTTTGGGTTTTTTTCCTGGGAGTGTATTTATGGCTTCATTTTCCACAAGGTAGTTGTGTGAATCATATGTCAGGGACTTGTGTAACTGGAGAATGATGCACTGCATCTGGGTATAACTAGAAGTTGTACCTGAATACCTACTGCTACCTCTTGAAGCAACTTGAATTTGTGTTCTTACGGCGTTAACTAACAATTTTCCAATACTGTTTACTTTTTGGGTTGTTTTTTTCTTCACACATGCTCCTTAAAATTCACAAAATACATAAATTGTGACTTGCATTATTCAAGTAATATCTGGAAGGAAATCCAAAGAATTAATACAGTTTTAGGAAAAAGGGAAAAGGAAGGATAGTGACAAAGATGATGAAGATCTATTTTGACCTCAGTGTGCAGAGGAAAGGGTTATTCTGTTGGTTTTGTTAAATACTTCTATGCAACTTGGAAAGAATGCAGCCCGCAAGTTACTGATATGTGATGTTTAAGGTTTGCAAGTAGTTGGCATGGGGCGAGGCAAAAGGAAGGAGCATTTTACTAGGTTTTTAATGTATTTTACCTGTTAAATCCTGCAAGATGTGCACCTGGTAAATCCCCCAAGGCATGGTTTCCCTGATGGGATGGGCTGCCTCCGCCAGTAGACCCTGCAGACCTGGAGACTGCACAAGAAGGGGCAGAAGTATTGGAGAGGACAGGAGGATGGGGCCAGCCCTTCTGGTGGCAGCCTGCAGCTGGTTATGAAACTGCAGGAGCTGTTATTTCTCTTAAAGATTACTTTCCAGGCAAGTTTCTGCTGTCATCATCTAACCTTTAATTGACAGCTACTAATTGTTCGGGCTCATAGGCAGCTATCTGAGGTGTTATCTACGGACCTTTATCCAAGGCTGTTTGATGATAAAGCATCACTCTGTCTAAGTTTCAGGTTGTTAATTCAGGCAATGCGTACCTCTGCCAATTCACTTCTGTCTTAACCTTCATTTCTGTTTCTGGCCTCATCTCCCTTTTCCGTGGAAAATCCTGAGTGTTTCTGAAGCAAAGCTGCATTCTGTAAAAGTCCTGTTCTTGTCAGGATATCTAGTCTCGCTTTTATGTAGCGCCTGGGGACAGCTGCATCAAGTTGACCACAGCCCAGATTTTCACCGAGAGAGATTTTGTGCACAAAACATGAGGAATGAGGAAGATCGGTTAGAGTGGCTGTCCTGAAACCAGTAGCTGTTCAGGGGGCTTTTGTGAAGGACAGCACCAGGGTTATGCTTTTCCCCATTTCCACAGGACAGTGAACCTGCCTTTTTGGTATTTGAACCACAGTAGCCTCCTCAAATTACTAATCCTGGCATTCTCTGTCTCTTTAGGAACTCCGTTTCATTTTACTTTGCCGAAGGAGGGTGACGTCATTCAGCCCTTGACCAACATAACACCTCCTCTTATTGGCCAGCTTAAAATGGGACCCCGAAGACACAGCACACCAATTGGTGAGTTTGACCCGAACAGCTCTTTTCTGCAGTGAAAACCTGTTTGGATGCTTTTGATTCTTGATGCGGGGTCTGATGGGATGACTCAAACCTACCTTGGCAAAACCCACTGCTGTTCTTTGGTGGGGAGCTCATCCCTTCTCTGCGCTTTCCATGTTAACTTCTCTCCCTGGTCTCTGGGGGAGGTGTTTGCTCCCTGAGTACGGAGTGGTATCGAACCCGTCTTCCTTGCAGTCATTGTGCTCACGCATACAACTTCATGAAAGAATGCAAAAGACCCCTCTGAGCGGTGAAAGAGCTTCGACCAAAAGAAGATTGTTCCCAGTATTCATCATCCTTTAGCAGGATTTTCTCTGCTAGGTTCACAAAACAACACCCTGCATTTGCTGGATGAAGGGAAGTGTGTATTTCTGCTTGGGTAATAGTAAAGTATTCGCTCCCAAGCTAAGGATGATACCTGTGCTGCAGAACTTCCGTCCTTCAGAACTCTAGATAGGAATTTCCACCACTGCACTATCGCTGCTAATGCATGCAGTGAAGCATCTTCAGAACAGAACCGGGACCTGAACCCCAGCAGTGTGAATGACAGTACCTACTTCTAATTTTACTTTTTTTTTCCTATTTTCAGTGGATGATAGTTGCCCAGACAGCACTATAGCAACTAGTGATGTTACAGCAGAGGGCACCATGGCGACCAACAATGTCACTGTGGAAAGTGCAGTGGTAACAGCAGATGTGTCAGAAGTGTGTGAAAAAGGAGATTCTCGTGTGGTTGCTGAGGCTGATGCAAAACTCTCTCTTCGAATGAACCTTGTTACCCCTGTGAATGATGGGAGCGAGGAGTCCCTGCCGTTCAGCTTGGAAAGTAAGAGGATGAAACCTTGAAATACACAGGCCCTGCTAGATCTCACCCCTAACTCAAAATCTCCTTGTGGTATTCTCCAAGACAGTCTCTGAGTCTCTGTAATTTTTCTCATTTTTCTTTTTAGGCAGTGTCACTTAAATTTGTTTCTATGTTTCTGCAATGCTCTAAGCAAGGATGAGGTGAGAGGAGAGGCCTCTGTTGTGAGGAGAGGTGTTTCTAGCAGACTAAAAAATTGTGATGTATAGTGGCAATGTCACAGGACGGGAACTGGAGTTTGATTGTATTGGGAGATAAAAGATTTTAAAAGTATAGTCTGCATTTTAATTGGCACAGCATTTTAATTGGAACAGTGGCATTCAGTCTAATAGTCTGAAACTTGTAGAAACTCAGGTCTATGATGAGAAGTTGGGGGGGAGGCCTGGGCACCCTTTGTCCACCATTACTCCGGCTCTCTGCTCACTGAGTGTGGCGGACTGGGAAGAGGCAGGAGAGGTGGTTCAGGTGACGCAGAAATAATCCTTCCCTTCCTCCTTGTTTCAGAGCCTACGGCCAGCGATGGGAAAGATGGATCCTCTGCTGCTGCCGGGACTGCTGCCAGGTAACTGGGCTTGTTGCTGTGCAGAGTGAACAGGAAGGTCTGGGTAATCCTTCTTCTGCTCATGGCCAGCAGCAGGGGGGAAAAAAAAATAAAACGAGACATACAAGCAGGGAACGCTTTTAGCAGTAGCCACAGCATCAATGTCTTAGCTCTCACAACAGGTTTTAAGTACATGGGCAAGGTGGGTACTCTTTCTGCTCTTTCACTACAGACTTTGTGCTTCCTAATAATGCCAGCGTTCTGCCTCCTCCCGATTGTAGTCAAAGCAGAAATTCAGGTCTTGGGCAGTCTGGAGTGCGAGTCTGCCCTATCGGCCTTTTAAGTTTCAAATACGTGGTTTTCTGATTTCTTTCCTTATCATGCAGTTTTTCTGCAAATAATCTCCAAGGTGTTCTGAAGGAGAATCCTATTTTTGATATGAAGCTGATAGAAATATAGCCGGGTCACCGATACACTGAAATCACAGTTTATCGTGTTAACCAAAACCTGTAACTCCCTTGGTCTTTTGACTTGTATATGTTTATCTTATTTCACCTCACATATAATGCCTAGCATTGCTTGATTTTAGCTTTTTTAGATTTTAGATTTGTAAGTACTAATGAGAATCTTGGGTCAGAAGATAGTGACCTGTAGTCATCTGAGTGAAGAATAATGGTTTGAAGCAGTGAGAAGACTTTGAAATAAACTCAGTATCCGTTGTCACAGGATTGCATGCTGGATGGTAATCATGCCTCTTCGGCGCTGAGGATGAGTGGCAGTCGTTCCTCACTGGTTGAGGATGGGTTGCCTTTGTAGGTATAGGTTGAACTTGATCTCTCAGGGTCTGCTTTATGACTGTCATTCCCAGTATTTTTGCAGCGTCATGAAAATTCTGAGAAGTAAGCCATAAATGGTCTGACTGTGTTGTCCCCTGGTGGGTACCAGAAGTAGTAGACAGTGAAACTCCTGATGGTGCTGCAGCTTTCCACACTGCATTTTCTGGAATCGTTACACTGCTCTTGACTGTTAGAATGTCTGCAGAAATGCTCCTGCAATTGCAGCTTGTTTCTTGACCTTTGAGACTGACCATCTCACTCATTCTGTGGCTGTATAGGGTCAACAGGCTCAATAGCAGTTGTTGCTTTCCCAAGGGGCTAGAGAACTCTTGTTTTGCTGTGTAAGGGATTTTCTCACTCCCTGATGCTTGTTTGTTTGTTTGTTTGTTTGTTTTAAATCTGCACTGCTAGCTCCCAGAAAGCATCATCTGTGTTTAGTCGTGTCTGTGAAGTTCGTCGAGAGGATGAGGCCAGAGGTCATGGTCTTTCCACTTCTCCATTTAGGTAACTCCTCACAGTCTTTGCCTGCCAGTCCTGGTTGGATTTATATGCACATGTGCTTTTTCTACATCAAAGAAATTTCTCTAAGTCATTGTCTTTGGGTGACTTAGAAGGTTGGGGACAGCGGGGTAAGTATAATACTGTCTGTTTGTATCTCCCATGGTAATCAGACTCACCTTTTTGACTGAGCAGCATTGTGGTTACAGCTGGCTAATATGCTTTGGTAAAATGTGGGGCTTGAGAGAACTAAGATCATGCTTACACCTGTTCAAATACCTTTTCTTTCTCCTGTTCCAAGATCTTCTGACCTATTGTGTTTGTTGTTGTTTCTGCTATTGTTTCCCTTCCAAATCTATGGATTTTTTGCTGTCTCTGCTTGCACTGAAAAGGCCTGTATTGCTGCATATCTTATGGTGGTAAGGATGCTGGCTGGAGGACCAGGTACAGAAATCTGCTTCTTCAACAGCATTTTCCATTCTGTCTTTTGATGGGGCAGTGAGGTCTTGGTCTACGGAGAAAGACTAACCTGTATTTCAAGAGCACTGAACAGTTACAGTAAAGACTGTAATGAATGTGGAGTTCCAGTGCTGGTACAGTACATATAGAACTGAAGACAGTCACTCCTCGAAGTCCTCAAGTGCACGAGGAAAGCCAAATGTATACTTCTAGTAAGGCTTGGTATACTGTCCCATATAGTACCTGATAACATTTTTGACAGGGCAGACAAATTCTAATGAAAACATTAGACAGCATTTGCGTTTATGCTCCTGCCTCCTCTTCCTAGGCGTGATCACCAGTTTCAAGCCAGTGAAGTGCCGAAGCAATCTGTAGCAACTCCAAGATGGCATGACTTCAGAAGCACGTTGCGTAGTTGGTTCCTGACGTGTGGACTATAGATTGCTTTATTAGTGTTTGGAAAAGCACATAGTTCTCTATAGGGGTCAGCGGTCCTTCTTGCTGCCACGTGAATCACTTGAGAGATGTTGAAAGGTTATTTTAAAATTTGAGACTTGCTGAGTAGTGGACGATCTTAAGCAATAGAAAGGCTGCCAGGGATTTTTTTTTTTTAATACTACTTTCATTTGAGTAGCAACATATTGGTTGTCTTGCCTTTTTAATCAATAATTTTGGTCTTTATATAACTGGTTTGCAGGGGGAATCTGTTCAGTTTTCCTGGCACACAAGAAGATGCTGAACTACATAAAAATCCCAGCGGATGGCAGTACCAGCAACACAAGGCAGATGACAGTGGTGGACAGGTCCCAGGTCCTCAGGGGGTGCAGCAGGACTGCCATCAACAACCTTCTGGTGCAGAGGATGGGGAGTCTGTGGAGACTGGTATTGTAAGCACTCAGACAGAAGAAGGGAGGAGAATGCAGAAGAAACCAAGTAAGGCTGTTAAAATTGATGAAAGCCGAGAGAGGTGGGCGAACACCAAGAATAAAGGTATTCAAACTACAGGAGACTCTGTTTGTACCCCGACAACTGCTACGGCAGCAACACAAACATCGGAAGAAATCTGTAGGCAGGTGGAAGTGGGAACCAGTATGTCTGGGCAAAGACCTGGGCGACAAGATGCGAATATCCAAACCGAGGAGAGTGGGGAAAAGCTTGTGAATGCGTCTGAAGAGGACACGGACTCTCTGCACAGTCAGGTGGGATGAAGGCTGCCTGTATTTAATTTTACTGGTTTAGAAACAGTAAAGCATCCCTTCAGCCAGTAAATTCACTAACAGTAGGTTCTCTGTCGAAAAAAGACAAAAGACCACATTAAAATGTTAGTGTCACAAGCTTTCCTGTATTAACTGTGCACAACTGCTGAAGTTGCAATACTCAGTGGGCAGCATAATTTTAGGAATTAAATGTCTCCATATTTATTTTCTGGAAAAATATGTCAAATTTTGTTTGTGTGAGGGTGAGGGGGTGTCCAGATGTAGTTAACACTGTAAAAAAGTTTTCATTTTTTGTTGGATGGAGATGGGAGTTATATGAAATTTTGAATGAAGGGTTAGATGCCTTCTGTTTTGCCCCAGTTGACTTCTGACAGCTTGCTCTGTCACTCCATCCAATGTCACTGGATAAACACAGGAGGTGAGAGCTCCTCTGCAGAAGTGTTCTAACAAGATGAATAACTTTGAGTTAGTATTTCAGAAAGTATTGCAGACTCAAGAAAAATAACTGCTTTGCGGTTACAGGTTGTATGTTTTCTTGTGAACACAAAGATAAGAAAAAATAAATACTTTTTTTCTGAACTTAAGAATAGTGCATCCTCTGGGAAATGTGAGATTAACGGGGCCATCAATATGCGGCACAACGTTGATGCAATATGTCTGAGAGTCCACTGAATGAAAGAGAATCAGAAGCCATGCCAAGCAAGTTTGCAGTTTCCTCCGTGGACTGCTATGGTTTCCCTTCCTCTGCCCATCAGCCAGTCAGCAAAGTGTGTTCCATTCTCCCTTCTGCAGGGTCTCTTGTGTTCATGCGTCTAATTTGTGACGAGATGCTGCAAGGTTCCCTACCCCAGTACTTGAACGTGGTATGAAGAAACTACCCCAGGGATAGCTCTATCCAGAAATTACTTGCTTTTTGCTGTGGTCTTTCTTAATTTGTGTTTTTAATTTGTACTGTTTAATACAGGGAGAGGAGGAGTTTAACCTTCTTCACCCACCCAAAGGCCGAGTGCAGCATCGCCACATGAGAACTATTCGAGAAGTGCGCACTGTTGTTACGCGTGTTATAACAGATGTTTACTACATCAACGGTGCAGAGGTGGAACGGAAGGTCGTTGAGGTAAATTCCTGTTTTCAGGGCTAAATGTAATGATGTGTTGGCTGAAAAATAAAATTAGTTGAAATAGGAGTATGTGTGTCTGCAGGAAGTGAGTTGAGTGAACAAGTTGGCGCGCTGTGATGACAAACTTTTCTTGATGAGCAACCAGGTAGATCATTTAGCGTATGGCTGTGCTGGTTTTGGCTGGGGTAGAGTTAATTTTCTTCACAGTAGCTAGTATGGGGCTGTGTTTTGGATTTGTGCCGGAAGCAGTGTTGGTAACAGGGATGGTTTTTTACTGCTGAGCAGCACTTACACAGCCTCAAGGCCTTTTCTGCTCCTCACCCACCTGCCAGTGAGGGCTGGGGGTGCACAGAAAATTGGGAGGGGACACAGCTGGGACAGCTGACCTCAACTGATCAAAGGGATGTTCCATACCATGTGACGCCATGCTTAGTTTATAAAGCTGGTGATGAAGAAGGAAGGGGGAACGTTTGGAGTGATGGCATTTGTCTTCCCAAGTCACTGTTACATGTGATGGAGCCCTGCTTTCCTGCGGACGGTTGAGCACCTGCCAGCGATGCGAGCAGGGAACGAATTCCTTGTTCTGCTCTGCCTGCGTTGCTGCTTTTGCTCTGCCTGTTAAACTGTCTTTATCTCAACTCATGAGTTTTTCCTCACTTGTACTCTCCTGATTCTCTTCCCCATCCCACTGTGGGGAGTGAGCAAGTGGCTGTGTGGTGCTTAGTTGCCGGCCAGGGTTAAGCCATGGCCGTGGCAAAAGCTGTGCATTTATTGCTGGTGTATTTCGTCCCCATTACTGTGTTCGGAAGGCACACTAACTTTTTCTTCTTCCCAAAGAACTGAACAAAAGACCTTACTATGTGCATCCAACTGTTTTAAAATTCTTGGCATTTTGTCAGAATAGAGAGATTTCATAATGGGCAGAAATTCTATTAGTAAGCAAAAATCACTTCTGCCTGTAAATTTGAACTATGTAAGACAGTTTAGCCTGTTTTGCAGCTTGGTGTCATTTTTAACCGTACTCTTTTGAGTCCTGTGGACCAGATTCTGTAAGAGGTCTACAAAAAGCAACTTAAAACCAGAAAATAAACAAGCCTATTGTTAGTACACATGTGTTGGCATATGTCCATTCATTAATCAGAATACCTATAGGGAATCTCAAAAGATACTTGACAAATGCTGATTTGGTATGCACAGAAATCATATCAGCCAGCTAGCAATTAACATGTTACTGGTATTCTGCTGTAAAGGTAAATGATGTGACAGTCTTGTGCTGTGGTGTTACAATGAATAATTGACACAAAAGGATAAATTATTTCAGTGCAAAGCTTATACTTTCGTGCCTGATACTACACATGAAATTGCTTATTGTAACGTTAAAATAGAGAATTAAGTTTCCTGAAATGTGCTTACATAGGTTATATAAATCACAATCATATAACCATTTCCAATTTATCTACCAATGTTCGATATTGCTATTTTGTAGGTACATATTTTTATATCCTTCAAACTTCAAAGGCTCCAAATGACCAGTTGTCTGAAAGAGTAATTATCCAATATCCTTGGATAGTTAGTAACCAAAGGCTGCTGGTGTCTCCTGCATTTGTTGCACTCTCATACTCTTGAAGGGCGAGGACGATTCAAAGCCAGCCTAATTTGATACCAGCCAAGCTCCGTCCTGTCGACCGTTTTCTTAATGTGACCTCTTTATCTGGAGCAGCTACAGGCCTATAGTGAGAGACACGCTGTCTGCCATTGATCAGTCTGGACTCAAATCTTGCGTGTGGTCTCAACTTCTCTGTGCTTTTGCCTGGTTATTGTAGAGCTTCCATCTAGCAAGTGCGTCACTTCTGACAAGCTTTTTTTTTTTCCTCTGTTAAGGAAGCTGAGGAGCCTGTAGTGGAGTGTCAGGAGTGCGAGACTGACACATCCTCCTCTAGAACGGCAGCGGGCTCGTCACTGACCTCAGGGGACCTTGGTGATGTCAGCTCCTTCTCATCTAAGGCCTCAAGCCTCCACCGTACATCCAGTGGAGCAAGCAGTGGTCACTCCGCCACACACAGCAGCAGCAGCAGCTCAGGGCGAGGAACTGGAGCTGTCAAAGGGAAAGTGTGTGGGACAGAAACTGGAGAGTTTGCTTTACCTGTTGGCAGAGGTGTCTTAGGAAAATTAAGGTATGTGCAGAGCCTGGGGAAAAGAATAGCATATTTTTCAGAAGTGAACAGCTGGCTTGGGTGGAGTGTGAAGCAGGATAGACCCTAACCGAATAATTTTCTAGGAAGGATTTGTCTTGAACAGAAATCTTTGCTTTCACATCTGTTCTTCCAAAAAGAGAAGTTTGTTTCCTCGTGAGGCATTACTTTGCCTAAGCTTTTGTCAGTTCAGCAGTGATGAGGCAAACTTCTTGACCAGTTGTAAGATCACAGAGGAAATGGGGGGATCCTAATGAGCTGACTTCTCTTTTCAGAACAGTTAACTCATAAATTCTCTAGCCCTAGGAAAGGAGCTGGTCAGCCGGCATCTCCGCTCAGAGTTAGCCAGACAGGAACACTGCCTTGTGAGGAAGAGGAGGACTCTATGCCTGGCACTCGCCAGGGTGGCAGAGCACCTGTGACACCTCGAGGACGAGGAAGAAGAGGCCGCCCACCGTCTCGAACAACAGGAACAAGGTACCCTGGAGAAAGGAGACTGTAGCTTTAATTTATTGCTAAGGAAGAGAATGGGGAGCTGCTGTCTTAATGTGACAGAGGAAAAGGAGTACTGAATGTTTCAGGAGCTAGTTTTTCGTCATAGCATGTAGCAGCAGCTGCAAGCATCTTGCCCAAGTATTCTTTGTTTAGTACCTGTTTTTCGTGATCCTTCTGGGAGTGTTTTTCTCTTATTTTCTTCTGGGACTGCTTTTCTTTTTTCTACAGGGATTTAGCTGGGCTGCCAGGTGTGGAGGATCTCTCAACTACAGCGTCTCCCGAGGAGAAATCATTTACTCGTTCACTTCGCCTGCCAGATGGAGGGGAGAAATCTGACACTTCTGGCTTCTGTGCCTTACGTCGAAGTGACTCTCCAGAAATCCCATTACAAGTGGTGACTGGTCCTTCAGACTGTGCAGACTCAACCTCTGGGAGCAGCTTTGTGGGCCTCAGGGTTGTAGCAAAGTGGTCTTCAAATGGGTACTTCTATTCTGGGATGATTACCCAAGATGTTGGGGCAGGAAAGTACAAGCTGCTCTTTGACGATGGATATGAATGTGATGTGCTAGGAAAAGATATTTTACTCTGTGATCCTATCCCACTGGAGACTGAGGTGACCGCGCTCTCAGAGGATGAGTACTTTAGTGCAGGTAAGAGCAGTGCTTGAGCTCCATCCGTGGGTTTTCCGAGTTGCTGAATGCGATGGGAGACGGGTGCTTGTCCAGAAGGATGAGAAGCCTGGGTGTAGTTGGTTAACGGGTGTTGTTTGCTGTCTTGTCAGGTGTGGTGAAGGGACACCGGAAGGAGTCTGGAGAGCTGTACTATTGCATTGAAAAGGAAGGCCAGAGGAAGTGGTACAAACGAATGGCTGTGATCTTGTCTCTGGAACAAGGAAATAAGCTCCGGGAGCAGTTTGGGCTAGGTCCTTACGAACCTGTCACACCCCTGACCAAAGCAGCTGACATCAGTCTCGGTAAGGGGAGGTGCTGCTGAGCTGCTGGCTGTGCTGTTCTGCATCTTGTGGCTTTGAGATTTGTCTAGTTCCTGATCTGAATTACCCATCTTTAAATCTTTCTGGGTATTCAGCAATGCTTTTGGTACTTTATAATGGGATCTGTGAGATACATCCCTTGTTCTGTGTCTTGCTTAGAGACTTAGTGGTATTGACTGGTTGGTGGAGAGTGGGCTGTTCCTAGGACAGTCATACTTGCTGTGCTCATTCACGCTTGGCGGATTGCTGCTATGCTACAAACTCTTCAGCAGTACTGGGAGGAAAAGAGGCAGAGTACAGGGCTTGAGAAGAAAGATACACAAGTGAGAGATCTTTGGTTTTGGTTGTTTTTTTTTCTTTTTCCTTGCTCTTCTCTGTCAGAGGGTGGTAGTGTGTGCCTTCTAGGTACTATTGATTTAGCCACCTGTGTCCATATCGGTAGGATGAAAGTTTGTGGAGTTAGGTGACAGCCAGTGACTAATCTCTGCGTACTATATTACAGATAATCTTGTGGAGGGGAAGCGGAAGCGACGTAGTAACCTTGGTTCTCCCAGCACTTCCAGCAGCAGCACAACTCCCACTCGCAAAGGGCAGGAGAGTCCACGCATCCCAACAGCTGCATTATCTGGGAAAAGGAAACTTGTTGCTTCTGAGGATGAGAGATCCCCAGCTAAACGTGGCCGCAAGTCAGCAGTGATAAAGCCCGGTGAGAACCTTACTTTCTGCTTTTAAACTTGCATTCAGCTGGTTTTTTTTCCTCTCTGATATTTCTGTAATTGATCTTTCCACTTCCCATAAGGAAAAAGTAGATGAAATTGCTTGTTTGCCCTGCAGGATTTGGGACTCATTCTCTCTGGATGCATTCAGCAGCCAGAGATGTTTTCAGCGTAGTCTGAGTCCTGCCATCTTTTCAGTTCTGTCTGTTAGAAATGTTCTGACCTTAATGTTGAGATTTATTCTCATCTGTGTAGTCAGCCCTGAAATGCCTAGCTGCTAAAGGGGCCTTTCACAGCACAAAGTTTCAGGGTGTTGATAGACTGGCAAACATTGTCCCATGAGCCATTCAGGTTTTGATTTGAAGATTCTTTGCAACCAGAAGGGTAAAAGATCCCTCCCTATTCTAGTGTAATCTTAACCCAATCCTGCCTCCCTGTCGCTTCCAGTAAAATAACTGAAGTTGAACATATCCCAGATCTTACCCAGGGTCTTTGTGCTGAACCTGACTTTTGGTACTTCTGTGTCTTTGCAGGGGCTGTGAGAGCTGGAGAGTTCGTAGGCACCTGTGAGGAGGTAGATGCTGTAGATCCCCCAGTGCTGGAGGACCATCATGGACCTTTGCCCCACAATAAGACCCTCTTTTTGGGCTATGCCTTTCTTCTCACCATGGCAACACCCAGTGACAAATTGGTCAATCACCAGAAACCATTAGATGGTCCTGCAGGGAGCAGTGAGGAGGAAGAAGGTGAGGCAAATCTTGTCCATTGCATTTCCAAGTGGAATGCTGTGGCTTTAGGAAAAAGCTGGATGCTGTCTGGTCAGTGTGAGTCTGTGTTTTCCCTTTTGCTCTTTAATCCTTTGCAGAAAGAACCAGACTGACCAAGACTGGGTCTTTGGTTTAGAGAATTTACAGCCTGAAATGTGGCAAACATCAATGATGATCATAGGGCTGTTCAGCAAGAAAGGTGTGAAAATGAGTGAGATCAGCTGTCTCAGAATAGCATAATATGAGAAGGAAGGTTTTGAGCGATAAGGGATAACGCTGGGAAACGTAGGACTTGAAAGCATGAATGGGCTCCAGTTTGCTTTTGCTAGGGTCACATTTCGTGCAATGAACTGCAGCATGAAAAAGGTGACAAGGTGCTCACTTTGCTAGTTTGTTTTTTGTTTTGGGGGTGGGGTTTTTTGTTCTTTGCGGGTTTTTAGGTTTTTTTTTATTTGAGTCTTCCAAGGGTTTTCTCTAGGTAATCCTGGGGGAAAGGCTTACTGGAATGGATGAGGGCTTTGTAGACTGAGGATTGCATGGACATAAGCAGATAGATTATAGACAAAAACTGAACTTCCTGTTTCTGCTGTAGAATTTTTAGAGATGACTCCATATGACAAACATTACATAGCACAGCAGCTGCGAGCAGGAGCTGGCTATATCCTGGAAGACTTCAATGAAACCCAGGTAAGGGCTCGCTTACTAATCTAGAACAATAGTTATAAAATAGTTGATACTGGAAGCCATTTCTGTAGCTAATCTTGTCTAACCCCCTGCTGAAAGCAGGATCAAATAGAGCAGATTGGTCCTTTTCCAGATGGGTTTTGAGTATCCTCAAGGATGGAAACTCCACAACCCCTCTGGGCAACTTGATCCCATGTTTGGTCACCCCCAATTTAAAAAAAATAAATTAAAGAAAAAAAATGGAATTTCTTGTATTTCAATCTGTACCTGTTGCCTCTTGTCCTTATAGTGGATACTGCTGAGAATAGTCTGGCTCCACCTTTTGTACACTCTCCTATCAGCCATGAATATACGTTGATAAGACCACTTAAGCCTTGCCTCCTTGAGCTTAAACAAGCTCAGCTCTCTCGGCCTCTTGTATCCCAGGTGCGGCAATGCCTAGGTATCTCGGTGGCTCTTGGCTAGGCCTGCTCCCGTATGTCTGGTGCTTTTGTTACACTGCGGAACCCAGGAGTGGCTGCAGTACTCCAGATGTGGTCTCACCACAGGTCTGTGCCTCAGAACACTAGAGCTCTTCACTTACCAGATCTGCTCGGACAACTAATTTCATTTAGTGTCGCTTTTACTTAAATTTGGATTCTTAACAGAGAGCATAAATTGTTCTTGGAGCATCTTGCCTGAGAATGCAGAGTCTTCTCTAGTGACTTACTGAGTCTCGGACTAAAAGATGAATCTTCTCCTTTGTCTGAACTGGAAGAGACAGTTATGATACAAAAACTGTTAGGCAGAGTTTTTTTCCTGTGGGCTGCATAGTTTGGAATAGGTGATCGTTACAGGTACTGCTGATTTAGGAATCTATTTATCTAATTCACCTTTCACATAATATGGCTGTGAAAATCAGGGTTTCAGCTGTTTTCTTCTTTAAAGTGTTGAGAAGCAGGATAACTTCTGGGTTCTTTTGCAAGCACCGCCTCCTGTTTACATGTCTCTTTATCTCCCCTGAAGTGTAATGCAGCATATCAGTGTCTTTTAATTGCGGACCAGCACTGTCGAACTCGGAAATACTTGCTGTGCCTTGCCAGAGGGATCCCTTGCGTGTCTCATATCTGGGTCCATGATAGCTGTCATGCTAACCAGCTTCAAAATTATCGGAATTACCTTTTGCCAGCTGGTTACAGCCTCCAGGAGCAAAAATTGCTAGAGTGGTAAGTGCCAAATAACCATGATCTGAGTCCACAGATAGAGGTTTTAATGAGAGAGAATTGTTGTGCTTGGGAGGCTTTTGAATCCTACGAGTACTGAAGGTGTCCCTAGTACTGCTCCCTGTGTTTTCCCTTCCCTAGAGGAACAGCATTTCCATCTCTTTCCTTGGATTTACAGTGACCTCTAGTGCCAAGGTACCATATACATAGAAATACATACATACACGGGGTGCCAAATGCACAAAAAAGAGAGTCTCCAGGGAAGTAAGAAATCTGTCAGTCTCCTCATGAGGAAGACTGAGTTCAGGCACGGCTTTCCACATGCTTGGCTGGCTTCTCAGAAACGGCTAAAGGGGAGCAATACTACTGCAGTTTCCTTTTCCTTTGGTTCATTTTGAAGCCAGCTTCTGCATTTTCTATGGAGTCTAATCCAGTAGGTCCGTTCTGAGAGTGCAATTGTCAGGTCAGACTCCTCCGGCAAGATGAGGGGCAGACAAAAGCAGTTTGTAAATCTCTGTGGGCTTTTGGGCAGGAGACAGATGCCTGCCTGCTCAACCCTGTCAAAGCAGAGGCATTTTGGATAGGCACAGAATAGGTGGTTCAGGATTAAGGAGGAGCTTAACCTAATTTTGGATTTAGGCCGCTGCACATACACCCCACCAATGTTGTCTACCTCTGTTTTACTATCTATAAGCAGAGGATAATTGTTCCAAGTATTTCAGGACGGGTGATCAGAAACCAGGTCATTGTATGCAAGATACTCAAAGAACCAATATGGCAGCCAGTCAGGTGACAGGAAGAAGGAAATAATGTTCCTCAAATAAAGTCTCAGACAACTAGATGTTCTTAGCAGTCTGCATTTCTCTTCTTTATTCTACAGGCACCCAAGAGAAAACCCATTCCATAACCTGAAGGTTCTCCTGGTGTCAGACCAGCAGCAGAACTTCCTGGATCTGTGGTCTGAAATCCTCATGATGGGGGGAGCAACATCTGTTAAACAGCATTACTCGAGTGCTCACAACAAAGGTACTCCCTGGCCAGTTTCTCAGGCCTAGTAGTTGAGAATTCCGTGCCACTGTGGTCTCTAGTACGGTTTAAAACCATTTGGGGTGGCTGACAAGGTAGTCTATAAGCATAATGGAAGGCAAAGTGCAGATGCTAGCTCTCTGTTTGAACGTAATCTAGAAGACCTACCTTCCAGAGAAAAGAGATGCTGCAGCAATTCAGGTCACAAGCTGCCAGCTTCCAGCCTATGTTGAAAGGGGGAAATAGGCAAGAGTTGCTCCTGGACCTCCTGTTGGTCACTAAAATTGCGTTTCCTTGTTCTTCTGAACTCCGCTGTCTCTTGTTGTCCCTATGGTACGCAGGCCCTAGTACTTGCAGCACGAGGTCAGGACTCTTGGTTCTCTCGTCCCGCCTGTAATGTTGGCTATTGGTTTTCTGCTAATTTCTATCTGGCCTAGAGGGAGTCTTTCACTTGCAAGGTGCAGTGTTGCTGCAGAGCGTGTGTTCAATTTTACAAAGGGAATTCACTGGCTAGGAATGAGAGGGCATGGAAAAGGCTCATTGTGGTGAGACACGCTGATCTGCTGCTGCAGAGAAGATCTTTTCTTTTTTTTTTTTTTTTTCAACTGACAGATGTCTGTATTTCCTTCTGTACAGATATTGCTTTGGGTGTTTATGACGTGGTGGTGACTGATTTTTCCTGCCCAGCTGGTGTCTTGAAGTGTGCAGAAGCTTTACGGCTGCCTGTTGTCTCGCAAGAGTGGGTGATCCAGAGCCTTATTGCTGGGGAGAGAGTAGGCTACAACAAGCATCCAAAATATAAACATGACTATGTCCCCCACTAAAACTTTGCCCTGCTGTCCCACTGTTGTGCAGACTGTGTTTTAATCAGGTTTTAAATGTTTGTGTAATTGGACAGTGTGCATGGATTACTGTATATAGTTTTATCTGCTGGACTTTTATGATGAAATAAATGTTCAATCTCTTGTGGTAGCTGCTGGGGTTCATTTATCTAAACTTATTCCGGGGCTGTGCCTCCAGAGGAGTGCAGAGAGAAAAGAAGTGTTTACATTTCTCTGAGCTGAATAGCATTAATATTTTACTTTCAGTAAAGGCTGACCTCAACGCAAAGTCAGTTATAAAGGAAGGGAAAGGTGTTCTCAATTTGGCAGCCTGTATTTCCAGAAGTGAATACCCCGTGACCACGTTCAGGGCTGCAGCAGCATTTTGGTTTGTAGGAAGAATAGCATGTTGCGCACTCCTCCAGCTTGCTGTTGTTATTTCCCATTAATTTCATCAAGATGTTGCTGAAATAAGAATTTCTGGGACAAAATGCATTTTGTTTTGGCTACCTTTTTTTTTTTTTTTCTCTTTTTTTTCCCCCCCTCGCTGTTGTGACTGTGTAGCATTCCTTAGTGCAGAGTGGCACTAAGCAGAGCTCCAGACCCGGGCACCTAGGACAACTGAACTGCTGGGAGACTGGGATGCAGAGTGTGTAAGTAAGTGCTGTGTCTTTGTTTAAATGGTGGTGGGGTAAATCATCTGCTTCTGAGCAGATGCTTCTCTAGCAGTGCTATAGGCTAGAGATACATCCAGGCCTCCATCCCACCTTGGATGCAGTATTTAGTCCCCCTGCTTCAAAAGGAAGTTTTTTTTTCTTGAGGTGTATCTCTTCCCCAATCATTACGTATCTCAGTCACCTTCTGTGTTGGTCTGTAAATCCCACATCCAAACTTCAACACCATTTCTCCAGTTTTCTAGCTTTTTTTCATGGTTGCATGTGCATCTGGCACATTACCACAAACAGCTGTGGCACTTCGAAGATGCCAGGCTTTATACTTGCTCTCTGTTGTTAATGTGTCTTTCTGAGGGAGCAGAGAGGATTTCCCCCGCCCCTCCAAGGACACAGAACTTTATTGACAGCTGCAGCTTCAGATGCTGTGAAAATACCAACCCCTTGAGGGGAAGGCTGGTTTCCTGGCAGCCTTTGTGTTCAAACTGGGAACCTAATACTCTACCCCAGTGACAGACTGGAGGGCTCTCTTCTGCTGCTCATCCACAGGGTAAGACAAGGAAACCTAAGTAAAATGCAAGTTCCTGCCAGATCCTGCTTTTCATTGAAATAGAATGCTGTGGCGCTCTCGTCCCTTTGCACTTGGGTGCAGATAATGACAATATTCCCCATAATTGCATGACAAGATGGCTTTATTTTGGTTCAGTAGGACAGTCACTAGTAGCATTCTAAATAGTCTTGAACGAAAATAGTACATTTAGAGCTGGTATCCAAGTTCAGTTTCTCCTTAGTTTTAGCTCTAGCCCGCTTTTCTGCCCTATTGAAAGTACAAAGCTCCTACTTCATATGCATAATTTTAGCATACAAAATATAATAGGTTTTATACAGAAAGCACGTGACACCACTAGTGGCTCCTTTACCTATACAGATATGCTAGAACGGTGCACAGGATGAGAAGAGATTCTAAAAATCTATTCCTTCTTCCCTCCCGCATTACCTCAAACTGCTGTTGCAGTTGTTTAACTGGCGGTATGTATTTGATTAGCAGACATTGTGTACTGTAAATTGATTTACTGCACAAGTGGAACTCCTGAATAGAGCCAGAACTTCATTCATAGTCAAGATGAATAATTTACTCCCTTCGTACTCCAGCTTGCAAAGGACTCTTGCTGAAGAGTCACAATTCTTGTTGCTTTTTCACTTTCTGCAGAGGCACAGACTGTGATTATAAACCGAGAAGCGGTTTATAAGTATGTGCAGGGCTGCAGAAAGCACGTTTTACTAGTTCAGAACGAGCGGAGTAGCTTTCTGCACTCACTGGGCAGCCTTGTGTAAGCAGCGCTTCCTTCTGAAACGGTGGTTCACCAGGCAAGAGCCAGCTACAACGAACGACTCAGCTGAGTGCAGATTCTCCGAGAGCACCAGTCTCCACTGCTTGATGGGTTGTTGGTCACAGCCTGAAGAAAAAGTCTTGGCGCTTAAACCCCAAAACTGCAAGAGAATGGTACAATATTAACTACATGTTGAAAGGAACTCACAGTATTGACCCCCATCAGCCTTTTCCAGCCAATATGAACTAGCCATTAGTTCAGCTTCATGCCAAAACAAACATGAAGGGGAGAAAGCATATGAAAAACAAGAATTAATTCATGCTAGTTTGTTACTTTTCTGTCACGGTATTTTGCAACGCTTTGCTTCTCATTATTTTGACTTAATCAATGGAAGTGACTTGGGATTACTTAGATCACTCTGTACTTCAAGTACCTCACGATAATGCTACAGGCAACCCTGCAGATGTTCCTACCTGCCCAAGGTTCCTCCAGCCTGGGTGTAGTATTTGTTATAATCCAAGCGCAGCAGCAGTTGAGCTAAGTCGGAGTTTATCTGGTGGTTGCGAACACTAGAGAGAATCTTGAAGAGAAGCGATGACTGACGACTGAATCCCTGCAAATTAGAAGTCGTCAGTTCTGAGCAGTCCAGAGAGAAAGCAAGCAAGCCTTTCACCTCTGTTCCTGCCTAAACAAGCTTTTAACAGTCTGAAGAAAAGAATGACCGCAAGAGAAGAGGTGCTTGTGGTCCAGTATAAGGTAAGCTGTTCGCCACAAGAATTATTGGGTGTTAGGTATCCAAAAGGAGGGGTAGAGGCACAGGCTCATATCCACCTCCTTTCCGTTCCAAGACAGTAATTTCTGCCCATATTCCTCCTCTCTGTACCCACAGAATTTTTGACACAGGAACAGTTGATGAATTAAAAATCATTGCAAGCACTCGTATAGAAGGCCTCAGCTGAAGCTCACTCCTGTTCTACAGCTGCTAAAGCCAAGGTGACTGCTCAGGCAGACGTTTGCATGGGAGAACCGGACCGTGTAAACATAGATTCACCTTCACCAAAATACTGAGTTGTGCAGCTCCCCGTTCATCTAATGGGCCCAGATTCTGACTGACCAGAGAACAAAAACTATGACAAAGATCCAGAATTTCATTTAAGCAGTGGAAAACCTGCATGGGATAAAAAGTACAAGATAGTAGATTAAACAGAGTTCACACCGAGAAAGCTGTTCTTAATACCTGAAAAGTTGCAGCCTTCGTAATCAAGAAGTTGCTGACACCGTATTTTTCAATCAGTAAGGAAGATGTTAAAGCGCTTGTAACATTTTTGTGAGGTTTTCTATGGGAAAAGGACTTAAATGTTACGCTGCATCTTTCCACCCGCCCCCAACCTCATGCAGACATTACTGGAGAAAGAAAAATTGGTGTGAGCCATCCACAGAGGCACGAAGGTGGAACATTGGCTTCCCTGTCCAACCTGCAGGCCATTACTGCAGCTTTGGGATTGAAAAGGAAGAATAAAGAACAGCAAGAGCTGTGGTTCAAGGCCTTGGTTTCACTATGCACAGAACTTGGAATTTCTTTTGTATCAGCTGGTCAAGGTAACTTGCGTTCAGGAGTGTTAAAGTCCAAACGCCTCACAAACATAACTACTGGAACACCTAAAAGTTTTGGTATTAAATATTCTGCCACCTTTATGCTATAGCCTCACAGACCAAGCAAAATAATGAAACACACAAGATCTGCAATATCAGCGCGTTTCACTGATACCAGCCTTCTGTGGGAAGGGTTGCGTGCAGCCACAAGTTTAATAAAAACACCGGCAACACGGTAACATTTTTGACAGAAACAACAATAAAAAAGAATCCTTGAAGTCCACTCAGGTACACATCAGCTATTTTTATTCTCTGAAGTCTAAGAGGGAATTTTTCCTTATCTAATGCATTTCAGAATAAGTCCCTCAGGAATACAGTTCCCAGCACTATGCTGATTAGTACTTCTTTACTAAAATTGCCTGTGAGAAAAACATAGCAATGAAATTGAAGTTAATAAGGTTAACTGAACACTGGAATAATCTTGACTTAAAAGGGCCAGGAAGGCAGCATCCATGCTCAGCCACTGTAAATTAAGTGATCTTAATTCAATTATCTGTTCTAGTTTATACCTGATTCATTCCTAGAATTGTAGTCAGTGCCCTGCAGGAGATTATCACTGATCTGTTTTAAAAGAGATGGTTTGTCATATCTGTTCAGAAAGGTGTGTTTCTTAGGGCAGCTGGAGAATTTGTTGAAAAAGGTGAAAACAAGACCTACTTACAGGTTTCAGGAGGATGAAAGACTGAGCCAGCAGATTACTTAAGAAATGATCATGAGCCAATCGTATACTCTCAAAATCTCGCGTGGCATTTATCTGCTGCAGGAGCTGCGAGAACTGAGATTCCAAGACATCCACCTGATGGATATGTAAAAAAAAAAAAAAAAAAATCACATTAGTATCTTGAGGAATGGGAGTACTTCAGACCAGCCAGAAGTTTTGTGTAAGAAATGCTTTCCTTAATTGCTACTCTTACCTTAGAGGCTGAGGATTACCTTCTGCCTCCTGAACAGGGAATTATATACAACAGTAGCACATAATGGCAGTGGAAAGGGACAACAATTTTTGATGCCCAAGTATTCTCTAAGTAGAAAGGGAAATGGTCACTTTCTTTAAGATTAACTATTGAAAAAGTATACAGCTAGCATGTAAACAAAGGTATTTGTAGTCATCTCTGAATTTTACACTGGGAGATACTATCTGGAATCTCAGGGCAGATGCTGCAGTGCAAAAGCTCAGCCAGATTACTCCGGAGAATCCAGAAAGCCAGGCCCCCTCAATCCAGCTGTTATGGCTGTTAAAAAAATGGTATGTAATTCTCACAAAATTGCGTTACTAGTAACTGGTGTTTACATTTGAAAAGTCTCTTTTTTACTTCAAAGGGTCAGAATATAGCTTCACTCAATTCTTAAACCAAAACAAACCACCACCCAAGAAACCCCGAAAACAACTTGTCACTTGAAAGGGCAAGGGAAGAAGCCGAGATGGTATTTAATGATGCTAACTCGGAGACAGCGGCTTCTCACAAATGCGTAGTAGCACTAGAAAGCCAAAACTCCTGTATTTCCAGTAACATTCACCGATTCACTAGTCCAAAACCTTTATAATTGTAGCGCTAAGTCTGGGAACTGAGAGAAAGTTCTAGACTTGTTCCAAAGAGAATCCTGATTTCCTTAAGGTAAAAAGAATCTGAACCCTGAAAGACAGGACTTCAGTGCTCCCTCCATGAGTCTCTGCCAGTTCCGGATTCACTGATATGGTTGACCTTTGTCTATAATCCTGACCTGCAGATAATACTGAAGATTGTCCACAAGGAAAGCCATGTGATCCCTCAGACGCCACTTGATGGCATCGGTTCTGTTAGATTTCAGGTGTTTGCGCTGCATCTGGAGAGCCCAGCAGTGCTGTAGCTCAGCCTGGACTCGTCGCACACTCAGCAGGTATTTGAACACGACATTGTACCTACAGTCAAAAAATACAAAATTGTTTAAGATCAAAGTCTTCCTTAGGTGCAGGTACCGGAGAACGTAACAATGCAAGACTGGAAAGAGAAACAGGACGTGGCTGCCTGCCACCACACAGGGTAGGCCAGGTGACGGCCCATCTCAAGAGTAACTGATTTCTGCTTGTATTGGTTACTGACCTAAAAAACACAAAGTTAATTTCACTGTAAGGAGGGAAGAGCTGACAATGTTTTGTGAAAGTAGCACTGTTTGTAAAATAGTGCAGATCTGTCAGCATCTTGCAGGTCTTGCTGTCATTACAGCGAGTACCCTCACTATGAAATCTGCAGAGTCATAGAATGGTTTAGGTCGGAAGGGACCTTAAAGCTCATCTAGTTCCACCCCCAGGCCATGGGAAGAGACACCTCCCACCAGACTAGGTTGCTCAAAGCCTTGTCCGGCCTGGCCTTGAGCACTTCCAGGTGTTTTTAAGTCATTTTAAGGTTCAAGGAGCAAGCTAAAGTACTACAGCTCTACCCTTCTCTCTATTGAGAGGAAAAAAACCCCAACACATTAGTGAGCGCCTGAGATCTGGGAGCCTAGAGATGAATAGACAAAGACCATACCTAGTACTTACTTCTCCAGAACAGCAGGAGTAAAGAGGATGTGCAGCGGCCATTGAACTTTGTAAGAAAGGCCCAGAGCTGCCCATCCAGATGCAGGAGCTTCCCGTGGAGATAACTCCCGGGAAGGCCCTTCACGAGTCTGAGAAGCATCTGAAAAATAAATGAGGTGCTGAATTAAGTCATCTTCTCAGTCAAGACAACCATGGCAAGGAAGAAAGGGGAAAAGAAGAGAGTAAGAAGAGCCAGAGCAGGCTAGGCCATCACACAGGGCGGCAGAGGGGACAAGGTTAGTATTCCTTTAACTTCAGAGGAGGGATGTAGTAGGACTTGAACACAAGGTCAGCATCTCCCCTCGTAACTCACTACTAAAAATGCAAGTAGATACCTTTATGCTCCTTTCCATGATACTCGATGGTTAAATGAAGCAGAGGAAGAAGGTTGTCATCATCTAACAGGACCTTGTGAGCGGACTGCTGAAACGCAACGTTGACATCTGATGAGAGAGCACAGGTATCAACACAAGATGATGCAGCTAGTGCTAATTTTGCAACCATTATTTATTTATGCTCAGCCATAAAAGACAACACTGCCACGCTATTTTCATTTGATTCCAGTTTCAAATATGGAGAGAAACCTGCCATCTGAAGGTTTCTGAGATGTTATTTTCACCCACTCTGTGACACGTTCTAATTCACAAGTGCTGTTCTTTCAAAACTAACGACAGCACCGAGAGGATAAGACAGAACTCCTCCGTACTGGATGTGGCTAACCACCTTGCTGCTACACCGCAGTGTGGACAGTTTGGTAAGCGAATAAGCAACACTCACCATGTTCAGTTACAGCTGTAGGTGGTGTTTTTAACATGTGCTGTGCAGTGTCAATGAAGGCCTGAAACAGCTCACCTCTCCCCAAAAGGTAAAAGTCTTTTATAATCTGCGGAGATAAATTTTTTGTATATGAGCATATTAAAAACTAAGCAGAAATTTTAAGCACCCTACCTGATAGCATCCATTTTTATTATGGCTTGGACAACCTCTGCCATTTCAAAACACAGCTGGAGGAGAGCTATGAATTTCATCCAGTGCCCAAAAAGTTTATGCTGCCTTTGCCTCAAGGTGCAAACCACAAAACCACATAAACATACCCCTCTAACTGTCTCTGACCAAGTTCTATCACTGTGCTCATTCCCGAGACCTGGAAAATGAAAACACTTTTTTCTAAAAGAAGAAAGCACAGAATCTAAGACAGTAAAGTATTTAATGGGAAAGAGCCATTAAAAAAGAAAGAAAGAAAATAAAATCAAGCTGTTTTAGCAAAAACAAGCTATCAGGTACATTACCTTCAGTTGTCCTAGTAAATCTGATTCCTCTACCATCAGCTTCCAAAGATGCTAGTGAGGAAACAAGAAAACAAATAAAAGAAACCTCCCCTTAGATTTATCTAAACCCATTCAGTGAGAACAGCAGCTGTTGTAAAATACTTGTGATGTATTTAAAAAAGCACCTATATAAAATGCCATATAAAGCACAGGAGAACACACTAAGAATCCTGTGTGTAAGCAGCCCGTGCTATTAGTTAGAACATTCTTGATGTATACCAGCAAGAAACTCTGCCCAAGAAACGGGAAGATCCATGACAAAAAGTAAGCAAATTCTCAGGAGATCAGTTCCACTCCAGCTTTGTTCTCACTTCTCTAACCTCCCCATATTCTCAGGTTTCTCCCCCGCCCCAAATTAAAAAAAGATTAAAAATTGCCAAAGCAAAGAATTTGCCCAGTGAGACACCATCCATTATGCTGAAAGCACGATGAAAAGTTCTGAAGTCACGGCAAGTGAAATTTAAAAAAAAAAAAAAAAAAAAAATTAAAAATGCCCTTTTTTCCCCCATGAAAGTAATCTGTTAGTGTCCTTTTGTCATTAGAAGTTGCAGTAACATGAAGCTCTGAGCCCCATAAGGACACGAAAGCTACCTGCAGCGTTCACACACTTGTTCCATCACCGATCCTAAAGAGCCCCCTTCTCCCAGTCATTCACAGACCTGAAGAGCTCCTCAGCCTGCACAGAAGTTATCCTTCCTAGGATCCTTACCTCGGCCACGGTGCTCCGTATCCAGTCAACCACTGATTCAAAGTCCACCAAACTAAAGAGCGGCTGCTGCTTGAGTCGATGTAGCTCTGCCGCAAAAGTGTCCTCCTGGTTTTTTAGGATGGAGCCTGTGCAGCAACGGGAAGAGTGTTTTGGACAATTAAAAGGAGTACCATTTGGAGAAGTGCAGCTCCTTTCCAGTACAAAGGTACAAGATTACTAATGCAAGTACGGTTACAGTACAGACACCTGACATGGCGGTGCTGTGGTATCAGTAAAAACCCACAATATTTTCTATGTAAATGATTGCCACCCACAGCCCTTTTGCTAGGACTGAGCTAGATCTTTGAACCCACAACTTTTCTGCCATATTAACCGGTTGGTTTGGTTCTCCACCTACCTCCGCCCCTTTCAGATCTATCCTACTGTTTGAACTTGGGGATTTATTTCTTTTTTTTAACCAACTAAGCTAGACGACCAGTTTCTTTTCACCTCACTTCTTCTAAGGCAAGTCCAATTTAATCGGTCCTTTGTTCTCTGCGATGTCACTGCAGACATTTGAGTACTTTTGCACAGACAAGCTCAAGACAGAGCCTCCGCAGCAGTCCTCCCCAATTGGTGTAGGAATATATTTCCAAAACCATCTTCAGTGTAAACTTATCACGCTCTCAAAGAGAACCATCAGCTCGAACTGTCTCTCTTGCTGTCTTAAGGCTCCACGTTGATCATTTGTCTTCCACAGTGACCTCTGGGACCACCTTGCAATGAATCTTTTACATTTGTGGATGCATTTTAATCCTATGACACCATTCTGCAACGTACACAATCAGACCAAGATGTGCCCCTGTGTCTGTCTGCACCCTTCAGGGACAGGGATGCAAACTGAAAAGAGAACACAGTCTTTGCAATTGCTTTATTTATCCAGAGCAAATCACATGGCGACTTGTTGCTGGAATCTTGAAGATTATATTTGGGAAGTGTTATCATTTACTCATCCTGTTCTTACACTGCTCCCTTGGAAACAACCAGAAGCAGAACACTGGGACCACTGCTCTGTCCTGGCACAACCATCCATATGTTCTGAAGAACATCAGCCAGCAGTCAGTGACTGTTGAGGAACTCGTTAATACCGCATCTTGGAAGATACTTGGCAGTCACTCATAACCGAGCAAAGGCCACAAGGAAAATGTTCCTTACCTTTTCTGGTCAAGTTAACGTTTTGATTCTCAAACATCTGTACGGATTCTCCCACAAAGAGGATTTTCTCAGCAACCCGCACAGGAATGTACGAAGGCAGCATTTCTACTCGCAGAGAAAACTGTTTTAGTGATGGAGCTAACATGTTCTCCTCCTCGATCAAGCGCTGACACAGACCACAGAGAAAAGAAACCATGCAAAAACAGTGTGAGAAAACCAGATAGAAAAAGTGTATAAAGGGGGAAGGGGTGTGTGGGAGGGGGAATCCAAGTACATTGGAAGTAAGCAGAAAGGTAGCGAACCTGATTTGCATCATTTAAGTAAGGCTACAAGCTTCTGCTACGCTAGCAGGTCTCCCAAGAGAAGATGTTGCTTTCAACACAGAGGTGAGCAGAAGCAGGAGAAGGAGAAAATAAACCTTTCTGGAATAGCAGCAAATTGGCTCTCCCAAAGGATAACGTTACATCACCAAAAAGGATTTTTGTTGCAACTGCATTACATTAGGGTTTTTTGCAGGCATAACTATGTTAATTAGCGTGACCAAAAATAATCCTCCCCTACACCCATTCCTATATGTTTTAACACTGCTAGAACACTTGTGATAGGGGCAAAATCTAAATGCTTCCACTAGTGAACAAATAAGTTAAAGATCTGAAGGTCTGCTGGCATAAATTAGGCAATTTTCTCAGTTCTTGTGAAAGCTGTTTAAAACAATAAAGTCACTAACTTTTTTCTGAATGTTTCAATAAGGAGCTTGAGAGGCAAGATTTTCCTCCAGAGAAGCAATGCTGATTATTTCATTTGGCTCTCTTGTTATTGGAGAATTAGGTTCACTAGTCTTTAATCAAAAAAACGCCATGCTAACAAATTTTTGAGAACATTTGCTGTCTACAGAATTCTTCATTTTAATAGCAGAGTTCAGTACGAGCTTGTATACTGACTTTTAACAGCTTGGCAATTCTTTTCTTAAGATTCTTCTGTCACTTTTAGATGAGGAAATACCCAAGTATTTTATGGGTTTATCCTATCAACACTCAGGATTTCTCATTTTACTCTCTGACTGAAGAATTGCCAACGCTGTTAGTCAATACTGAAGAAGAGAGTTAATTGGGTTCTCTCAGTGCCGTCTTCTTAATGCCTACATTTTCCACCATGGATGTGGAAGACTCACCAATTTTCACATTCTTCCTATACCCAATATAGCAAAATAATAGATTTTTCCACTAACTGCCTTTTAAAGTTTTCCCTTGTTTTTGCCTGTGTGTAGTCTGTCCTCAGCAGAGACTAAGTACAGGGCACTTAATTAGTATGCAACGCAGGGTGTTTTGGGGGTGAATCTTCCGCGTGTTTACAGCCAAGCTGCGTGCAGCACACCAACACCAGGGGTGCCCGCAAAATGTTTTCTCACAGTGGAGCGTGAATTTACAGAGTTGCAGTCGCTCCTCACTGGTCCCTGATGCAGACCCTAATCAGATGCAGACACTAATCAGCATAGACGATGACTCCCCTGAGAAAGCAGCTTTGCACAGGGGCACTGTAATGGCGTGCCATCTACATGAGGAGTTACCGCGTTTCGCCAGCATACTGGCAAGTTGCTCCCTTGCTTAACTTAGCTCCCTGGACGTGCTCTTAGCTTCCTGACCCTCACATAGCACGTTTTCCCCCAGTAATGTCAGGAGTATCACCCTGTTAGGTGACATTTGCACAACAAACAGTTGTGCAAGAAAAGTACCTGACTGGGCTGCCAGCAGAAAGAGTGCAAATCAAGTCACCACCCAAGCTCCCCACACCCCTTCCCTCGCAGCTGCTCACACCACCACCGGTGCCCGTGTCAGGCAGATCACAGTGCTGACCCTGAGGAATCGGAACAGTCAGTCAAGAGCAGGGCGAGTATAGCAGTTCCACCTACGTGATGCCAGCATCTACACACATTCCACCCAAAGGGTTTTCTGTCCTGAGATTATCCAGCTGTGCCAAACGGTATGTCTCTGTCCTTTATGCCTCGCTGCAACCTATGACAATATTCTGTTTATTTTCCGTCCTACCTGGTCTCAATGTATGTCCAGTCTAGCATAGCTCGCACTGAAGCAGAAGACAATATATTTCTTCTTTCATTCCCTAAGGGCCAAAAGATGCCAAGCTACGACTCGCAGTCTTACCAGGTCCTGCAGTTCTCGTAGCTGTTTTCCTGTAAGTCCCCCAATTCCTAGGTCATCGTCATCTTCTTCGGGCTGGCTAGGGACGTTCCCAGAAGAGGGGCCCTGTTTGATAAAAAACTCTTCGTGCTGGTCTAGCAGCAATCCATGCAGCATCCAGGCAGAGAGCTGTTTATACATGACTCCATGACACACAGCCAGAATCCTGAGGTCAAGAGAAACAGAGAGCGCGCAGTAAGCAAAACCTCGTTGTACATCATTCTGGAAAGTCGTTAGTCAGCTAAGTAATATGGCAAGTGCTAAACAGCTAATGTGGAATTTTTATTATTATTTTTTTTTAAACAGGGAAAGGTGGACCCATCACTTGCAAAATTAAACTAACGTATCCTCCGAATAGGTGGGCTCTCCAGAGATACACAAGTATAAGTTTACAGTGGCTTCCCAGTCCTGCTGTTTCTACTCAATTACCATTTCGGCATGAACAGAACTTATCCTTTAAGTAGTCTGATTTTCTCCCCAAGGACATACAAACCTACCAACACTCACTCTCACACATTTATCCTTCTGAAGGGTCAAAAGGCAGTAACAGGTCTAACATATGCAAAATAGTTCACATAGATCTCAAAAGAAGGAAAAACACAGGGTCTGAACTTTCCTCAGCCTTAAGTCTGAAGGATGGAGAAAGCCTTAATTCCTGCCATAAGCCTGCTTTAAATAAATAATGGGGACTGTGGCAGTTTTCCCTGCATGCTACTCCTATTTTATATCATGCAAGCCTGTTTTGCATGTACTGTTTACGCACCTACGATAAACGCTTTGACACTAACTCCAGTTACTACAGAAGAATGAAATAACAGCTTTACTGTATCTACGTACTTTTCAAGAGCACTGCGAACAGGAGGCAACCCCCCACAGCTATGCTTGTGGACTGTCTCCAGTATCTGACATCCATGAATCTGCAGAAAGAAAACATGGTTAGATTAGGTCCGTTATTGGGATCTGCACTTTTCAAACATTTCAGACATTTAAACGTTACACTTTTGGCTAACAAGAAAATGCCTTATCAAGTTGCACAACTCTTACAGAAAGAAAGATGTATCGTACTCCATGGAGTGAAGAAAGAGACCTTCTACATGTGGCTCTACACCCAAGCTTCTCTAAAAAATTTCCCTTAGTCTCTGGGTTCTGAAAACAGTAGCTCTGCCTTTTTTTTCCTCTCTTTTTTCAGGTGAGAGTGGGAGAAAAAAGACTCAGAAAAGAAATTCCAACCAGCAGCATCTCGTACTATGAAATGTATTGTGTGGTTATAAAATAAAAGTCATCAAAGATCATACTAATAATGAAAAAGTCAAATTCGGTGTAAATGGATTTGCAAAATAGTTATTCAATACTTACAGTAGTACTAGGAACATTACTAAAACCACATTCTTTCCCAGTATTAAAGGTCTGGGATGGGGGCTGAAAGAACTTTATCGGCTAAAGAGGAAAATTCTTAAGAGAAACCAGCTACAATTCTACTGTACCTTCTGAGTCTTGATCTGTTCCACCATGACCATCACGGAGGGGAAGAGTAACTGAAACTGCCAAACAAGGAGCAAAACATTGAATTTGGTTACTATGCAAGGGAGAGAGAAAAACTATACTTGAGTAGGCGTGGACAGCAGCTGATTACAAGAATTTAATGAAACTATCATCTGGCTTTCCCCACAAATTAGAAACACGACAAGCAAATCTCTAGGGAGAAAGCCCTCCCTCCACTGGGCCAGGATGCATGAAGTTACTACATTCCAGCCACAGCTGACGCTAAGCACAAGCCGTGAGGAATATGCCAGGGTCAAGGCGGAGGACCTAAGATTTGTGTCAAAGTGCAAGCGATCCTCCGAGCATGATTAAGGGACTACAAACATAGAGGCATTAAAAAGAAAAGGCATGACATGACAGACTAACCTTTATTTATCCCACACACTTTCTTATTAGATTCAAGGAGTGGTAAGAGTAACCAAAGAGCCCTACCGGTTTAGTAACATGACATACCTGGTCCAAGGAATAATTAACATGTGAGATGGAAAGATGTGGGTCGGCCAGAAACTGTAAGAACAACAAAGCAATTAATGAAAATTAAAATAAGGTACAGATAAGCAAAAAAACCCACATGTGGCTCTATATTCCAAACCTTTAGTTCCCACAGCCTCCCCCCCCATATTTTGGGGCTGTGTCCCATTTTAGGCCATAAGAACCCCTGGATGGTGACAGTACCCAAGATATGACAGCAGCTAATCTAGCAGGGATTTAGCAAAACTTTTACAGCTGACAACAGAAGTCACAATAGTCTGAGACAGCACTGGGCTCTGGGGCAAATGGGGCACTTAATGAATTGAAGTTAGAAGGGACTTAACGCTTATTAGAATGAAAAGCCATTTACAACGGCACTTCACAGGAATAACGTGGGAGACATCCCTGATGTGGAAAGGAAAATACCTTGTCTTCTCTTTAGCTACTACTACCTAGCGTGTTAATGACACAAGTGACAACTTTGCACAATCCATTGGCAGCAGGACAGCCTCTTGTTCCAAGTCTCTCCTTTACCTCTTGTTCCAGGTCAAGCAGCGCCTGTCGATAGGGCTGCAGCACTGAATCGAGGCCCGTGCAGAAGGCTCGCAAATAGATGCCATGTAATCCACTCTGGTTTTGCTGAGATGGATGATGGTCCTGAAACCAAACCATAAAAATCTACATCAGCTCCTGAGAGTGTGTCCAAAGAGCAACGGACTTTCTGTGCAGCGTTACACCAGCAGCCACTGCTCCAAACATGTCGAAACGCACCTTGGCCCACCAGAAAGTGCCCAAAAAAGCCAGAAAAGCGACAGGAAAAAAAAAAAACCAAAAAAACCAAACCCAAACTACAAACAGAAGTTTGCCACAGGGAGAGTTATTTGAGTGGGTTATATTTAGTTCTTCTGTGGGCACACGCCAGTGCTGGGAACCGCTGGCAACTTGGGCGCTGCTCTGGGCTGGGGGATGGCGCTCGGACCTCGCAGCCCCTCACACACGGCGGGGAGGCCTCGCTAGGGCACGGCCGCGACACCCTGCGCGGGGCACCCCCCAGGAATCGCCGCCGGGCACCCGCCTCCCCGGGTACCAGCTTTCCCCGCCGTCCGCAGCTCCGCCCGGGCGGCGCTCGCTCCTTCCTACCGGCCACCGCGCCGCTTCCCTCCCACCCACCCCGCTCCCGGTGGAAAGCCGGCGCGGCGGCCGCACCTGCTGCTGCTGCTGCTGCTGCTGCTGCTGCTGCACGTGCCCCGTGTACTGCTCCACGAACTCGGCGAAGCGGATGTAGTCGGTGCCCAGGCGGCACAGCCGGTTCAGGACGCTGGTCTCGCTGGGGTGCAGGAAGGGCAGCTCCTGAGAGACCTGCGGGGGGTGACAGCGGTGAGGGCGGGGCAGGCCGGGCCGGGCCGGGCCGGGCCGTACCGTACCGGGCCGTACCTGCAGGCCGCCGCGCTTGCTCCAGGTGAAGGCCGCCCCCGGGTACCCGCTCAGCGCCAGCAGCAGCTCATGGATCATCCTGCCGCGCGCCGCCGCGCGGGCTGCTGGGAGCGCGCAAGGGCCGCCGGGAAGGGCGGGACGGCGGCCCGGGGGGGCGGGTGTCGGCGGGATGGCGGCCGCGCAGGGTGCCGGAGGAGCCGCCGGGAGCGGCCCCGGCGC